>LDUD01000006.1:77825-165458 GCA_012184295.1 Dactylella cylindrospora
GAAAATTTTTTTTTATCTTTGCTTCTTAAGTACTAACCTACTACATAGTATCTATGCACACCCACCTTCACGAATTCTTTATTTGCCTTTCTTAATCGGCAATGCAAGCCACCATGCCCACCATCTGGAGTCTGTAAGCAGGGTTGGCTTGACGGTTGTGTTCTACTCAGTTGGGACTCTGGCTTGGAGCTCAGTTCGGGCAAAGGAGGACGCCGTATGACGGCTTAAGAGGCAAAACCAAACTCATTTAATTTATTTCTTTTGGCTATTACCCTCCGAAGAAGAAGAGGAAAAAAGTGAACTCATTGTTGGCATTCCAACTCGTATTCTTCCTCCCGATCTATCCCGGGTTCCTCTCCTATTCATCATGTAGAGTCTCAAAATTAAAAAAAATGTCGCAGTTTGTAGCTACACGATATTGTTACAAATTATGAATAGCTCCTGTATATTTTTTACTCACATCTTACAGGAAGGAAAAGTATGAAATTTTTTTTTTTCTCTTCCTTGTTGGGTCCGTAGGCGGGCCTCGGCGGGGCAGGACAGGGCCAGTCCGACAAGCAAACAAGGAGGATAAAGTGAACGACAAAGAGTGGGTGGGTGAGCGAGGATGGTGGTGGTGCATGGACAGGACAGGACAGGACAGGATAGGACAGGAAATACGCCAAAAATGACAGGCCATGCCTGGTTGCAGGTGTGACCAGGTTCCCCTTCTAGCGAGCCCTCCCAGCAGGCGGGTCGACCGTCAGTTGGGGGTCAAACTGCATGCAACCCTTCCACTCAGAGTCGTTCTCTTGGACACATACCAGCTACCTCTTGGACCCATATCCGCCTAGATGCTGATAACAAGCACCTATGTCGACATTTGTCTTGCAGCCCAGTTTCAGACGAAGAAAAAAGGAACCACCGTGGTTCCACATATCTTGAGCTCCGTTCGACGCTAACTCCATGTTGCATTTCTCGGTTTCCTCTAGTCTCTCCGAGCTCAATAAAGTTTGCCTATTCACTGGATTAATTTTCTGCCACCTCACTGAGACAGAATAATTTAACAAGCGCTGCAAATCAGAGTTCCGAATCCCAAATATTTGTTGTTCCCCTCAAGCTAAAGACTCTAATGATTGCTCAAGAGGTTCAAATGCTATAAATTTTACTCACTAAAGCCTATAGTTATATGTGGAGAGATCGAATCAAATGCATTCATGATTGGTTTTTTTCCTTACCAGACCAAGTAGCTCTACCCGAGCTTGAATGGTCAGCATCAAAAAGGCTCATGCTTATGCAAGGTGCCTGGCCAGAAAGGTCCCACCCGCATGACCTCAACCCTTCAGCCAAGCTACATGTACAAAAAATTTTCGTCCAAACTTTCCCAGCGTTTTCAGCTTAGTGCGATGAGCTCCCCACATTTTTCAGTTCGTCCCCCTCCCCCAGCCTCGTTACGAAGAAGGAATTCTCGAAATGCGCATCAAAAGAAATTTTGGATTCCTTATTTTTTAAATTACGCCGCAGGTAGCCTAATTAGCTCCTGGCACATTGATATCCCGGAACTCCGGAAAGGAAAGTCAAATTCCAAGTTGCCAAACCTGTCTCTGGAGAGAATCAACAAGGATACAAGGTTTATATATACATATGAAAAATGCCATATCGATATCGATTAAAAATTTGCAGCAAGATACTGCCAGACCGTCTTAGTGTCAACACCTCTCCTGCCAAGATAGTAACCGAGTGCGACAGCGGATACACCCGCCACTACAGTCCAGCCGATCATACTCTTGTGAGTATGCAGATTCGTCATGATTTGCGATTTCAGGTTCTCCATTGCGAGTTGATTCTCCTGCTTTTTAAATAACGCCTCCCCTTTTGCAAAATCCTTCTGAATTTCCTCGCTAACCTCGCTCTTGCCCAAAGTTAGCGGGCTCGGATAAGTTTTTAAAACACTGGAGCTGGGCACTTTTCTCCAGATATGTAGCTTTTCGGGCGGGTAAGTCGTTTGCAAATCCACTGCCTTGGCGATGAGACCTTCTAGATCTAGCGGCTTCGGCAATTTGCAAAGAACAGAATGAAGCATTTCGGGCTCAGTATCCGGAATGTCAAAGAGCTCTTCCCGTCGTGACATGACAATCTAATATTTCGTTAATACGGTATCATTAGAACTTATAAGAAAACGGTCGAAGTTATGGCTGCCTTACAGTTGCAAAGAAATATATTGGGAATATAGGGGATTCCGCTAGGAAAGCATCAAATAGCCGAGAAATGTCGCCGTACGCTTGGATATCGTGGGCATACAGCGTCAGGGTTGCCGCAAGCGCGAAGAACGGTTGCGTTGTAGAAAGGTGAAGGCAAAGCGGTTTATCTGCTGCAAGTAGGATTGGATGAAGCAATTTCAAATGCCATAGAGCTGGGCCTAACGCAGGCAACATGAAGTCCCGAATTCTCAGCAGTGACATGTATTCAACTGCTACCGGGGCGATACCCGGCCCGAGGACCAGCAATATAACTTGACATATGTCGTGAAATCCCTGTTCACATTAGTTACACCTCAGCGGCATAATCGAGATATTGTAATAATTATACCTGAAAATAACAAAGCATAGGATGCCGCCTCAGCACTTCCACGATCAAATTTTGTAACTCGAGTTTCTGAGCATCCATCTCTTTTGATGTAAGACCTGCATTATCCAGTAACTGAAATTAACGGGTATCCAACGAAAGGAGCGAGGGCGTCGTCATCTGCAAGATGTGAGTGAGCCGCCTTGTGAGAGTTGCAAGCTCTTATACTTACCAGAAGGATAGTACACAAAAGATCTATTCACATCTAGCCCCACTTGTTCTTCATCGCGATGCGGAGGTAAATCAGTGTAGGGGACACGGTCGAGGTGACCTTCATCTTGAGCAGCCGTCCGACCATCTTCCTTTTTTATTTTTGTATCTCTAGGCTCGTATTGAAGAGTTGATGAGTCGTATCCTAATAATAGAGGCCCTGTGTATACACACATACATCAGCGATATGGTTATTCGATATACAAAAAAGGTTACCTACAGGCGACCTTTCGTATTTCATCACTAACTAGCCCATGCTTCGATATCGCCAACGCAGCTATGGCATCTCTTTCCTTCGCGTCACACAATATACGCAGCTTTTCAACTTTCAAATTCTTTGCCTCTATATCCACATCAGGCTCTTCAACATCTTCTTCCTTTAAGACGGTTGAGTCCTCCGGTATTACAGAAGTTTCCTCATCTTCAACCTTTATTTTCTCTTCGTAGTCGAAATCGTCTTTGGTTTCGGGGTTCTCCTGTTTAATATGGTCTTCCGGGTCTGTCATGATGTCTATGTCCCTCCACTGTCGGCTACACAAACATCTCGATCCGCATTTGGTAAGATATCATACGTGTCTGTCCAAGAGATCCTGCGCGATAAGATGTCGGCAAGAAACCCGAGCGGTCGGCAGATTTGTTCGGATCGTATTTTGATAAGGGAAGTTGAATTTCCATCCAAGGAGCTTATGCACGTGTTGGGCAACAAAAACAGGACAGAAACCCACCCATGATGCCACAGCACCGCGGGCATCCTGACAATCTAAGCTTGTTTGGGAGAAGTGATGGGGTATCGGCTAATTCACGGCGCCTTATCGCTTATCTCCACGTGAGCCGCCGCAGACAGCCCACTGTCGCTGTCCCACAAAGCTAAGCTGCAAAGATGGTTTCGAAAACAAGCTTGGAAACCGTAACTTATAAGACTAGGTCCTGTCAAAAGTATTGGGCAAGTACGCAGAGGTGACGGGAGGTCACTATCCGTGCCTTCTACCGCGGAGAGCTCAGCAAATCCCCTCCGAGGCCAACAGAATTATGGTTTTTTAGGAATAATAGACCAATGCTAAATGACTTGTCACGGCCTGGTACTGCGGGATTTTTGTCATTGGGACGGGGAAAGCGACGGCAATTGGTCCTGCTCGCCAGCTGTTGATTGTCGGGCGAGCATTTAAAACTTCCCGTCTAATTATTCGTGATCTTCAAAAACTCAAACGTTCGTTGCCATTCGATGGCCACATGCACGGGCCTGGTGTAGCGAGACACGGGCATCCGGACTAGTGAGCCATCAGCCGGCCTCGTGCCATAGGCCCGTCCCTTATACTGCTTGAAAAATACATATGTATCGATGTGGTACAGAAGCGGTCATAGACCTGCGAAACCCGGGATATCGCCCATTGACGGCTAGCGAAGAGTGCCCATCTCAAAATGTTCTGCTTTCGGTTGCAGCTGGGATTCGCATTCCCATTCGCTTTTTTGTTGGTGGGATGCAATGCTGTGTCACTGCAGATATTAAAATCAGATGCTACTGCAAAATTACGTTACATGGTCCCCATGTGATCAAAAAATTCCATGGAAGTAGAAAGTATCTTTCGATCATCATCCAGCCATGCCGCAAATTGCAGTCCTTATAAATCAAGATCGGACGAAAATGTTATAGTTGGACATCTTATCATGTTGTGATACAGCGGATGAGCTGAGGGTAAGACCATGACGCCGGGGTATACGCAATGACACAAGAAAAGTAGCTCAACCTTATTGTGTGGATATGTACATTGCATTCGGAGCCTCGCGAGCTGAATGCGAAGGGGTATCGCATATGTACCGGATACAAACTCAAAGGTTCCACCCTAGTTTGCAATACAGCTTTGCGGTACCTGTTTGTTGGGTATGGAAATGTGATATCAGTATTTTGGAGATATCCCTCAACTTCATGCCTAACTACAGCATTGATTCTTCCGGCCGGCCCTACATGCATATCAAACAGCAAGCTGATGCTCCATCGAATGGGATTATTCCTTCCAGCTCCCGTTTAGTCGTGTCTCATTAAAAATAGCACTTCGCGACCTAACCAACCTAAGATTAAGTGGGACTTTTATAATAATATCTTGAATATAGTGCTTGCGTATCTAACTCGGCCTTTTCAGCGAATCGGGACCCTCGTTAACGACAGGACACACCTAGCCTGGTGTTTGGGCGGGCCTCGTGGAGAGGTGGAACAAACCTCGGTGCCCCGCAGTAGCCCCTCTTCTCAAAACTGAAAAGAGCATACTGATTCCTGCATGGAAGGTTGAATGGTTAGTTACGGCAACGGCATCAGATACCAGGATTCCCACGACAAAAAACCGTTATGCTCATAAATTTCGAGCCATCAGCTGCATCTCTAATTGGCTCTGTTGAATCTCGGTATCTCGAGAAAGCCTGAAGTTAAAACAACTTTTTAGACCAGCAAGCCACGGGATATAATTCCTCTGCCAACATCTCGATATCCCTTCGGGCTAGGCCTTTTGTAGATTTGATTTTCAGCAAAGTATACGAGGTATCACAAGGTATCATTGGGTAGCTTGAAACTCGACAGCCCCTCCGAGGACCGTCATATAGCTATAGCTGTTCAGTGATCGAATTATTCGCACACCTCATGCATCACGATTTTGGGGAAACAAGTGCAAAAGGCTGCAGGCATGGGAGTGTGAACTATTGATGGGAATCCAAACACCGACTGCAGCTTAGAATTGTTTTCTCGTACAAAAGCAAAACAGTGCCGGCTGCATGAGAATAATTTGGCTTGTTATTTCTCCTCTTTCGAGCCTTTGACGAAATCTATAGCAGCCCACATCACCACCAAATCTGCTCTAGGCCCATGTAAGTCTGCTCGTGAAGCCTTCTCTCACTGTCGTTCACCTGCTGAATTTTTCGGGTGTTCCCAGCACACCAGTTTTTCACCGAGGAGAAGCTTTAACAAAAAAAAAAAAAAAAGGATCTTGCAGAACCCCCCAATTCTCTTTCTTGCAAAACTTACTTATAACAACGATTGCCATGCCCGTTCATCTTTCTCGCGGTCATTCCCTTGTGTTTTTCAATTCAAACGCACTTCTCCGAACGTTGTATTACTCTGACCGCTGCACCTAAACAACACTCTACTGCTCTCTCAATCCAGCACGCTCGACTCTCAGTCTAACTCAAACAACCCACCACGAAAACTTCCATAGCCCTATCGATTCACAACCCTTACCGGAGAGTATGGTAGCTGCCTAATCACACAAATGGAGGATTCTATGCAAATGTTTGGTCTTAGCCCCGAAGGTGATTATACCGTTCAGAATTTCAGCTTCTCTGGAGTTTTGTTCCAGGCTGAGGGACAAGGATGTAGCGAACCCGCTTCCAAGGGCCTCTGATCTTGGTCCAGAGTACGGGGTACTTTCTCAGTGCCTGATACCTTCACCTGTTGTCCAATCAATCTTGCCGGCATCCATCCGGTGCGGCACAGATGAGAAGGATGTCGTATTCATTGGGGTAAGAGCTTGACCCCAGCCCAGTTTGACTTTTCTCAAAACCCAGCCTCGCTAACAGTGGCCCATGCTACTCCTGGTTATATATCTAGGAAAGGCACATTGAGCTCCGTCGGCTTACGAAAAGACTTAATCTTGAACCTATTGTTTCCAAAAGTGACTTCTTTTGCAAGATTCGCTCCGCTGGGCTGATTGACATTAAGAAGGGCTCCAACAGTAGCTTGCTGGATCAGATCATAAAACAGGAAGATGACGGCGCCTCATTCGCATCTTCGTCAAAAGTTCAACATCATGCTAAAGGACCTAGGCCTCAGATTCCTAACCAAGTGCTAGTTTTGTCTCTAGATTCAGGAGATCTAGCGTTTATATACGTCAGTGTTCGGGGAAATGGGGAACTCGAATTCGTGGTCTCATCTCACAGGGTAACACCCGAGCAATCGAGGGTTAGTCATATAGGCAAATCTATTGCTGTTGACCATGGGTATGCTGCATGCTTGGTACTGATAGTAAAATGTTGGTGAGATTGCTAAATTGGCGAGACAGTTCTCGAGCGATGGCAGTTTGTGCGTGGGAAGGAAGCTTCCGTCTCTATGAGCTACACGGGAAAGAGGCGATGGAACATAAAATGGCAGATGGTCAAGCTTTCATCCCTCTCCGGCATGTATGCTGATAGCCCCAAGAGATAACCCTATGGCTGGTTATAATTGTTGCTAAATTTAACCTCGAAATCTCTAGGAGAAAACGTTTCTAGTACCCGGCATAATTGTCCACTTAGAGTTTCTGCGCTCGAACGACCCGAATTCCCTCACCTTCATAGTGCAATACGTCAAGTATGTCGGGTATACAAACATGCATGTTTCTTATAGTTCGTCTACTAACGATTCTTCCAGCAGCGAGCAACAGTCAAGGATCCTGTTATACGAATGGGACACTAGGCAACCGTTATCCAAAGCTACACAACTAGGCCAGGATGGGCTATTGCTCCCGGATAGTATGATATGGCGATCTAAATTTAAGGTTGAGTGGGCTAACAAGTTGTGTCTCTTTAGAATGGGGAATACCATTACATATAGTTCCGTTAACGATACCAACCTACTTCGTTTTGATATGTGAATATTCGGTCTATATTGGAAAAGCTTCAGATATCGTCAGTGGGAACTGCAAGTGGAGAAATTTCCCGATACCCATGAAGGTGCCCTACACGTACCAAAACAATAGTAAGCATCACCAAACACCGAGTATCTTAAGTGTGACTCCCTAACTTGAATAGAAAAGTTGGTCACTGCTTGGGCCCGACCTCACAGAAACCCTGGATATGCCCAACGAAATGACGACTTCTATATTGTCAAGGAAAACGGTGAATTATTCTGGATTTATGTAAAGATGAATTACGGACCAATGATTGAAACGGTCCAATCCGGGAAATTAGTTGGGGCGGTTGGCACTGCATTTACATTCTATGAGATAGACATGGATCCGAGTAGTGACCTACTAATTGCAGCAGGAGAGGCAAGCTCTGGCGGTACCTACATGGTAGGTGAGCTTCTATTTCTATATGTAGTTGCAAGGTTTACTTATCAGCTTTCAGATTACACCGAAGACACCAGGAATCCCGACCCCTAAAGACCCCTTGTTCATACAGGAAATATTCAACTGGTCCCCGATGTTTGATGCGACAATCTTCAACCTCAAGGATGCTGACCGGAACCACATAACGTCTCCTAGAGGGCGACTATATGCATGCACAGGATTTGGCGATCATGGAGCAGTCGCAGAGCTACGCCAGGGAATTGAATGTCGACTGGCAACAGTCGTTGATAACGAAGAAGCTGTTACGAAGATTATCGCCCTGGAAGGACGCTCCGGCAGAGGGTGTTTCGTTCTCTTCTGCTTGGTACTTGGGTCAGTTCTTTGGTATTTGCCCTACGAAACTTTGGACCCCAGTGATGTTGGTGACGTTGTTTCGCTTCGGGTAGGCGAAAACGTTACGACAATCACCGCCAAAGTAGTAGATGGGAGGTGTATACAAGTGACAGCAGACGGAGTTTATGCGACTACATTGGACGAAGCGGACGTAGAGTCAGATGTGATGGTTCCATCACCGAGGCAAGAATGGGACTGCCCCCAAGGCCACACTATAGTATCTGCGGCGGTTTACAATGATACAGTAATATTGGTAACGAAAGAAGAACCAAACTATCATTTATGGAATTTAGCCATCTTACAAGAGGCAATTGGGGATCAGGATAGGTTGGATACACCCGTGAAAGCTTCCATTGATATTATCTGCTAACTGGAATAGGTTTCTCTTACGCAGGAGCAATTCCATAGTTATGGAGTCCCAACCTACATATCTAGATTTTCTGCGGATGTAAGTATCTCTCTTGCTGGAAGAGGAGACGTGTTCTAATAATGTTTCATAGAGGCAAGCGGGATATTCTTCTAGTTGAGAGTACGGGAAGCCAAATGAACCTCTTCGAGCTCGACGAGAATCGGGATCTAGTGCCCCGAAACCCATTCTCTAGTAAGAACACCATATTTATCTTGTTTAAGAATGTAGCTCATTAGCCGTGTAGCCACAGCAGGGTTTAATGACGGCGATGAGATAAGTAGCACACAAGCCGAATCACCAATATGCGAATCTGCTTGTGTTATTATCTCACAGGGGAAGAGTTTTATCCTGTGTGGACTTCGAAATGGATATGTGGTCTATGGAGAGATAGGTAGCTAATCGGTTCCAGCTGCATCAGAACTTCTCGCTAATAATATCTGAGATCCCGAGAGCCTTCACTTCCAGCCACTAAAGAGAGTAAGGATCGGAAGACTTCCCGTCTTACTCTCTATCAAAGACGGCGAGGCCAATCGAGTCGTTGCCCAATCTACTTACCAGCTTCATCAGCTAATGATTGAAAACTCGCAACTGATCGTAACTCCCATAATATTTAGCCAAACAGTGGAGGTGAGCTTCTGAAATTGCCTACTAGAGCGGATCAAATTGTGAATGCGCCGCTAACTTAGGAAATAGCCGTCGATTGAAGCATTTTGTCACTTAAACCATGATTTCCAATCCACAAACTTTCCGGATCCAATTATTTGTGCGACCGATTCCTCAGTAATAGTGGCAATGACAAGTCGGGCGCCGACGGTTTGCACACGACAGCTAGAGGTCAGAGAGACACCATCGAAGCTACTATACTTCGAGCCTGAAGATCTCCTCGCGGTAGCTTGCCTTCGGTCAAGTCCAGAGAATCCATATTCAACAAATAGTGTTGAAGCAAAGAAAACGCCTCAATCTACTATACTGTTCCTGGATCCAAAGACGTAAGTATTGATGGCTGTCCATCTGAAGATCTGTCAAATTCTAATGTGATGGTAGCGGCGAGATTCAAGGTCAAAGAGATCTTAGAGATGCTAAATACGACGAAATAATCTTCAGCAAGCAAAACGAGAAGATAAACTGTCTCTGCAGTAAGCGCTTATTCTGGAAGTCATTCGATGATCCTCCTTAATCTAACAGACCTAATATTAGATTGGTCATTCAACGACGAAAACCAAGTTTGGAACTGCATACTCGTGGGAACTATCTACAGCCAAGGCGAGAACCGACCTAAGAAAGGAAGAATTATTGTAATTTCGTTAAAATACAACACTTCAGGCGGTACGAAGCGTCTGGAGGTTAGAAAGCGCAACCAAATATCGTGTCCTGAGCCTGTCTACTCACTGGCAGCTTATGGTGAAAGGTAGCTATATATTGGGTTACCCTGCAACAGAGTTTGGTGTCACTTGCTAACATTCTCTAACGTAGTTCGATTGTCTTTGGTTCAGAGAAAACACTCTCTAAAATTGATCTAAATCGGAATTCAGCAGGGCAATGGAAGTATGCATCATCATATTCAAAGAAGTTGTGGATGGAATTCTGACAGCTGCAGATTCGAGAACCTAGTCACTCATTCACTTACTTCTACGCCGCTTCAGATTTCAGTTCAGCCATCTAGCAACTTAATATGGGTGTCGAGCACTAAAGATGTACTAACGGTGTTCCAATATCGAGACGGTCCTCCTGCTAGCCTCCTAAGGCTCTATAGCGATGATCGTGAGCGCGCAGGGCGTAATCACGTTCAAGTTGAAGAGAACTTCTTCTTAGCCACGGACCGGGATGAAGGTCTCATTGGACTATGGAGGCCGAAAGGTACGAGCGTAGTGTTTTGTGTTGCATTTTACACATCAGAATGCGTTGCTGACCAACTTGAAGAACGAAGAGCCAACTCCAATTTTACAAATGTCCTTGAGGCATACCTTCCCAACAGTCTCTCGATTCTTCGATCTGGTGACCTGAGGGCACCCTGGAAACCTCGTAATCCATATTTACCTGGCGTTGTACGGCCCGATATCGATATTATTGGAACTTGCTTCGACGGTTCAATATATACATTCATTGTTCTTACCAAGCCAGCGGTGGAGCTGCTTGCATACCTTCAGCATGCGTACTTGAACTTGAAATATCAAGCGGGAAAGAGTAGGCCATTACATCGCCGAGAGCTGGAGATGTTAAAGGAAATGAATATGAAACATGTAAACGGGAATGTGCTTATGGAAGCGATGAAGGATACCACATGGATCGATACAACCGCGAAAGGGGATGAAGGGCGATTGGCGAACTTGGTCGGGGAGCTATTTAAAGACTCGCAAGAGGTGGTGAGGCCAGGGGCTTCAGTCAAGAAAGTTATTGAAGGGTACTTGTCAGAGTTGTTGGATGTCGTGGTGCTTTGAAGTTTCTTGAATTGGAGACGTTTCCGCAGCGCGGGGCGTTTACAAATCCTGGGTCTACAAACTGAGGGTTTCTTATACTCTGGTTTACAGTATTTACTACTTAAGTACTCGAGTTTTTCTTTATCCTTTGAATCAATATTGCACTCTCTTTTGAGCTACTTGCTATTCCTCTCGTTTAGGGCGGCATTCATCGGAAAGGAACCTGCATTGAAGACAAAAAAAGAAGCGTACATGCTTTCCATTTATATCCCCCATGTATCCCACAGATATCACCAGAAAATCATATCTCATCGGCGTCTCGTGGTCCCTCGTTATCTTCTACTATCATCCTTTTTTGTTCGTTCTGAAATCATAGACAAAACAGACAAAAAAAAAAGTGTACACGTAGGCTCATCTGGCCTTGTTTTTTTTTTTTTTGGGTTCGATTGTTGATGTTTATAGTTCATATCAAAGGTGCGACAGCGAGTTAGTATAGACCTTTTTCTCTAAATCTCGGGAGAAACCAAAAAAAAAAAATTGTTGAAGTTTTGATGGATTAAAAACGTGTCTGCATTACTTTTATTGATATGATCTACACCAAATAGATGAAGCCTCAGAATTTAGAAATGTAACTAGCAGAAGAGGCGATCGAACGTAGTCTCATATTAAAACACTATGCAATTGCATAGGCAAAGCATAGGGTTTTAATACGAGACTGGATCAAAAGGAAAGAGTAGAAGCAAATAATAGAGGTAATCGATAAAAAAAAAGGTATGCACAAAGGGACTCCCGTAGCACCGTTAAATTTTCTTTCCCGTTGCACCCCAACTCCAAAAAATAAAGATAAAAATATAAAAATAAAAAAAAGGGAAAGAGAAGATAAAAGCAAACCAGAGGCAGCGGCGACAAAAGTAAGGATGGAGGAGAAAGTTTCATCAGCACCCGGTCTAAACTTTCAAAATAGTAGATATAAGAGGAAAAAAAAGGAGTTCTCGTGTCCAATTCGAGAGAAGGGATAGAATTCAAGTAGAATGTTACAAGAGAATCTTCATCTCGTGAGAAGATTTATTAAAGAAGGATTCGTAAGGCAAAGGACGTGAACAAAAAAAAGTTTGGGGTATAATGATGCATGCATTCCGCTGGGCATGAGGCATAAAAATCAGCAAGCTATAATACTAGGACCGTTAGGTCATCCGTGATAGGAGCAGCGAGCAGAGGATACATCTCTAGTTGGGGGTGTGTAACTAGAGATCTTCAAGTCTGCTGGTTGCTATCAAACTAGCAAGTCGAGGACCCCCCTTCAAGATCAAAATCGACTGCCAGGAGCAAGAAAATGTAACAAAGAATTTATTGAAGGCACTATTGGTTTATCCACTCATCTCATCATCCAGCATCATGACCGAGTAATGCGAGGATTGAGAGTCCGAGAACGGAGCAACGCCTTCCCTCTTCTCAAATCTAGCAGCATCGTGATCGGACATCATTCCCCCATTATCGTCAGCAATCTCATCGTCGTCGTAGGCCTCCTCTATTCCTCGTTTCGACTTCTTGCTGGCACCCGCTCCGCCAAAGATGCCCATGTTCCCAGCCGAGCCGGATCCCCCAAATCCGTTTTGTTGATTCTCAACATCACGCCTAGCCATCCAGATCGGCTCATACCCGGTGAGAAGGTACTTCATGGTGTCGTCGAAGCAGACGCAGAATCTACGCCCTTGGATGACTTGGATTGCTTGAACCGCGTTGCAGTTAATATGCTGCATGATGTAGGCGGCGCAAACGGCAGCACTACGTTCATTCCCCGATTCGCAATATATGAGTGTTTTACCAGGGTTTGGTGGTTGTTCCGGGAGACCGTTTGGTTTTCGGCGGCTGAAATTTGGAGGGACGTCGCGGTAGAGGTGGTCATCGATCAGCTTGGATGCGGTTGGGAATGACGAGATCAGCTCCTGGTTCCCGGAGACATCGACGGCTTCAAAGCGAATCTTGGCTTTGAGCTCTGGATCCTTGGCGATTTCGTTGAAGGCATTTAGCAAGCGGGCTCGGGCGGATACATTGTCTCGGACGGCGATAAGGAGGGTAATGTTTTCGCGGCGAAGGTAGTTACGGTCCTTGGCGGCGGAGAGAGGGCCGAGGTAGAGGTGAGGAAGGATCTGCTGGGCTTCACGTCGAGACTCATAACGCCAATCTTGCAAAGATGTTGGCAGGATCCCGGAATTAGCGAGAAGCTGCGAACTAGAGAGAGCTAGGTTACAGCCGGCGGCTTCCTTGGCGAAAGCTGGTCTGGATGGAGCCCCTCGAGATCTGTTTACAGGGTCGTTTATAAGGGTGGGAGGTGGGACAAGAATGCGAGGTGGAGAGGGCATTCCATTCGACCATGGTAGGGTAGCATGGTGAGATGGGGATGAGGAGAGAGGGGGTCCGTTATCGGGAGCGGACAAGCTGGATGGAGCCGCTTGTCTGACCTGCATGTCGCTTTGCTTGCAATATTCGATAAGGCTTGAAGGGAAATCGGTCGAGAGTTATATCGACAGCGACGCAACGATACTGGATCCTGGTTGGTGGTGAGAGGGTGCGACGGGTGATATTTGAGGGCCGGGAGGATTCGGTGTTCGATGCGGATAATCCACCAAGCTGCAACCTGGGCTGAGGGAGATTTAGTCGATAAGAGAGGTTGAAACGATGTGAGGGAAATACTGGTATAAAGGAACTAAAGCAATTCCCGAAGGCTTGTATTTAAAGGTCGCGTCTTGATGGATCCAGAGACAGTTAGTGGAGGGATCCAGAGGAGGAGTGTGAGTCTGTTGGTGACTGGAGGAGAATGTCGTGGAAATATAATAATAAGCAGGTCAGTAGTACTAGTACCATCCTCGAATAAACCAATGGACCGATCAGTGGTGCTCCAGCTCCCTTGAGATTTTCCTTGTCTGACCGGCTGGCTGGGATTGTTTTGAGGTGGGTGCCGCCAAAAGTGCAACTAAGAGCAATGACAAACCCGCCCAAACCCAGCTGGATGGATTTGGATTTGGATTTGGGGGGAAGCGGGTGGCCGGGTGATGGATGGATGACAGCTTTGTAACGCCCTGCCTTCTTGCTTGCTTGCCTGCCTGCCCACAGACCGCCAGCCAGTTTGAGCATTGCAATCCACTTCAATTATTGCCTACAGCCTCTTCTGTTCCCCTTTCTCCTGAGTCAGATAGACGTGTACGTGGCTGCAGATATTGTCCAGCCAAATAATTTGAAATTATTAATGTCCCCCGCTCATCCTGTTATCTATATACAAGTAGATTATAGATTTTCATCGCTCAGCTGGCAACCTGGCCAATTAACAGTATCTATATCTCACTATCGCGAACAGAAGGCTAGTACCATGCACAGTACTTACTGACACTCGCAATTGGCCTTGTCTCCTCTTGGATTGTCGTGTCATTGCAACCCTGCCCTTTTTCGCGAAATAAAGTTACCCGCCTTGCTGCAGCGCTCGACACACACACCCTCTCTTTTTCCAGAGAGGCATTCCCGCTCGACACGAGATGATCAGACACCCTTTCCCCCCTCCTGGTTTAATTTCTAACGGCGGGAGCGGCGTCCTTCTCCTCCGACCGGCCAACCAAAACCAGCCGAGCAGGCCTAAGAGTTGGGGCAATTTACTCTACTCGAATTGTGGATCTCTCGTTACAAAGAAAGTCCTGCACAATGCCGATGTAGGACAACACGCCCACGTTTCTTGGATTGGCACCAGTTACTGGCCTCGTCTGGTCATCGGAATCCGCCGTTGGGGATAGAATAACGCTCTCGCAGATTGCATTGCATTGTAGCACTTTGGTTTCACGTTACATTGTTCGTAGGCTGAATTTCGGAATCGAGCTCTCTGTATCAGGTATCCAACGATTGTTAAAGGCAAATTCTTGGACAAGTCGACCGATGATGGGACCAGCGCCCAGAATTTGGCGTCGCGGTACCCAACAGACTCAACGCAAAGATGGCCCGCCAACTTGGTCGAACAATGGCACAGCTACCACTTAAGCAATATGGACACCACCCATTCGATACGGTTTCAATTCGCTGGGCCGTCCTTCAGGATAGAAACGTCAAGTTTTAGATCTTGTTATCAATCTCCTTTTTTGTGAAACGATTTTCTTTGTGTTTGTCACCCACTCCTTCTTGGCCGACGTCTAGAACTCTTCGATATGTTCAGCCTGGCCTGGCGACTGTTATCAATATCATGAGAGATAACGGTCCATTGATGTCCAGACTCGGGCGTGGGTTTTCGCGATTCTTAGCAAATAATGTTTACGTATTTCCATTTCCAACCATGTTTGAATGTTTTCAATGCGAGATTGGTATTTTTCTTTGAGATATAAACTACATCATGCCTAAAGGGGTTGAAGATATCCCGTTCTACTGCTCTCTATTGCAATATATCAGGGTAATATTACGTTAAAAATGCCCTTAAGCTTCTTCAGCCGCTCTCGTCTACGTAGCACCGCAATAGCATCCCGCAGTATCAAAACTCAAGATATCAGTGTACCACTCGCATCCACTGTGACTATTCCAGATACTCCACGATATGATTACTTCCGCAGAACAGCCTGTCCTACCGCCCTGGGATCAACATACCATTCTCTTCAGCCCTTCCAGTCTCACGGAACCTCCAAAGGAGATCTTTTAAGTCATGCTCTGCATCTAGCACGACTCGCCGTTATCCTTGACAAAGTTGAAATGTATACTGGTGCAGCGAGGGCGTATTATGATTGTTGTTACCTGCTCTCGACGGTAGAGCCATTGCTGGGGTCTGTTGAGCTAGATATTACGCACCAGATTGTGAGTACCGTAGATTACTTCCAAGTATACCGGTTTAACACGCAGACTAAATTAGAGATTTGGATACTCTAGAGAAAAGCATACAAACAGCGACTATCCCACCTTTCTATTATCACCCCGGCGACCATTTGCTCTTCTCTATCCCTTCCCGACGGAATAGTCCCGACACCAGAACTCAACATCGCCCGCTTCGATCAGAGCATCAAGCCAACACAACTTGCGGAACTGAATCGTATATCCCAATTACTTCACGCCCTTAGCCAATGCTGCCAGATCATTCAAGAGCTTGATGCCGAGAGCTATAGCTTCAAGGCGCAAAGCCTAGGTGGCCAAGGACTCACCAGTCTATCTTTTGAGTTTGAGAAACTGCGTGGGGATATCACCCGCTTCGCCGAGTTTTATACGAGGGACGGATTAACAAGGAGCGGAGCTAGCAATGTGCTCTTTGTCCTGCTTGGGAGTTTTCGGAGAAAAGTCACCAATTTGTTAAAAAAGTATACACGGCCTTACCTCTTATTGGCCTAGTGCTACAGATTAGACATAATAACTAACATTCAAGCATACAGCGAGAATGAGCGATTGACTGGGTTTCTTCTCAACCTTTTTGACCTTTCCGTTCCAACAGATCTCGATGCTACGACAAAACCACTGCCTCTCCTACCTCTCAATATCAGGGGTCCGAAATTAGCGAAAGACCTTGCGTGTCCCTTAACACCAGGCTCATGCTTGAAGTTTGCAACAAAGATTCCCGAGAAGGATCGCAGACATATCCAATTGGCACCGGCGCCAATCCCCAGGAAATCAAGTAAGCGGGGCAGGAAAAGAGACAGGTTAAAGAAGGAAGTTTGTGAGAATCAAGAGACAGAACAAAAAGGCGGAGAGCTCGAGAAGATGATACAAAGTGGTACATTTTATATACCATAAACTTGTTAAGTCGGTCATTTAAAACTGAAGGTATGTCAGGGATCCCGTAAATACCAATCATGCACTAAATATGAATCCTGACATAGTTAGTGCAACCCACTAGAGCAGATCACTAGTTAGGCAATCTAGGTCTGGGCTTTCGCCCGCCTCACAATACCGTCATTATGAATATGGATTCAATACTGCTCTTCTTTGGGATTTGGTGTATATTACTCAATCTTGGATAAATTTCACCTTGAACTAGATCCTAAATAGCAATACATAGACAAGGCATCTCAACATGTACCTAGCCGAATCGTATATGAGTATAACTGCCAAGCTCTGTACCATACACCAAACACACTTATACCCAAGACTTCCTCACACCCCTCCGCTATTTATGCCCTGCTGGGAATATCACCTCTCACCTGTGCCGGTTCTACTTACCGAATCCCAATGTATGAATCCTCCACGTGCCTGCTCGTATAGATTGACATCACAATCCCGCGCTCTGTCCTAGTGACGATCCACTCTTAGCGCTGTAGCGATATCCAAATCGTCGCGACGAACCAGTCTCCCGCAGATTTTCCCTCACTCCTCCCCGGGGTCGCTATATAAACCACCCTTCTCCCCATTCCTGACATACTCAAATAATCATCCACGCAACTATCATCTATCTCCATAATTTTATGAAGCTCAACGATTCCATGTACAACCCCCAACTTTGATGACCATTTATCCACCAATATCCTCTTAGGACCCCCCAACATGTTCAGTTGCGATTGAGGATATTCCACGGGTTTATATCCCGGAGAATGAGTTTTATATTCCCACGATTTTCGTCCACCACTAGTAGTCCCGCATGAGCTTACATATACAATCACACATTCCCTGGATCTAAATATCATACAAAAGTTACCTTGTCGACGGACACTCATGAATATCAGCAAAGATATATGTCAGATCAATATATGGCCCCCAGCGATACCCAAAGTTGATGCCCCCCGCGAGAGTTTAATCAACCCTATGAAAATCAAAACCAATACTACATTATCGGATCTGCTAAAGAGATGACGCCGCTCCTGTTGACGCTTCTTTCAACGAATGATTCGCATCAATACGAGATAAAATCCGACTACCAATCAGAGAGCAGGAAGCGGCCATGAAGAATGTCCACAGGACTAAACCTTGACAAAGCAGAAGAGTATGATCAGATTAGACACCAGTCCCTCTTTATTCCCCCTCATGAGTTACGGATCTGGTTACCGTCAACGCTTATGGCTTCTGTGTTTTGATATCACGATCAGAAATATATGACAGAAGTGTCAGGTGTTACTACTCTACATCCAAGCCAAATACTTCCAGCAGCTTACAAAATTCGGTACTACGGGACTTGAGAACCTCGATGCCTGACTTCAGCGACAATAATCCGCCTCCACTACAACAGATTATGAACAATCACAATCACAGTTACAGACTAGAAAGATGATAAAAAGGCTTTCAGTATGCTCCATCGGGTAGTAAAGGGAAATAAGCATGTTTGGAAGCAGTGTGTTATGGGATTACTACCTATTCGGCTACATTATTCCATTGCTATAAGCTAAGTACCATTCCAGAGGTAGTTGAGCGCAATGTTCGAGAATCGAACAATACCATCCTAAATACCGTCCAATCTATGCAATGTTATCAACATTACTAGAACATTATGGTCCGCTAACCGCAACGGTCCCTTCCAAAGATGTAATTTAACCGACCATTAACGATTCAATGAAGACATCTTGACATCTCTCATCTTTTGAGTCTATGAATTGCAATTTTGGCGAAACTAATCTGCAATTTACAATATTTGTATGAACACTGAGGCAAGCTACTAACGAGTACTTCTATCCGTAGGTTTTCCGTTAGTACTGAACTCCTTCTACACTATCAATCAGCCTTCCCTGTTCCGTTTTCTATTTGATTATTTTGCTTTGACCTTGGCCGCATCTTATCCCATCATGTACCTTACAATTACTTAATCATATTATATTTTATACTAAGTGATATGCGTAATCTTCACAACACACCACTCCCAACCCTCAAAGCTCACGATCCAACATCACACAAAACCCACCAAAACCCGTAAACAAATATAATACGAAAAACACCAACAGATCTTCATCACAAGTAGGTGAGATGGCCGAGTTGGTCTATGGCGCCAGGTTAAGGTTATACCTTAGCAAGCGAACATCCTGGTACGGGTAACCGTGCGTGGGTTCGAATCCCACTCTCATCACCAATTCTTTTTGTCTTTTTGGGGTCTCTGTCATTTAGGTAGAGTCTTTTCCTTTTTTCTAGCGGGGTAGCAGAGTCTAGTTCGGGTAGGTGAGATGGGTTGGTGGGTTTAGTTTAGCCTTTGCGGGCTTTTTTTCCCCTGGCGGCGCTCTTTGACAAACGGTTGTGCTGGTGTTGCGGTGAGGATTGTTGAGGTGGAAGGCTTGACGAGGGTTGAAAGTGCATTTGATGATCCGTTTCCAGAGAAAGGTCTTTGGGGAAGACTATCTGTGGTTTAGAAGGTGGTAATCGAGGGTAAATACGAATATTGTTACTCTGGTTGAGGTGCTAGTAATGTCGCCATAGGATATTTCGAGACTAGTTCTATATTGAAAAGCTTCTAGTTCGAAGTATTTCTTCAATATCCTGTCGTAGACCATGTATCCCTGCCTTGATTTCTCAGGAATATACTAGCCAATAGCTGGACATCAGAGAAGACCGATTGTGAGATCTAGAGGCGTAAGATGTACGATTCAAGTTTGGTGTGTGCGCGAATGATTCCATAGCACACGTGGTTAACCAAAATATAACAATAAATAATGGCAAGCTCGATGGGGCGCACATTTTTGAAGGTGCGGTATAGACAATTGGTAATAATATAAAATTTAATCCTTATACCTTCTCTCCCTTCATTTCCTCTCCTCTTTCTTCTCTATGAGGCTTCAACTCTCAACGCAGGCTGAGGTAAGTGCTCCTCATCCAAAGGCTTCATCAGCATTAGCAACTATCGGTTTCAAATCTACTTCTGGCTTGGAGAGCTTTCAACTAACCAACCACCAACTATTAGTAGTTAAGAGGTCTCGAGTAGCTAGCCCTTGAGCAAGGCTGTTGCTCTATACTATTGCTCTTGAAATACCTTTAACGTCCCGCATAGTAGCCTGTCGATTCTCCTAAAGTTAACAGGTCGAGACAGGACGAAGGAGAAGAACATAATTATTCCTCTGTCATAGCCGCTTGTTCGAGTCCCATGTAATTTCTGGTGATAACTTTCTATAAGGGGGTGTCCCACACCTTCGCCCAAGATGCACGAGATTGTCAAGTTGGTTTTTTGATGGAGGGGTCGCTGTATTCTCCTTTAGCGTCCTGTCGCGGCCTTTTAACTGTGAGTGGAGTCGATACGGCGCCTGGCGGTGAGTGTCATTCCTTTTTTTTCTTAATAAACTAAATGGTAACATTTTCGATGCCAACCATTTTAATAGGGGTTCTCACCTGCTCCAGTCCCCGGTTCATGCCCGTAAGTCCTCCACTACGCTTGCACTTGTCGGTTGAACCTCGAGAACAATTAGGATATTGACTGAATTAAGGGTGATCACTTTGGATAAACTTTGAAAAAAAATATATACTCAAAATAACGCCCCTTCTTCCGCGTGGGCTTGGGCCCCGATCAGGTTACACTCATCGTGACTGATATAATACATCATATTGAGAGTAAATAGCAGGCTGCGTTCTCCAAAAAATAATGCAACACTAAATGGCGTTGTTTGTTGCAGTCCGATTCGCTGAAGAAAATGTCAAAAAAGTCTATCGATCAAATTCTATCCAAGCTTCCAACCTTGGATCTGCATGCAGAAACGCAACAATCAAAATGTCGTCAAAATCTCATCTAACATATGGTGAACGGGCGAAGCAACACCTCCATGGGGTTGCCCGCAGACTCTTCGAGATTGCAGAGGCGAAGCAGACCAACGTGGTTGTGTCTGCAGACCTGACAACTTCAAAGGAGCTACTCGATATTACAGAAAGTGAGTAGTAAATTTTGTTGCAACCATTGAGTAGTCGTGAAACTAACATGGCGTCCAGAACTTGGACCTTACATCGCGGTTTTGAAGACTCATATTGATATTCTACAAGACTTTGAGCCCTCGGTACTCGAGGCCTTGAAAGCCTTAGCGATCAAACACAATTTCTTGATCTTTGAGGATCGCAAGTTTGTGGATATCGGAAATACAGTTCAGAAGCAATATCATGGTGGTGCACTACATATATCTGACTGGGCGCACATTGTCAACTGCACCATGCTCCCTGGGGAAGGAATCGTGCAGGCCCTCACGCAAACAGCGGAGAGTGAGGGTTTCCCCTACAAAGGCGAAAGAGCGTTGTTGATCCTAGCTACGATGACGAGTAAAGGATCGCTGGCCACTGGCGAATATACAAAGGTTTCGGTTGAATGTGCTAGGAAATATAGCCAGTTCGTTATCGGCTTTGTGGCTTCAAGGACGCTAGGAGACATTGAAACGGATGTTACACCATTAGAAAACGAAGATTTTGTCTTGTTCACCACGGGTGTTAATCGGGCATCGAAGGGGGACAAATTGGGGCAGCAGTATCAAACTCCTACATCTGCTGTGGAAGCAGGGGCGGATTTTATTATTGCTGGAAGAGGCATATATGCAGTACCAGATCCTGTGGAGACGGCAAAGTTGTACAGGGAGGAAGGCTGGAATGCATATCTGTCGCGGGTGGGCAAGGCCTAGGGTACAGTTACGATCGGAACGAAAAGTTGTTTGTTGTTAACGCCTCGGATATGTTGCACAAGTTGGAGATTAGGTATCGTAAGGGACAGTTGGAAACAATGCAGGAGGTATTCCGCTCGTTTAACCAAATGTTGAGAAGAGTCGCAAACCCTTCCCACATTAACATGGAATGCGGATACAGATATGCAAATAAAATAAGTGATCGGACACGTCTCACATAGCTCGGTGCGGATAGACCTGGCAGGTTAATTAATACAAAAAAAAAACATATTCTCCATTACATTGTAGTATTATGATATACATGAAGTAGAATTTGCAGTTAAGGTTGTATGTATCTGGTGACGACGCCTATGCAAAGTTGACGTGGGGTTTGCCGTTTAAGGTGTGGCAGCAAAGTGCCATCATCTGCATCATTCTTTCCTTCTTGTGGGTGCTGACCCATCATCCTGTTTTCCCTGCCAATAATCCTGACCTTGCTTTTGAAGTCTCAACAAAAAAGAGTATGGACGAAAAAAAGACGTTCTGAATCTCTCACTTATCACTTCTAGAAAGGCTGCGCGTCACCTTTACCCCTCTCACGAAACCTTCTGTCTGCTCTAAGATTTATTCCTTAGATTCGTTGTTGTCGTCCTTCACTTTTAGAGATATTTGGCTTTTATTTTTATTTTCTGGGGTTGGGCCTTTTTTTTGGGCTGTCCTTCGTCCTCTAATTTTGAGATAGCGTCAAACGACACTCGCTCTCCACGCATCATCCATCAAATGCTTCACAGATAACCCAAAAAACCTCCCACCTGGAAGTCCGTCGAAACGATGCCTGACTTCCTCGGTCCCGGTGGCACCGGCACCAAGCTGGGCCACTTTTTTATAATTTTCTCCGGCTTGTGCTCGTTAATCGCTACCTTTTTATCCATCATGTAAGATCGCACAATGACGTTTTGTTATTTTTTGGGGGGAAAACCAAAAACACTAATTTTAACAACTTGGCTGGATAGTTCGATATGGCTTCAACTGTAGATGATCCCTCCGTATTTTACTCGGTATTTTGTGCGAAAGCGATCGGTCTAATGTAGTCTGGCAGGAAAAATTACCGAAAACCGCTGCTGCAACGATACGTGGTGCGGATATTGTTGATGTATGGCTACATCCCCCTTGTTTGGCAGGCTTGGAGGCAAGGAGTTAATGTTTTCAATAGGGTACCGATATACGCCATAACATCATGGCTGAGTCTGGAATCGCTGACGGCGGCGTTCTTCCTGGATCCTATTCGCGATATATACGAGGTGGGGGAAGAGAGATGACCTTATCACGATCCACATCTCTTTATTGCTTGGCTAATTCTCGAAAATGTGATTAGGCGTTTACGATTTACACGTTCTTCCAGCTTTTAATCAACTTTTTGGGCGGTGAAAGAGCTTTGATCATCTTGACGCACGGGAGGGCGCCTACACCGCATCTGTGGCCGATGAATCTTATTCTACCGGGTGTCGATATTAGCGATCCTCATCAATTTTTGAATATTAAGCGTGGTATTCTTCAATATGCCTGGTTGAAGCCGATACTTGCGATATCTACGATTATTATGAAAGCTACAGATAGTTATCAGGAGGGTTATATTGGGTTGAGGAGTGGGTATACTTGGAGCGGTATTGTATACAACTTGTCGGTTACGATTAGTTTGTACAGCTTGGGCATGTTTTGGGCTTGCATGCATCGAGACCTAAAACCTTTCAGACCGGTTCCAAAGGTGGGTTGGTATCACAATGATGGTTGGTGGCTTGGATACTAATATTATGGCACAGTTTCTCTGTATTAAGCTCATCATCTTCGCATCCTATTGGCAAGGCTTCTTCCTATCGATATTGGTCTGGCTGAAGTTTATCCCAGACTCACAGAATTACAGTCGCGACAACATGGCCGCCGCTATTCAGGACTGCCTTATCTGTATTGAGATGCCGGCATTTGCAATGGCGCACTGGTATGCATTTTCATGGAAAGATTATGCGGATCCCACAGTCTCGGCCGCTCGTATGCCCGTTCAGTATGCCTTCCGAGATGCATACGGTATACGAGATCTCATTCATGATACGAAGGTTACGTTCCGGGGCAAGGGTTACGAGTATCGCAATTTTGACTCTGCGGATGGGACGACTATGGTGCATCCGGAGAGTGCGGCGAGAATGGCTAGGATGATGGAGGGAATGCGGTACGAACGAGGCGGCAAAGGCAAATACTGGATACCGAAACCTGCACCAACAAGTCGAACGGCGCTTCTTGGTGCTGTTGGCACCGCTGCTGGCTTGACGGATGACCCAGCAAAGAGGGCCGCGGCTGGTGTGGGGAAATCATACGGTAGTGTTGCTGTTAGCGAGCTTGAAGATGAAACGGTTGATGAGGAGCTGGAGAGGCTTTATGTAGATGCGCGGGCGATGGAGTTTGGGGACTATAACGTAGGTTTTCTATTCACATGGGACGCAATTGGACTTTCGCTAACATCACAAAGTACCCTGTTATAACTGCCTATGAACCGTACACCGCGGAGCGTTTCCGACAAAACTACCAATCGCGTTATCTTGTTACAACAGCTACAAATCAAGCTTTGCTCCGCGCCGAACGCCATACAAAGGCTAGCTCTCGAAGCCCGAGTGCGAAGTCAGGAACATCAAGCCGGAAGGGTAAGGGCAAAGCGGTGGATGACGAAGAAGCCCAACGGCTCCTCGCAGAGGAACCAGCGCAACAATCTGCCTCGAGCTCATCGTCTCATTTATCTCAAAGGTCCGGTGTGGTTGATTTGGTAGTCGAGGACACCGATGCCGAGGAGGTTGAGCGCGTTCGTGCTCGCAAGGAAGGCGGACCCGGCTGGAACGCGGAAGATCCAAAAGTGTTTGTCACAAAATATCCGCCAGAGGATGCAGGTCAAATTCAGCGAACGGGATATAATGCGGATAATATTCCGCCACCAGTTGATACGCGGGAGCATCACACCGATACATCAAATATTAATGTTTCAAGGACGGACTCACAGGATCGGTTCGTGGTAGCCGAAGAGGACGAGGAGGAGGATGATTCTCCCGTTGGGCGGCGCGACAAGATGAGATATGGAAGTTTGGCGGATGATGATAATCCGTGGGGTCGTTAGGCGAACGGCATTGCACGGGCTTTTTTGTGTATGTGTGTTTCTTGAGCGAGGATACCCTCCGTTACAGCTGTACTATTTTGTATCATTGTGGTTTTTTCCCCCTATCGTTTGAAGCCCTTGTTTTGATGATATCTCTGTACTATGTATCATTGGGATGTTTCATCTTTGCCTTTCCTCCATTTTGAGCTATACATATACGTATCTCTTTTCCTTTTTAACCAATCGTGGGGCGTTGGAGGAGCGTCTTCTGGTTTTTTCTCCCCAATCGGCATTTTTAGATGGTCAACGGCGATGCATCTATTCGGGGAAGGTTATTTTGACATTGCCGCATTTGGTCGCACAGGGATAAATATTTATCTTTTTTTTTCTTTTCTAGCAGTTTACTATAGAATCGCAGTTTCAAGTAACCGATTCTTCGGGTCAGGAACGAGAAGTTGATATCTTTTTTGATATGCGTGACATGGAAGCTTGGCCGCGAAACGAGTCGTGGGTAATTCTCATCTCGAGTGGGCTTTTGTTTCATCTGATAGTGCTATGGTCCCTCGTCGCTGCCGTTTACGCGAATCAGTCTTTTGATAGTCCCTAGACTTTTAGCTTTGCAACATGACCAACTAAAATAAGGAACAAGTAGATTGGAGCAGGGGAACGAAGGGGAGCATGATTGGCGATTCGCTGGGAACTTGTTCGAACCCTTTTTTGGTCATATCGCCAGATAAGACTTTAACAAAAAATTTCTTGCTACTGTGTTGTTTTCTTAGTCCATTACGACAAAGTTTAATTGCTGTTTTATATCTCCTTTTGGAAATCTTCCCTTTTTTTTCCAATCTAGGCTATATCTACGTGCTTGTTATAAGAAGCGCGGAGTGACGTCCTTTTTTACTCAAATTAAAATGGGGAGGATAATAGATACGGGGTTGAGGCTAACTTTAGTTCTCTGTTTCCTGTGGTTTGTGCGCTTAAATGCCTGTCCTGATGGGACGACAACCAATAGTTTTGGTGGTACGAGAACCAATCAAAACGGCAAGCCCAGGGGGGTATTTTATTTCGTGTACCCGGTACCAAACAGCCCTATCAAACTACAAGACGATGAAACGGTTCAAAACACTCGTTTTTTTTTCCCTTGCCCTTTGAGTAGGGTCCTCTAATTAAGTATTCTATTTGGCTCCGGAGAGCGAAGGTTCACGGGTAGCTTGCAGCTATATTTCTGATGTTAATATTAATATTCTCCGAGGCGAGAAGTGGAAGGCGTTCGTTAAAACGGGGTGTTTACCAGAAACGTGATTTTTTTTTTCTTTTCTTTCTTTTTTATTTTTATTTTTCCTTTTGGGAGGGACAGCGTTTCAAGTTGACGTGCATCAGATATGCGGGCGTGTCGACTGGCAGCTGTGGGCGGTGGAACGTGGAGGTGCTAAGCTGGGGTGGAGATGGGTTTATTTTGGGACACACGCCGGGCAAGTCGAACGCTGTAAACCGGCACAGCAAAAGCTGGACTGCAGCTTTTACGAGCTTTAGGCAAGGCGAATATCTTTGCTGTGCGGAAAGAACACTAATCTTTCTCTCCCCAATGCCATCTTCTTTTCTTTTTTTCTTTTTCGACCTTGTCGAGATTGTAAAAAAGGCGAACATGGAAAAATGGGTCGCGAGTCGCAACAATCAAGGGACCGGACAAACCCTGGGCGTAATGTGTTTTATCCTGCCCGTTCCCAAAGGTCTGGACTGGCCATTCAAAGACCGCGAACGCAACCAACATGGCTTCGTGGGTTTATGTATCAGATTTTGCGAAACGAAGAAGATTGGGGGATATTTGGCCATTCTAATTTTTTTGTTTAATTCTTTTGAGAAAAAAATAATGGAATGGTGAAAGGGATATAAAGACCCTTTCGGTTGGTACCTGCATTAGTATTACTCTTCTTTTTTATTTCCTTTTCTCTCTCTTTCTCTTTTTCTTTTATTTTAGTCTCGAGGGCTGACAGATGCACCGCCGACCTGTGGTAAGATAGACGTTGGGTCTCATTGACTTGAAAGTCAACGTCGAAGGAACAACATTTTTGGGAAAAGCGCAAACTTGCAGAAAAAAAGTATAGCTTGAGGCTTCTTTTTCATTCTTGTAAGTTTACTTTTTCTTTTATATTGTTTCTTATCATTAGGATTTCTCTTTTTCTTTCCTTAAATGGATTTTCGATAAAAAAAATCATTACTTCCTTTCCTTTTTTCCTTTATCTTTTTTCTTTTCTTTATATCATATTTCCCTTGAAACGATCATTTATTTCATACCCCGGAGTTAAACAAAAAAAGTTATTGCAATTGATTTTTATACACCTCTTCCTATACATCGGATATACTCTCCTTAGCTTTTATACTTTAATCGTTAGACTATCAGTTATTCATATTGTTAAACAAAAATGTCGCTGCAGAATATCTTTGGTAGCTGCTTTCCTATTGGAGACGGGGAGGAGCAAGTTGACCGAAGCGAGCAGAGGGGAAGCGGATTTGGTACTCCTAGGAGATCACATATGCGTAGTCTAAGTGATCTTTTTCGATTTAATACTGATACCGAAGAGGGATCTAGAGGTGAGTTTTTCCATATTTAAGGTACCTACCAGAAGACCATGCATATCTAATCCTTGTTCGATATCCACAGATATCACAAGAAACCTACCGTCACCTGTCTCAGAAAATGACGAGGCCAGCCCTCTTCCACAAAGGCCGAAACCGGTTAGATCGTATACTTCCCCAGCTTCGACTCGAGATGCTCAGCGTGGAAACTTTCCCTATGGCCCAACTTTGACGGTTCACGATGCATATCTAGCGAACGAATTGCTGGGCTCAACATCCTCTTTGGTGAACGGGCAATACTCTTTCCTGGGTGGGACTTTTGTACCCCGTTCCGCTTCGAGTTTGTCACAACATACTCGCCGTGCTAGTATGCCTGGGGATTTGAGAGCTATAACGAGTCCGTCGCCGATCCATATGCATAGCAGGGCTGCGCAGAGTCTTGGGAATTTGAATATCAATAGGGCATCATTAAGTCCTTTTCTTATGCCCTTGTCTCCGATACACCGTCCGACAAGTCCGACTGCTACCTCTTTCGACACGAGGAGGGATTCTTTGTCGGCGGAGACAGTTGCAACCTCCATAGAAACAGGTTCAGTATATACTGCTAGTGTTCCGGTACCCGTACCTCAGCGAGGGGACCCAGTTCCTGAAGAGACCAGCGAAGAGCAACAGCCTTCAGCCGAATGTAAAGAGGCAATCGAGCGCATAAAAGTGGCAATAGAGGAAAAAGAGTCTCTTGAGCGCCGACTTCAAGAATTGGAAAAGCTGATTAGCGGCAAGACCGCACAGCGTGCCCATGTCCGATCACTCTCGGTCCGCAGGGTTCAGGGGCAGCAACATATCTCGATCCTTCAGCCTCAAGTTGGTCACGTCACTCCCTCAGTTGAGTCAACGGAGCAGGCTACACCCGCACCCACCACTCAGGATGATGCAGATATTATTCATAATGATACTGAGGCTCCGCCGACACCAACACAGGAGGTCAGAAGTATTATGACCCGAGGGACGTCATTCGAGGATGACACAGACTCGCCGGATTCCTCTCGTCAACCAACACCCACACCACAAATTTCCCAACCTCAGCGTCAGAGGCCCCGACTTCCACAGCTCCAAACCACCCTTCCCTTGCCATCCCCACCAGCCAGTGAAGAACGTCCGACCCCTTCATCAGCAGCCCGAATCACTTCAGCGGTCTCCAGAATCGCAAACTGGATTTTTGGCGGCGAGGAAGAATCTCATCCACAAAGCCCCGCCTACATTGCCAGTCCTCAATACCAACTCCGACCCCAGCACGCATCATACCCAGTGCAGCAATACCAATTCATTCAAGCACACCATCTCCAATTGACACCAACCACGCCACAGCATCACCATCGCACTGCACATTTGTCAGCTCCCTCCGCAATTACACCCACACCAATAGTCGGCTACCAGCAAAGATGGAGGCCCAGAAATGTAGAGGATGTTGATCCGGTACCTCCTTACTGCGAGCAGGACCCGAATCCAAGCCCAGGATTTGTGTTTTTCCCGCAGACTTCGCTTTTGACGCCCCTGCCCACACCTACAAGCCCGACGGGTATTAGTATTGCGACACAAATGTATGGGCAGGCTATGTGAGGGTTAGGGTTTTTGTACTTTTATTTATTGTCTTTTCTTGTCCAGTTCTTTTAGCATTTGTCATAACTCTTTTTTTTTTTTTGGGAGCATTTTCCGCCTTTTTTTTTGTGTTGCGCTGAGTTATATTTTTAGCGGAAGATATCAGATATCAATCATGACACATTTCTTCCTCTCACTAGCTTTCTGCATGGATGCTTTTTTTTTTGTAGCAATCGGAAACATTATAGGCGAAACGGTCTAGATGGGTGGGAAAATACTTGTACTTTTGTGGGATCTATCGCACTGTATTTTAGCAGTATCTTTTTAACCTGCATGTTAAGGTTTCCTCTCTTTTTCAATGGACCCAATATCATCCATTCCACGCACAGACACGGACACATGATCCGAGCTTTCCTTGATGATTTTAGGATGTGAAAACTTTGATATTCGGCCTGCCTCGCGGAAAAGGTTGTCTCTATGTCTCGGATGGAGTCATAAGGCGGACGAACCACTATGTCCTGGGAAATAAATTGGCCCAATGTTGCTCTGCTCTGCTCTGCTATTTCTTCTCCAACGGGGCTTACAAACTGCAGAGCTACTAGCTACTGGTGTTGCTCTGTGGTGGTGTTTCCCATGTTTCATGCACGAACAGGCTAGGGACAGATATTTAGCTTCCCTCTGTCTATGAAGAAATATTGAGAGAAAGTACGGAATTGGAGAATTGGAGTTTAGACGGCATGGACTTGCCTAAAAGCCGAACGAGCTAGGAATGCAACCACCGCCCACCATTAACAACCCACCCCCCAGGACATACCGGATTGTTATTGCTAAGCGTCATATCATCTGAGAGGGCGTGGTCGCATTGTAAGGACGTTGGAAGATCTTGCAGACTCCACCTACCTTGGCCCTGCTGTTTTTGGAATCCATGTACACGGAGCTTGCTAGTATGATTGCTTTTTTTCTTTCTTTCTTATAGTTGGGTGACCTCGAATAACCCCTCACCTGCCTGCTTTTCTGTGGTATATTGCCATAGTGGTGCATGCAAATGTAGTAGCTTGGATGTGGGTATTTTGAACGCTCCGACAAAGATTGCCTGTTGATTAGTAGCACTGGTAGTAATATGTTCTGCCTGCA
This sequence comes from Dactylella cylindrospora, assembly GCA_012184295.1. Lineage (NCBI taxonomy): Eukaryota > Fungi > Ascomycota > Orbiliomycetes > Orbiliales > Orbiliaceae > Dactylella > Dactylella cylindrospora. The sequence goes on from LDUD01000006.1 coordinate 107,822, forward strand.
AAACCCGGCAGAAAGCGTCGGCGTGTTGCCTCTTTGCTTTGAATATGTCAAGCTTGCACTATGCAAATGTGTAGACGAGAACCCACAAAAAAAAAATTAAAATTTTTGTGGATGGATAATATTTTTTTTTTTTTTATTTTTAACCAGCTCCCCTTCCCACAAATTCTTCCCTTCCTTCCCTTTTACACCAAATCCTCACTCTTCTTTTCCAAATCTACAAAAAAGTTATTTTAGTATCTTTTAAAACCAATTTTCGAAAATTCTCTACCCGATTCCTCTTCCTGTGTGAGAAGGTGTCAGGGTAGCCCTCGAAACTTTTCCCCACCAAAAAAAGTGTAGAGGCGGAAAAAAGAATTTTATCTTTTGAGGGTTTTTTTCCTTTTACCTTTTCAACCTTCAGACCAGATATTCCTCTTTCTTTCGGAATATCTTTCAACAAGCACATACAACAGATTTAGCAAGTTTTTGAAGAAAAATCATTCAAGATGGTCAAGTACGCATCTTCCTTCAGCTGGAGACACCTCTATCCCATCATATAGCTTCAACGTTGGCTAACAATCGTTGCGAAATGTAGCTTCACGATAGATGAGATCCATGGTCTCATGGTACGCCCTTCCCGGATTATGCCTTCAACTGAAGATATATTCGATAGGCATGCTGACTATAGAGCTAGAAAAAATCGACCAATGTCCGTAACATGTCGGTCATTGCTCACGGTACGTTCCATTAGTCCTGATGTTTACCAATCTTCACGCTCTTCGCGATATTTCTGCTCGCTGAAGCTTGTTATGCCACCTTCCGTGGTGGGGTATCAAGTTTTTTTTTTTTTTTTCAGCGTAACAAAATTGCGGGGCTCTCGGCGGCCCATTACCAACCGAAGAACGTTGGAAGTATGAATTTTCGCTGACAACACAAAAATGAACAGTCGACCACGGGAAATCCACCTTGTCCGACTCGCTGGTTCAGCATGCCGGTATCATTGCAGCATCGAACGCTGGTGATGCAAGATATATGGACACGAGAAAAGATGAACAGGAACGTGGTATCACTATCAAGTCGACCGCCATTTCCCTGTACGCGCACATGGGGGATGAGGACCTTAAGGATGTAAAGCAAAAGACCGAGGGCAATGACTTCTTGATCAACCTTATCGATTCCCCCGGACACGTTGACTTTTCGTCCGAAGTCACTGCAGCTCTCCGTGTTACAGACGGTGCTTTGGTCGTCGTCGACTGTATCGAAGGTGTCTCTGTCCAGACCGAAACCGTCTTGAGACAAGCTCTTGGTGAGCGTATCAAGCCAGTCGCCATCGTCAACAAGGTTGACAGAGCCTTGCTCGAATTGCAACTCAGCAAGGAAGATCTGTTCCAGAGTTTCTCGAGAACAGTCGAATCTATCAACGTCATCATCGCCACCTACTTTGACAAGGCTCTAGGTGATGTCCAGGTTCACCCGGAGAAGGGAACTATCGCCTTCGGTTCCGCTCTTCACGGTTGGGTCTTCACTGTCAGACAATTCGCTGTCAAGTATGCGAAGAAATTCGGTGTTGACAGAGAAAAGATGATGGAGCGTCTATGGGTACGCTGCTTCCGTTTGGAACTATATTTGTTTTCTTAGGTGTCAAATTTTGGTGCTAACGTGCAGACTACAGGGTGACAACTTCTTCAACCCAAAGACTAAGAAGTGGACCAAGAACGGCACTGATGCTGATGGCAAGCCTCTCGAGCGTGCTTTCAATCAGTTCATTCTTGACCCGATCTTCAAGATCTTCAAGTTCGTTACCGATGGAAAGAGGGACGAGCTTCTCGCTCTCTTGCCCAAGATTGGCGTTACGCTGAAGGGTGACGAGAGGGATTTCGAAGGAAAGGCCCTTCTCAAGGCTGTCATGAGACAATTCTTGCCAGCCGCCGATGCCCTTCTTGAGATGATGATCATCCACTTGCCATCCCCTCTTACTGCCCAGAGATACCGTGCCGAAACTCTCTACGAAGGTCCATCCGATGATGAAGCTTGCGTTGCCATCCGTGAGTGCGATGCCAATGGCCCACTCATGCTTTACGTCTCCAAGATGGTTCCGACCTCCGATAAGGGTCGTTTCTACGCTTTCGGTCGTGTCTTCGCTGGTACCGTCAAGTCTGGTCTTAAGGTCAGAATTCAGGGACCAAACTACGTCCCCGGAAAGAAGGAAGACTTGTTCATCAAGTCTATCCAGAGAACCGTTCTCATGATGGGTCGTACCACTGAACCAATCGAGAACGTCCCAGCCGGTAACATTGTCGGTTTGGTTGGTGTTGATCAGTTCTTGCTCAAGTCCGGTACCTTGACCACCCTCGAAACCGCCCACAACTTGAAGGTCATGAAGTTCTCCGTCTCTCCTGTCGTCCGTGTCGCCGTCGAAGTCAAGAACGGAAGCGATCTGCCAAAACTCGTCGAAGGCCTCAAGCGTCTGTCCAAGTCCGATCCTTGCGTCTTGACCTACATCTCTGAGACTGGTGAGCACATTGTTGCCGGTGCTGGTGAATTGCACTTGGAAATCTGCTTGAAGGATCTCGAGGAAGACCATGCCGGTGTCCCACTCCGTATTTCTCCACCAGTCGTCCAGTACCGTGAATCCGTCAATGCAGAGTCCGCCACTGCCTTGTCGAAATCGCCAAACAAGCACAACCGTCTCTATGTTGTTGCCACCCCATTGGGCGAGGAAGTCTCAAAGGCTATCGAGGCCGGGCAGATCAACCCCAAGGATGATTTCAAGACTCGCGCTCGTCTCATGGCTGATGATTTCGGCTGGGATGTCACTGAGGCCAGAAAGATCTGGTGTTTCGGTCCAGACGCCACTGGTGCCAACGTTCTCGTCGATACCACCAAGGCTGTCCAATACCTCAACGAAATCAAGGATTCCTGCGTTTCTGGTTTCCAATGGGCCACCAAGGAAGGTCCAATCGCTGAAGAACCAATGCGATCGATCAGATTCAACATTATGGACGTCACTCTCCATGCTGATGCTATCCACAGAGGTGGTGGCCAGATCATCCCAACTGCTCGTCGTGTTCTGTACGCTGCTACTCTTATGGGAGAGCCATCTCTCTTGGAGCCTGTCTACTTGGTTGAAATCCAGGTTCCAGAGCAAGCTATGGGCGGTATCTACGGTGTCTTGACTCGTCGCCGTGGACACGTCTTTGAGGAAGCCCAGCGTCCAGGTACCCCACTTTTCAACATCAAGGCTTACATGCCAGTCAACGAATCTTTCGGCTTCACTGCCGACTTGCGTGCTGCTACCGGAGGTCAAGCTTTCCCACAATCCGTTTTCGATCACTGGCAGATTCTCCAGGGTGGCAGCCCCACCGACCCTACCACCAAGCCAGGACAGATCGTTCAGGAAATGAGAAAGAGAAAAGGTAAGATTAGAAATTTAATTGTTAAATCATTGGAGCTTTTATTAATATTTGCTTTTAGGTATCAAACTCGAGGTTCCAGCAATCACGGAATACTACGACAAGCTATAAATATACACGACTCGTTGCCTTGGTTGTTGTCACGATATTTCGCCCTCTTTTCTCTTCTCTTTCTAGTATTATAGTATTCGGAAAATGAATTGGTCCTGTTGGGTTTTTTTTTTCTTCATATTCGAGGGGAATGTATCATGTTTCGCAATTATTTTCATTAGTTTTTACTCTTGACCATGGTCAAATTCCCTGAGATAGTAGTACATATTTCATGTATGAACTAGACGAGGTTTTTTATGAAAAAATATATATTTTTTTCCCTCATGCTATAGAGTCTTTTCAAAAGTTATAAAGCTTGGAACCCTGAATGTGGAAAGAATCCAGTCACCAGAGGGGTTGAAGTTCTTGTTCAACCGAGCTGGGCAAAATAGAGTTTTTTGATAATGCCTCTTTTTACAATTCGTAGTCTTGCCGAGTATTGCTGTATCTGAAGGTGTTATCCTCGGATTTGAAGAATTTCAACGGCGAGATTCGGAGGGCTGTGCAGAAACCGTGCGCGAAACTTGAGGATACATGCAGTTAGAAGTAATCCTTGGCTGTAAATCCTATCGGGTCTATCGCAGATTGCAATTGCGCTATCCTATCAATGGGGATTCTATATAATGGCATTTTGATTTGTTCCCCAGCTCCAATTTGATTTTATCGATTATATTCCAGCTTATCGATTCGGTTCCGATTGCAACATATTGGACGTTTGGCCAACGCAAAACGGGAGGGGAGATATAGAGGGATATATCTCGAGATTGGTATTGATATCGAAGATGCGGTCAAGGTTTTTTCAAGTGCAGCGTCGTTTGTTTTCGATGACGGCGCCGGCGGGGAGTGATTTTGCGCATTGTGTTTGTGGTACCCCCTTGCACGGCTTTTATTTACTATTATTGTTGTTAATTGGGATGGGTTTGAATATAAGGCTCTGGACTGACTTTTGAATCAACGAGTGTGGTTTTTTGGTATGATAGATTATTGGCGGCGGCGTGGTTGGCCTTGCCGTGGCGTCGAGGCTAGCGAGCAAGTATGGTAAACCGACGTTGCTGATTGAGAGGCACGCGGAGTGCGGGATTGAAACTTCGTCGAGAAATTCAGAGGTATTGTTCCTTGACTATTATTCCTCCCTTTTCAATTACTTAAAAGATCGCGGAAAGTGCGGTAAGGCAAATAGCTAGCTAACCTACTTTCAATGGCATTCTTGACATTTTGAGGATTTAGGTCATCCACGCCGGCATCTACTACCCTGAATCTTCGCTGAAAACAAAATTATGCATTCGCGGGAAGGAAATGATGTATGAGCTGTGTGAGGCGAAGCAGATCCCGCATGCCCGGTTGGGAAAGTGGATTCTGGCGCAGAATGAAAAGGAAAGGGGAATACTTGAGGGCTTGCACGAGAAGTGTAACCGGTTGGGCGTGCCTACGAATTTCATCAGTAGGGAAGAGGCGGAGGCGTTGGAGCCTGATGTACGTTTCCTCCTTTCTCCATTGGCTATTGAGGCGCATCAGCTCGGGGCCCGAGGAGGCATCGATAGGTGTAGAGCCCGTGCTAATAATGATACCACCCGCAGGTCTACTCCCCCTTCGGCGTTCTCAACTCCCCAAGCACAGGAATAGTCTCCGTCCACGACCTCATTGTCTACCTTCGCGGAGTCCTCGAAGACGCCTCCGGCGACTCCGACATCTCCCTCCTAACCACCGTCACAAACCTCACCAAAACCGCCACCGGAAACTATGAAATCACCACAAAATACGTGACCGACGAGGAACCGATAACCATCACCGCGGATGTAGTAATCAACGCCGCGGGTCTGGGCGCCTGCCAGGTGTCCAATCTACTTTTACCGAAGGAGAGACATGTCACTCCGTTCTACGCCAAGGGGAATTATTTCTCATACTCTGCTTCTAAACCGAAAGTTTCGCGGTTGATATATCCTTGTCCGGTTGAAGGTCTCGGCGGGTTGGGGACGCATTTGACGTTGGATCTGGCGGGGAGGATGAGGTTCGGACCGGATGTGGAGTGGATTGATGATCCGGGTGATTTGGTCGCGAGGGATTATAGACTCGAAGATGCGATTGGTGCTGTTAAGCGGTATTTACCGGGGATAAAGAAGGAGAATTTGGCGGTTGATTATTGCGGGATTAGGCCAAAGTTGGTGGGGAAGGGTGGTGGGTTTCAGGATTTTGTGATTAGGGAGGAGGAAGGGTTTGAGGGGTTTGTGAATCTTTTGGGGATTGAGAGTCCAGGTGGGTTATTCTTCTGAGGGGTGGAGAGGGGTGTGGGTTTTGCTAACAATCGATATATAGGGCTGACGTCGAGTCTTGCGATTGCGGAGAGGGTGGATGAGATATTGTACAAATGAACGGGTTTATCGAGGTTATATACAATATACAGATAGCTAGATTCCTATATGCTACTAAAAAAGGGTAGGTGGAACGGAACCTTTATATAACAGCCATCATTTCTTCTTCCGTTCCGAACTTTTCTCTCTCTTTTCCTAGCTTCCGTCCTCGTTGCTTCTCTGCTTTATCAATTTTATCCCAATCGCTCCAATGTATTGCCTTAATTCCCTTCTTCTGATGCTCTTCCTTCACAGCCTCCCAACCTGCTTTAACTTCCCCACCATAATTCAAGAACGGAACACCTTCTAACCAATCACGAACAATGTTTTCGGCCGCGTCAAATGCATCCATCATTGTCTCTGCGATTATACCTGTAGGTCCTCGTCGGACCCATCCTGTGGTGTACATCCCTGGGACTTGTACTTCTCCTTCTTCTATGGTCTTTACGACCCTTGCACGCGTATTGCAGACGATTCCCTTGTTCGTATCGAATGGGATACCTGCTTCAATAAGGCCCGGTAGCGGTTCACTCTTATACCCTATACTCCTAAATGATATTCCTGCATAGACATCTTTGTATTCCCCTGTCCCAACGACTCTGGTCCCATCGGTCCCCGGTTCAGGTGCAGTAGTTTCAAATCTGATATGAGTTAATTTAAAAGTATCGGGATTAGATGAAAGGAAGCTATTCGGCGAGCTGTAGAATCTTAATCTCCAATTCTTTTCTTTAGGGTATACATTCGAACCCTTCAGGACCGCTTCCATTCGTCGCATGACTGCTCGAGGCAGCTTTTTGATGTTGGGTGGCATGATGGCAGGGTCCACGGGTTCAAAGCCGACGGATGGGATTTTCACTAGTTCGCGGAATTCTTTGATAGTGAATGCTGCCTTTATATCGTCAATAACATCGTTTATATAAATCTTGTTAAGGAGGAGGGGGAAAGTTACCTGCACAGGGCCTCTTCTCCCTACAACTTCCACTTCTTTAATCTTGCTTCTCGATAAAGCCTCCAATGCGTATTCTGTGATATCCGTCTTCCTCAGATCATCCACACTGGTTAAAAGAATTCTTGCGACATCGAGAGCCACGTTTCCTTGTCCTATGATCACCGCTTTCCCGTCCGCCCTTTCCAGATCTGGGCTCAAATTTCTGTGCTCGGGTAGTCCATTATACCATCCTACAAATGCTCTAGCCGAGTAAATACCAGAAAGCGAATCTTCGCCGGGAATCCCGAGTTTTTTATCTTTGGATGCGCCATAAGAAAGGAGGATGGCGTCGTAATGCGGGAGAAGCGTCGAAAATGGGAGTTGGTCCGGCTCTGAGCCTATGGGAGTATTCCCTATAAAGGTGAAATTTTCGTGGCGAGCAACTTCGTCGAATTTGTTTATGCAGAACTATATATATATATTCGGAATTCGAAGAATAACCCCAAATAGAGGGGTTAGGGAGGTAACTGGGTGGTCAGATTAGTCAGTCAATTTTACTCGTGATCGCGAAAGAGAACTTCAAGAACAAAAAAATTCAAGCCACATCTGGAAAGATATAAAGATAGATGCATATCAATAAAATCAATAAAATAGTGAGGAGTTAATGGATAACTAACCTTGACCTCCGGGTGATCTGGTGCTACACCGAATCTAACCAGTCCGAACGGTACCGGTAGCGATTCATACATGTCTATTTTCGCTATCGGAAGCTTTTGCTGGATCCTGGAGGCTGCGTAGAACCCGGACGGTCCTGAACCGATGATTGCTAGCCGAAATGGAGCATTTGCGCGGCTTACTGCAGTTTGTGGGTTACCCTCCGGTTTTAATAGCGAGAGCGATCTCGTAGTGATTATAGGTTTCCATAGATGCCTCGTGGCTGGGCGGAAAGGGGGCGAGGCAAGCATTTGGTATTATAGGATTTGTGGGGCTTCAAATCTTGATGCTTATTTAAAGGTTCGAAGAATTGTATTGAAGAACAGCCTTTGACATCATGGTGTTGCATTTTTATATCCATTTTGCGTTACAAATCACTGATGTTCTGGACTACATTTGAATGACTCGAGCTTGCATCTAGCAGAGGAAAAGTTAAGGCAAAACAATACAGCAAAGGCGACAAGCAACGCATATGCGCGCATGATTCAGGATTTAGCAGGTTACGACATCTAAGCTCTAAGGTTATCAATTGATATCTGAAAATTACTAGACCCTTTCTATTAGCATTAGTATCGAATCATATAACATTCGCTTTGGCTATCGAAACTTAGGCTATACACATCGCGTTATGGAGCTGCAACACAAGTGAAGATGCATCCGAGAAACGTCTATAAGAACACCATCAGCTTTGCTCAGCTGGCGAAAGATTATCCTGACTTTGCAAAATGGTGAGCCCAGTTAATTTCTAGATTGCTATGGTGTATCGAGTTACCTGTACTAATAATTTCCTATCACAGTCTGAAAGGATCTAGCTCTCTGAACTTTCATGATCCAGAATCAATAAGGTCACCTAAAACCTCTGACGGCAAGAACAAGAATACCCTGCTAAATATTTTATAGACAACTCGCCAAAGCCCTCCTCAAGAAGGACTTCAAACTAGAAGTTGAGCTGCCCGAAGATAGACTATGCCCAGCGGTATGATCTGTTGGATATTCATAAGCAAGATGTCATAGGAGATGCTGACGATCCAGGTCATATTAGATTCCGAATAGGTATAGAAACCTCGATTCTTGGTAGATTAAGGACAGTATGCTCATAAAATGCAACAGGCTAAACTACATTCTTTGGCTGAGCGATCTCCTTACAGACACTCATACAGAGACCCCCGCCTCAGGGTCTAGTCCACGGAAAGTGGTCGGCGTAGACATGTATGCATCCCAAACCCAGTTTAGCCAAAAGATAGGTTTTACTAACAGGCGGTATCCAGAGGCACTGGAGCATCATGCATCTATCCACTCCTTGGTACAGCTCAGTTCCCATACTGGCACTTCCTCGCCACCGAAATCGATGCCGAATCTCTTTCCATTGCTACCAAAAATATCACTCGAAACGCTCTCGAGAATAGAATAACACTGATAAGCACTTCCTCTTCCGCAATAATCTTCCCACCCGAAGTCGCAGATTATGAACAACGGCTCGACTTCACAATGTGCAACCCGCCCTTCTATAGCTCCATTAACGATATGATGTCTTCTGCGAAGAAGAAAGCGGTACCTCCGTTATCAGCGTGCACGGGGTCAACCGGGGAGATGGTAGTTGACGGCGGGGAGGTGGCGTTTGTGGGGAAGATGGTGGATGAGAGTGTACATCTGAAAGAGAAAATAAGATGGTATACTTCTATGCTAGGAAAGAGGAGTAGCGTAGAGGAGGTGGTGAAGAAATTAAAGGAGAAGGGAGTGCAGAACTACGTAGTCGGGGAGTTTGTGCAAGGGGTAGGGAAGACAAAGAGATGGGCTGTCGGGTGGAGTTTTGGGGAACTTCGGGCTGGCGATGTAAGTTTCTTATCATGCTGTCGAAGCAATTACACAGTCAGTCGATGGAGCTAACAATATTGACAATATAGCATATAGCCCGCCAACCACACTCCCACACCCTCAAATCCTTCCTCCCATTTCCGACGACTTTCAAAATCCCCCTCCCAACAGACACCTCCATCTCTACGCTTCTCCAGCAAGTGGAAACAATCTTAAAATTAGCGTGCACATCCTTCCCATCTGATAGTTTCGAATGGAGCTCCGTTCCCCTACACTACTTCTCAACCATGTACGGCGTCGTCGAAAACCTCTACTCCAACGGGAAAGGTGAAACACCCGGAAATACCTGGTCTAGAGCAGCAAGACGGAGAGCAAAGGCTTTGGCAGGCGGTGCTGCAAATAATCCTCCAATGGAAGAACCGCCCAAATTCGGCTTCGCGGTGGGTATCTTTATCGGTCAGGGGAATCAAACCTTCCCGCCGAGGAGCTTGCACCACCAAGCGGAGGATGAAGAAGAAGATAAAGATATACCTGATGAAACAGACGCATGGGATCATGACTTTATCAGTCTTCCAGCGTCTAGCGTAGAACCAGAAGGGAGCGGCGGGTCGTATGTCTTGCTCCGCTGGACGAAGGGGGTGGATCAAGTGCTATGGGAAAGTTTCTGCGGGATGATGAGAAGAAAGGTGATTGAGGAGCTAGGGAAATTGAAGACATGAGCTGTCCAAGGTCAGCTTTATATTAACAGGCGGGATATCGATGCTAGCGTAGTAGTACATTTCTCAAGAGAAGGGAACTACTGAACGAAAGGGAAAAATTTTGTAAAGTAGAGAGAAACCAGAAAAGCACCGTGCTTTCTTTCTATTAACACCATTCGATCATAAAGTACATTTTTAGAAGGGTTACTGTACTGTGCAGCTGTAAGGAAACTGAAAAAAAAGATCATGTATCGTAGTAAAGGCCTGAAAAGATCCCATCAAGAATACAAGAAGGAACAAAACAGTATACATGGTATACCGAGAAAACAAAACTGCTCAAAGCTACCACACCATTGAAGCTTCCAAGTCTTTTAATAGACTAACATCATAATATTTTCCCGTAACATCTCACATTGTATTGGACATGGGTAGAAGCTTTTTTCTCAAATTACCTAGTGTTGTTAAATATCTAAGCTTCGAAAGCAGTATATCCACTACCTTCAACTTGACTTGGAGGAACCGAGCCCGGACCCGAAAGTCCCGACATTAGCTCCGAATTTGGTGGGACGATGATTGGCCGTTTTCCATCCGCTCCACTGCCCGGAGCCGCACCATAATTCAAAGTCGTAGCTTGTTCAAGAAGTTTGGCGGCTTCGGCTCCGTTGGCAGCCTGTGCCTTCTTGAGGAGTTCAGCAGCTTTCACAACTTGTCTCTTCATTGTGATACGGTCTAAGAACAGCTGCTGCTTTTGCTTCTCTAACTCTTTCCGTTCTGCACTCAGAAGGCCTTCTAACTCGCGGAAATGTGCCAACTTTAGGTCGAGTTTTCGAAGGTTGGCATTTATGGTTTCGCTAACGAGACGCATCATCTCGCGTTCTTCATTAGAAGCAAGACCAGATGCCCTAGCGGCAGCGACTGCAAGGCCGGTAGTGGCTGCCTTCTCAACCAGATTGTCAACATCCTTCTTGACAATTTCCGTCCCCGTTGTAGGCTCGTCCAAGTCCATGTCACCCTTAGTAGCATCGACTGGCTCCTTAGGCGAGGTTGCTGTGGCTGATGGCTCAGATTTTTCGCCGTCCTTCTTCTCCGAATCGGCACCAGCTGGTTTTTCGGCGGAAATTTCAAGTTTTAGCTTAAGGGACTTGGTCATCTCTTCAACAGAGCTGTGGGCAGCAGCCGCAGCAACCTTGGGATCAACCAAGGAAGCAAGGAAAGCGACGACACTCATAACTGGATTATCGGCTTGAGTGAACGGTATTCTGTTATATTGAAGAGGTCCGATCGATTCTGGCCGCTCCTCCAGGTATTTATCTTCGATCGGCAGCTGCAAGAATTTGATGACACATTGTTCGCTTGTCCTGGTATTAACGTAATCTGCAATCTTATTCCAGTCACCCGGCCAAATCTCTAATCCTTGCAGGAGTGCCAAAACCTCCTTATCCGTCCATGGGGCGTCCCGATCTACCGCCTGATAGTTGACGTTTTCTTCCTTGATGAAATCTGCGCTTGTGAAGCCCCCAGGGAATCTACCCTCCAGGAAGCAGTTCGGGCATAGGACGATCTTTGTGGTTTTCGGGGTGTGATAGCGGACTCTACCGCAGTCGACACCGCAGGAATAGCAATGATATTGCTTCTTTTCGATCTCGTCTGGCTTTCCGTTCGGCTTTGTCGAATCACCAGTTTCTTTGCCTGTAGCCTCGTAGATGTTTTTGCTCAGGGTGCTCTTTACCTCCTGCTTCGGTGTCGCGGCAGCGGCTGCAGCCTTCTCAGAGGCAGGTAAGGGCTTCCCTTCAGATGATGTCTGCGCGCCCGGCCCAGGTTGGAAAGGTTGTAGTCCCCGAGGAGTATCTGCCGTTATTCTAAAGTGACCTGTGAAAGGAGGCCCAACTGTGGCTGGACGTGATTCAGGGTCGGACTAGATTCTTGTCAGCGGTCACGAAGATAAAATCCCTAATAAATGTGGAGTCCATACCTGATAGTTGATCAAACCCCACTGCTCCAGGAATCTGTGAACTCTCATAATGCAACCCGCATCACCAGCCAAGTTTCGTCTACAGGCAGTAACAGATAGAAATTCACCGGGGTTCATTCGGTACGTGTTGATCATGAAGTCCCTATAATCCTTGTAGGTCGCTGGAGTTTTGCTCCGGTTCCGAGAATTGAAAAATTCGGGTAGAGACTTCTTCTCGATATCGGAAATCGCATTCATATCGAACCAGGTGGCATAACTAGGAACAACAATTCTATATGTCTGCTCGACGAGATGATTCTTGGCTCTATCCGAAGCAGCATCTTTGCCTTCTCCATCTTTCTTTTCCCCATTCGCATCTTCGGTACCTTCAACACCTTCCATAGCTTCATCCTCATCGTCTCCGTCCCCGCCATCTTCTGCATCGCCTTCGTTTGCACTCGGCGATCCATTGGCAGATGCTTTCTCTTCTTTCGGCTTGGCATCGACATTCTCAGATGATTCCATCATTGAAATATCACCTTCCTTGTCATCATCGTCATCGTCGTTATCAAGGTTTGGAGTGGATGTTTCCGTTTCGCCGGGGAGAGGACTATGAGATGCAAGGCGGTCAAGGTTGGCGAGCGGGTTAGGAGTGGCGCCCGACGTCGCTGGGGAGCCAAAATCTAAATGGTCCGGGTCCATTGCTATACGCTACGCCGCAATTCGCCTTCTGCGATGTCAAAGAAGAGGTATTTCATTAGTTTATCATTATTTATAGGATAGGCAGCCAAGAAAACGCGCCGTTGGAGCTTGAAAATGGAGCAACCAGGTTTTTGTTCATGATCCAGGCAGCTATGGCGGACATTACTTACGTTGTATGCAGGTCGTGTCCCCGATCCCAATATAAGCAAATATTGCTACTAAAGACGTCGATAATGGCACTCTGGCCTTAGTAATTTTTGATGGGGAATGGTGCGAATATTAGCGTTGGGCCGTCGGTAGGGTCGAAAAGAATGTGCGTGAAGGGGAGAGGTGTGTCGCGATGGGAGCTTGTTTGGTGGGATGGGCTGGCTGGCTATCAAAATCAGAAGAGGCGCGCACTTTCTCGCTGGTCTGGCCTGGCATTTGCGTGGGGGGTCGAAAAAGGAAAGTGTTGAAACGACAAACAGGTCGCTCTCCTTTATATGCTAGTAAATCGGTCAGTGCTGGGTGCTGGCAAAGCATTGTTAACTGGCCAGCTCTCTCCCCTTCAACCTTCAACGCGGCTCTTGTAGCGCTTCTCTATCGACAGATACCATTCAAACAAAACCTTCCCAGTTATTTCAAATTATCCGCCTAGTAATAAAATATATTCGGGCCTACCTGCAGATGTCCAGCTATCTCTGATAAAGTCTTAAGCATATCAGTCTATCCCCAGTTGTCGGAATCATTCAGCCGATACGCGAAACACAGAGAGTTGATTACCTGGCCATTATTACTGGGTACTGGTGCTCAATATATTTAAATACCGTATGCTGTCCAAGCCTTCACTGGCACTAACTCTAGTGCTGATATCTTGTTTACCATAGATTTCTAAGAGTCCGCTATAATTTCCCATAGCTTAATAATGATTCGTGACCCCTCGCTGTCATAGCCAACTTAATCCTTGATGTGGAACAAATTCACGCAGTCCATTCAGGAGCCCACTCCACCGCTACCAAATAGACCAAACGCAGGTCCTCAGTCATTCGCACCCGGACCACCCACTAGAGTCTTCTCTGGAGTATATAGCAGCTCCGGGCCTGCTCTGCGCCCCACCCCTCGGTCATCCTCATTAAACCTTACCCTATCCAATTCTTCAAATGTATCCCTCTCTGGTGTACTTCCCAGACAGGGCACACCACAGCCTGGTGTTGTCAATGGGAGCATAGGCTATAGGACCGCGGTCGCCTCAGCTAGGCCATCCGAGGGGAAAGAATCTCTGAGAAGGCTCGGCGATATACTAAGTTCAAGATCAGTAAGTTTTGTGGAAGCTAGCGACTACAAGACTGAGTGCTAAAAGCCAAGTTCTAGAAGCCATTGATCACTTCGCCCATAACCGTCAAGCATGTCTCCCAGTCTCCGCTATCAGACCTCCCTTTAGATGAGGATATCGACTTTGGTGGAATGTCAATAGAAGAATACCTGAAGCAAGACACCTCAATACCGCCCCCCGCGCCACAAGGCCAACCAGTGATCGAGCAGACTGTCGAGGACTGTACGTATTTATTGGATTATTCTTGAGGTCCTTGTCTCGCGGCTAATTATCAGTAGATGAGAAAGAGAAGGACAAGTTCCTCGACTTACACCGGTCTATCAAGGTAAGCTGCCCTAGTTACCTCGGGTTTCCATGCTATAGTTAGTGTTTAGACAATCTTACCAACCAGGCCTGTGATGAAGTATTGCAATCCGTCGAGTCGTATCTGTCCTCCTTTAAAACGGATCTGGGGCATGTCAGTGCAGAGATCGAGACCTTACAGAATCGATCCTCCGCTCTCAATACCAAGCTGAATAACCGCAAAGTGAGTTCGCTTCCACAAATTTTGACATAGCCGACTCTAACTTTCAGAAAAGAATGTTGAAAGGCTACTTGGACCTATTGTCGATGATGTGGCACTTCCGCCATCGGTAATCCAGATAATAGCAGAAAGCGATGTAAACGATGCTTGGGTAAGCAGTCTGCAAGATGCGGACAGGAAGATAAAAGCTCTTGATAGACGGAAAACTCAAAATATAAAAGCTATGGAGGACGTGAAGCCGGAACTCGAAAGGTTAACAAATAGGGTGGGTTTTTTGCTTAATCAAATTTCCTGCCCGTGCACTAATCTCTCTTCAAATAGGCCATCGAAAGACTAAGGGACTATTTTGTCGCCAAGATTAAAAGTCTAAGGATACCAAACACAAACGCCCAAATAATACAGCAAAACGGCTTTTTGAGATACAAGGAGCTGTTCGGCTTCATGGCTAGACATCATCCTCAGCTTGCAGACGAGATTAGCCAGGCGTATATCAACACAATGCGGTGGTACTATCTCTCGCACTTTCAGCGCTACCAAAAGGCGTTGGAAAAGCTCAAGCTTCATACAATCGAAAAGAGTGACCTCTTAGGTTTAGAAGAAACAAGCAGGCGGGGTCCTCTCTTACCAGGCATGAAGTCATCGGCTCCATCTTTGGTGGATGCAATTACTCTAGGTCGTCGGTTCGACGTGTACAAGAACCAGGATGCTCCTCTCATCCAAGCTCAGGCAGCTGAGGATGACAAGTCGAATCACTATCTTGAACTGCCTTTCCGGTCCTATAATTTTGCACTTGCTGAAAATGCGGCATCCGAGTTTAGTTTCCTCACAGAATTTTTCGCCCATAAGAAATTCGACCAGGTCTCAAAGATGTTTCACCAGATATTTGATCCGGCCCTCAGCGCGGGGCAGGCATTTACAAAGTCATTGGTCGAAAATTCGCTTGATGCCCTTGGTATTCTGTTATGCGTGAGATTAAACCAACAATCGGCGTTCTTCTTGCAGAGAAAACGAGTGCCGGTGCTTGAGAATTACACCAATGGGACAAATATCTTACTATGGCCGAGGTTCCAGATGGTGATGGATATGCACAGCGAGAATTTGAGAAAATCCTCTGGTAGTGGATCTGGCCGACAGTCGTCAATTGCATCCGCGGCGAACGACATGGCAAGGCAGAGTGCGGCCCCCCACCCGCTCACTCAAAAATTTGCCCAATTTATGCATTCCCTACTACTGCTGAGTGCAGATGCCGGCGATGATGAGCCGTCCACGAATAGGTACGCCCTAAAATTGGAATATACCAAGCAGCATATACTAACATGAGTATAGTCTTCGGAGGATTAGGACTGACTTTGAGGCCTTTTTGACAAAACTGAGTGCAAGTATATCTGACAAGCATAAGAGAGAGAGATTTCTCTATAATAATTACTCGCTTGCTTTGACGATTATAAGCGTAAGAATTCCTATGCTCATCCGTGCCTGGTTATATACTAACAGGATGAGGTTCAGGACACGGAAGGCAAACTTGCGAGCGAACAAAAGTCGCACTTTGAAGCGCTGATGAGAGCATTCAACCCCGATAATAGTAGATGAAAGCAATGTTGATTGTATGATAGTGACAAAAGGAGTATGATTTTAATCTACATTGCGACTGCTTCTTGATACCCCTGTGTACTGCCACATTCACCAGCCTGACATCAGATCAGCCACAGTCTTGGCGTTGCGATGGATAACACTTTGTTCTCAACTCAACCCCGTCTAGCAAATGTTTCCCCAAACTTCGAGAAGCCCATTGCCCTGCCTGCCTTTGCATGAAAATGACATTGGTGGGATACCTTTTGTTCTCAACATCCCCCTTCCACCTTCTGCGCACAACCTCATATCTGTCCTGATCAATAATTACATACGCCAGCTTTGTCAGATATAAAACGTAAATTTTAAATATTCAGTACTTCATTTTATTAAGCATCTTCAATTGAACGATCCAAAATACCTTCGCCTCAGCTTTGCGTTACACACTGCCTAACCTTGACGAACTTCCCTCGATAACCGCCTACCCGCAAGAGGCCTACCTCGTCAGTAAGCTTCAGCCGGAAGCTCTACACAATGTCCGGCCCTCCACCACAAGGGCAGCCGATGGGGCCACCGCCCCCGACGCCTGAAGCTTTGGCCGTTGCCAACTTTCTCAAAAACTCAGAGCTGAAGCAGCGAACTTCGATATTGGGCGGCAAACGTGTAGACATGTTCAAAGGTACACTACCGCCTCACCAACATTTCTTCAATTGCTCCAGACCATTATCTCTCATGAACGACTAAGCTAACCTCACCTGCCCAACCCACCAGTCAAACGAGCCATCCGCGCCCTCGAATCCCCCGCCTACGCCAAAGCCCAAGCCAAAAAGAACTCCCACCTCCCACCCATCACCAACCGCCAAGAAGCCGAAATAGCCTTCCTCCTCCTCCCCCGCCACATGATGGCCCTTCGCGTCCAAAAGATCGAACCCCAAGCCGAAAACCACGGTGACCACTCCCACGGCAAACCCAAGCGAATCAAGGGCCAATGGAACGTCCAAATCGTCCCTCAACAAGCCGCTCAAGACGACATGTACTACGTCTGGTTCTACGAAGGACCGCAATGGAAGAGAACCCTGTTCGGAATTGGAGTTTTGATCTTGCTCCTCGGGATTGTCATGTTTCCGCTGTGGCCGGCGATTTTGAGGTTGGGGGTTTGGTATCTGAGTATGGGAATGTTGGGATTGTTGGGGTTGTTCTTTGCGATGGCGATATTTAGGTTGATATTGTTCGTTGTGACGATGGTGGTGGTGCCGCCTGGTTTGTGGTTGTACCCGAATTTGTTTGAGGATGTGGGATTCTTTGATAGTTTTAGGCCGGTGTGGGCTTGGGAGAAGGTTGGTTTCACCCTCGATTCTACGTATATACACAGATTGTCTACCACTGAGATGTCATGGTTGGCTAGTAAAGTATTACGGCTTAAGAACTACGAGCTAACTATACTTAATAACAGACAAAGGAAGAAAAGAAGAAGAAGAAGAAGAGAAAGCACTCTCACAGCCACTCTCACGCTGGCAAGATCGATGCTCCCGGCATGATGCCTACTCCATCCGCCAACGACGTCCGGATGAATAACGCCCAGCAGCAGGCGAATTTCCAGACGTCGCATGTGCAAACACAGCATGGATTGCAACCAAGGGTTGAAGAAGTTTTTGATGAGTAAGCAGTAAATATTTCAAGAGCTTAGGATGGTGATAGAGGTAAGGGATAGAGATCATGGATCGAATAAAGAAGAGACAGGATATGGAGAGCGGTCGAGCAAACGGTAATAGTAAACTTATTCTCACTTTTTATTGGTGGTTTTCGCGGCAGTGGTCGTTTGGATTGTTACAGTGGTTTGTTCGTGTTTTCTTACACTACTTTTGTATGTATGTATTAAATTCCCCTTAGGTTACTTCATTGTAGTTCCTTCAGTATATGCAAGCACTTTTTTGGGTATAAAGATATCGTAAATTTAGCTACCAGATCCAACCTCTAGAGTCTAGGGTACGTGTCTAGTGACGCTGGTTTTAACTACGTGCTTACGTTTAGCCGGCCTAATTCAGTCCATCGTCGATGTTTCGCTTTTTTCTACGTTACCACATGCTTGATGCATCTAGATCCAGGCCACTCATAACCTAATCATGAATTTCACAAGAAATCAAATTAATACCTAAGCAATTGTGCGAACGAACTACAAGCTTCACATGATGAATATACGGGCCAGGGTACCCAATAGAGGGAGCAAAGTACCAGTCCGAGGAAAATGTGGTTTTAAATTTGAAAATTCATATCTTCATTAGTTATGTATACCGTCTAAGGCCTATATAGCATAATGCATCACGACTACATAGATATCATCCCCTCATAAACTTCTCATCCGCCATTACACCCAAGCCAAGAAAATAAGATGATTATAAATCATCAATCTGGCCCAATCCGAGCAACACCCACAGCGCAACGTTCAAGAAGACCAGCAACAACATGATCAACGCGGAAAGACCCTTGTTGATCCATCCGTTCGCCAACGAGACGGTCTCCATATCCCTCTCCTTCTCCTGATCCTCCAATCTCTTCTGCTTACCGGCGATAGGATGTCCCTGAACCGTAGAACCGTTGACAGCAACGGTCATGTACTTGTCCCTGCAGACGTACCAGAGCAGAGGAGCGCAGGTGAAGATGAGGTTGACGGAGAGGACAATGTTGCAGGCGTAGAGAGCATCCGCGAGACCGGATCGTCCGACGGAAGCAGCGATGGCAATGGCTGGGATGATGGAGATGGATCGAGTGATCAATCTTCGCAGGAATGGGGAGATGTGCCATTGCATCGCTCCTTCGAGGATCATTTGACCGGCCATGGTGGCGACGACACCGCATGCCATGGAGGAGAACATGAGACCCAATGCGAAGAGGGTGGCTGCTCCAGGGGAGATGGTCTCGGAGAAGAGTTCGTACATTGCGAACAAGTCTGCTTCCTCGGCATCGTCTTCGTCGAAGGATGCAGCGGCGACAATCATAATTGCGGAATTGACAAAGATGGCAACGATCAAGAGGGTGGAGCACAGTTCCGCAATGGAGTACTTCATGCAGGATTTGATAGCATCGAGGGATGGACGGTAAAGGGTGGTGGTGTTCTTGTCGTCATTATCTTCAGGGAGGTCGTACTTGTTGGTCCTAACGTCAAAGTCACGGAGACGGGCTTGGACGATCGAGGAACCGAGGTAGATTGTGTGAGGCATAATGGTACCGCCAATGATACCGCAGGTTTCGAAGAGACCCTCACCGACAAAGACGGTACGGGAAGGGAGGAAGCCAAGGAAGACTTCGCCAGCTGGCGCCTCCTCGGTGTCAATAAGAGCCAATAGGTAAATGAAACAGATGACAGTGGCAAAGACAATCGAGGCAATAAAGAACTCGAAAGCACGAAGCCATCTTAGCGCGCCCCATGGGCGGTAGAAGAGGAGAATTGTAAGAGTATCGACCAAAGAGATGGCGCAGGCAGCAGGCAGTGGAATCTTTGGGTTCAATAGGTTAACACCAATTGCGAAACCAATGACAGATCCGACATCTGTGCAAATGATAGAAGCTTCAGCCAAGAGCCAGAGACAAATATTGAGCCAGTATGGAAGAGAAGCCCTGTTCATTTGAGCCAAATCCAATCCAGTGACGGAACCAAGTTTGATAGACATAGACTATATAACATTTCAAGTTAGGCGCGATTTTTTCTTATAAGCTCGGACACTGTCTGCTGCATTCTAAGCTGTACACCTACCTGAAGGAAGACCGAAATGACATTTCCAAGAAGGACCATAAAAAGTAACTTGTATCGAAACTCCGCGCCGGAAGCAACATTGGCTTGGAAGTTGTCCGGGTCAATGTACGCAACGGAGATCAAAATACCAGGACCGACGAATCTCAAAAACTTAGATGTGACATGGAACACCTTACGATGCCATGGCATCTTCTCGCCGGTTGCGATTTCGATGTCGCGAATCGTTGTTTCACCGCCACCATCTTTTCGCAGTTCTTCGTTTTCACGAGCAACGACGTTAACATGGTCGGGATTGCCCTGCAGGCGAGCTACCTGATCTTTTTCCCAAGCACCGGACGACATGATTGCGGTCAATTGTTTGGGTCGAAGGTTAAGAAGGTGTTGCGGGGTACTCTATGAGTGTAGTTGCAACAGGCCTTAAAGGAAGATGTAAGGCCGGGAGAAAAGGTAATTGGTCTCAGCGACTAGGAGAGGAGGGAGGGGGTGAAAAGGTAAGGAAGGAAAAAAGGAAGAGATCAGAGGGTTTAGTCAGAAGAGGTGCGGGAATGCGGCCTTTCTATAGTCGCACATCTGGAAGTATCGCGAGCTTGCAGTCTCCACCCTCGGCACGTATGCCAGCCTCCATGGGCAATCGAACACCACGACCTTTACAAAAAAAAAAATCTAAAGTAGTATCGAATGAAGGCGAATCGGCTGGTGGCTTGCTTGGCCCCTAGCTGCAACTCAAATCGCTTTTAGGGAAACAATTGCTATCGTCGTGCTCCAGCACCACCCACCAAGCTACATTCCGCTACTCTCGCAACCTAGTGGGAGGTGGTGGAGGTTGCTTTTCTGCAAAGGCCTGCTTCTGGACCCACTCCTATGCATGCGCCCTGTCTAAAACTCGCCTGGCCCCAACGTGTTGATCCCGAGACTAAAAGAGGGGGGGAACAAATTGGCAACAGGCTAAGGAACGGCTGAAAGGTTTCTAATGCATGTTCATCCCGCGAAGTGCATCGTTGCTGGCGCTCTGGGCGAGAAAGGGAAAAAAAAAAACATGCTCACCGAGCCGTTCAATGGTGGTACAGTGGCGGATCAGCTGCTAAAGTCGAAAGAAAAGATCAGATTAGGTCTTTGATAATAAAAATTTTGTTATCTCTGAGAAGGCTTGAGCTTGCAAGGTGGCCCATCCCTCTGATATGCACGAAACCTTGTCCACACCATGAATAAACATTTCAGGTGGCTACCAAGGTTCGCGGTAGTCTCGAAATGACCTGGCTCGCTGTTAGTCCCTAAACTGTGGGATTAGAAAAAATACGAAATTGAAATTGAGCGGAGAAATAAATAGTTCTCTAGTGAACGGCTTCAAAGTTTGCGTGCGCTTCTAATCTAAAAGAAAGTTTTTCATACTCACAGTTTCAATTGATCAAAGCCCAAAGTGGAGAGTAAGACTGACAGGTTGGCAACGTTGGTGCGTGGACCTTTCAAGACCCTAACCAAGCTTTCTTAGGCGAGAGGGATCGTCTCTCCCCGTTTTGCGCTTTAGCATCCAAAAAGAATCGAGTTTCGTGCTTGACTATTATCCCAAGACATTGGCAGTCTATCAGAATCATGAGCCGTGATAAGCAGGGCAGTCTTATTGGTTGGCATGCTCCGTCCTTGGCCCCAACGTAGAAACCATTTTAGATTACCTAAAATACCACTACGCGCAGTTATTTTTCTGTTTTTTTTTTCTCTTTCATCTGGAGCTCGCACACCCCTTCGCATACAGGAATCTCCACTTGGCGAAGCGGAGAAGTATGCCAGTTTAGAATGGTGCGATTGTGGATAGGAATCGCTGAGACAGGCGGGTGATGCACGGAAATATGACCATTGTCATGATACTGCTCTGAGTTTTGATAGCTGTGCACCACACACACCGAATCGTATGGGCCATTTAATAATTGGTGAACCGCTCTCTGCGACTCTTTTTGGAACTCCGAAGTCGTCGGGTTAGCATCCGAGCCTGCAATGATTTCCCGTGCAGCAGCCAAAAGTTTACTGGCAGCTAGGTCGGGATAAGAATAATAGCAAGGCCTTCTAAGATTTTGGGGGCCCCGCCCTGATCCTGACCAGCTCGATTTCGTCGCAGCCGGATTTTGAACCGATCAGTCTGGATAAATTGGCAGGGTTCGGTCGTTAAAAAATGGTGGTAGCATCATCCTCTGCATGGCTTCGAAGACGCATGGTCGGCCATGTACTGTGGAGATGTACGAAACCTGGGAGGGGTCATTTTTGACAAGGTTGGTTAAAACGCTGCATACCATTGACACCTGTCTAAACAACATCCCACCTAGGCTGCCAGCTACGGCCCATGCCGCTCTACCGATTCACAATGTTGCAATCCGCATAGGATTATAGTTGTTTGCGCCGAGTCGGATTTTTCTTGGATTTAGTAAGTGAATTGTGAGTTCCATTAGGAAGGATTATTCTAGCAGAGTCGCTAATTAATTGTCTGGATTAAATGTCAACCTGGTTAGAGGTTCTATCCAAGTCTAGAGACGATCGACGAATAAAACGTTAAAACGCAGATATGAAAATTGCAGAGGTTAAATCTGAAGCTATTCCATCGAATTATAAATCTCACTTCTAATGTCGATACAACCCGAGTCCGCTATTAAAATCTAGTCCTCTAAAAAAAGTACCTAGTTAATTGATTTTAACTACGCGAATACGCCTTTGCCTATATAGATTCTCATATGAGATTCCTCCAGGCCTTGAAATTCTAATCCAGGCCTATCCTTCGAATCCAACAATGCCTATTGAGAATGGCCAAACGTTTTGCACCCTCTAAGATACTCAATCACGTCCGTTATTTCGGGGGGTATTTAAAATCTGGACCAAAATTAATCTTGGCCTTGTGAACAGAGTCCCAGATCGAATATGCCGGATAGAGTTTCTTGTAAATAATATCCGTACGAAGGCGGTCTAACGGAAAGCTCGGGAATTAAATCTAGTACTAAGATGAATAAAAGTAGGATATAACTTACGAATCTCGTCACCGTCTATCGTGAAGAAAACTTCCTCCTTCTCATAATCAATTCCACAGCCAACTACCTGGCCTGTCCTGTAGTATGGCTTGTTGTAAGTGGTTTCGTCAATCCCCCACACATAATTATCATATCCATTGTACCCTACTGATCCTGGTTGCCTACTAATAGTGTCCATAGAGGAATCTAATGCTTCGTCGCACAGGCCAACACGGAGATCGAAGAATAGACCAACTTGGTCCTCCCCCCGGTCTATTTCTATCTCGAAATAGTGGTGACCCATGCCTCGGACAGGAAACGGGTGATCCGCACGAGCGGAAAACCTGAGGTAGTCTGCAGAGTGTTAATTTTAGAGTAGTTCAAATTGCAATGTTTGTATATTATCTCACCTGAAGTGGTAACAAGGCCCTTCTCGATGGTAACCCGATTTCCATAATCTTCTTCCGAAAAACTCCAGGTTGGCATAAATTTCATCACACTTGGAGTTTGCGTTGGCGCCAAAGATTTAAACGTCTCCGGACTGAGAATATTATCGAAAGCATGCTGAGCGTAGTGGTTGGGTGTCCAGCCATCAGCGTCCGGTTCTGGTTGCGCTTTTTCGAATGGTAAAAATGTTTCGTAAACATCCTTTAATTTCAGACTGCATGCCATTCTTAAAATGTCGGACACGTTTCCTACATTTTCAAAAGTCGCCGGTTTCTTCGCCATACAACTCTCTATGAAACTCTTTTTGGACTTCATTTTGCTAAAGAGGCCTAGTGAAAACGGTGATGCATCACCAGCTACCACCGCAAAGGGGTTTTGGCGCAGATCCAGGAGAATCGATATTAGGCCTTCATCTTCTGTGGCCCTTAAGTCTTGAAGCCGGTATTCTAGTGGGGGTAGACCGGAAATCATCTCCTCGTGAAGTGTTTTATCCACTTCGAGCAAAGCTTCAACATTCTCTTTGCGAGGACCTTCGATTGCAGCTTTCCAAAGCAATACCAATTCTTGTCTATCCCAGGAATCGAGAGGCCCTTTTACCAAATTAACCAGGCGCTCGAACGAGCTGCGGCTTGCATATCTTGCAGCGAACTGGGCGTAGCTCCCTTGTTGCTCATTGGTCTTCTTCGGGTCTGAGCCTTTCTCTAGAAGAAGCGCTACGAATTCCTCGACCCCGCTCGCTATAGCGCAATGTAACGGCGTCTTGCCTTCATTATCCTCGATATCAAGTTTGGTGCCGTATTTCTCGTCCAACAGAAGTTTAGCCAGTGCAACGCTGCCGTTCACGGCAGCCAGGTGCAAAGCTGTCCTTCCCTCGTTGTTGCGAATGTTGGTATCTGCCCCATGCTCTAGATGAAGTGTAGCGATTTCTTCTCTACCCCAGTTGACTGAAAGGTGGAGCGGGGTCCAACCGTCGCCTTTCTTATTGTTAACGTCCGCCTTATGGCTTAGGAGGATCTTGGTAACCGCGAGATTGTCAGCGCAAGCGTGCAACGGTGACCATGCGCCTGAGTCTGACTCCGACTTAGTTGTGTCAGCGCCGAAGTCCATGAGGACCTTAGCGCATCCAGGTTTACCATACCATGCTGAGACATAAAGAGGCGTCCTGTTGCCATAGTATTCGTTAACGGCGTCTGGCATCCATGGCAAAATAAAGGCCAAGAATTCTGGGACCATTTTGCCATTCCCGGTCTCGCTTTCTGCGTACACGAGGTCATTGAGGATCAGACTTTTCTCGGCCTTGATTCTAGTGATGAAATCAGTTTTCTCAGTTTCGGAAAGCTTAGAAAATATTAGGTCAAGTATATCCGAGCGGTAGTAATCAACAGCACGGGTGCAGAACTGGAACAGTGTATCATGGCTCAATTTGTCTTGGTAGTCGCCGATAAACGCCTTGGTGACACTGAAATCCAAGCCTGTGAGCGCTTCGAATATACGGTTTTCCTTATCATCCTCCTCAATCGTCTCGAAGTAAGTAAATTTTGCCTTATGATCTAACAAAATTTGGACTGATTCCGAAATCCTAGATGTTACTGCGAGGTGTAGTGGAGTAAAGCCTTGCTCATCGCGGGCCTCGACTGATGCCTTGTTCTCGATTAAGACCTCCAAAATATCCGGGAAATTGACTGCTAGATGTAAAGCTGTTCGCTGGACCGGGCCAATAGCATTGACCGATGCTCCACGTTTTAGAAGAACTTCGATGATCCCCTTGTTTCCGTGATCAGCGGCAATATGAAGAGCTGACCGACGTCCTGAATCGAGCGCATTGACGTTTGCGCCCTCGTCGAGGAGGATCTGAGTAGTGGCTACCCATGCCTTTTCACCCTGCGTGGAGCTCTCGCGGCCATCTCCTGCCGCTATGTTGAGAAGAGTGCGTCCTTTGTAATCCTCTACATTTGGGTCTGGAGCATCACCATATATACCAAAGCCCATTCTGAACAAAGTCTGCACAATTTCGCAATAACCCCCTGATACTGCTGACGCCAAGAACGGCGTGAAATTCAAAGGCTGTCGCTTCTTGCGTAGGTACGATAGAGCGTAGTGAACAGTAATAAGCTGACCGGTCCTTGCAGAAACACGCATAAATATTTTGAGTGTCTTGGGACTGGGGTCTGGGGCAAGGACATCTAGAACGGATACGTGGCCGCCGGAGACAGCCAATTTGATAGCGCGGTTCTTTTGTCGACCAGAGAAGCTAAGTTTCTTGTCTTCGAGCAACAATTTCACAATTTTGACATGTCCACGAACAGCCGAAATATGCAACGGGGTTCTCTTCTCGTTTCCTGGCAGCACCGGCTCCACCTGTTGAGCAGCGGAGACGAGCACTTCAAGCATTTCAGATACAGCAAGGAAATTTCCAGTGCGCGACGCAATATGCAGAGGGGTTTCGCCACCTTTATCGAGCGTTCTGACCATGACAACCGCATCTTGGTGGTAAGTCTTCACTGGGGCACTGCTAGTCTGACTAGGCTTTTTGGCGGTTGGTGTCTTGACAGTATCGTTCTGGCCTGTTTGCGAGCTTTGATTGTCCCACAAAAGGAGGTCGACAAGTTCTTGATCTCTCGAGACAGCATAGTGGAGAGGTGTCTTGCCCTGGAGGTCGCACAGAGTTCGACTCGCACCTGAATCCAATAGAAATTTCGCAGCCTCGACGTTCCCCATTCTAACCGCAAGAATCAAGGACGATTGCCCTCTTATGTCTTGCTCGTCGATTCTGGAACTTATGCTACTTCCTATAGACTCTCGCATATAGTTGAGGATGTGACTATGGCCACCAATCGCAGCTCGATGAAGCGGACTCCTTTTATTTAAATCAAGGACAAAGAATTTGTCCAATTCTTTAGCAAAAAACTTCATTGCAGCTATGGAACCCGCTTGGGCAGCCACGTGGAGTGGGAAACTGTCGTTCGACTCTCCGAGAGCGATATCTTTGTAAGGAAGACATATTTTTTCTAGATGTTCGTTTCCTTGGCATATGGCATGATGTAGGCAAATATTCGATTTCGGATTTGTTGGGTCTGTTGTAATTGTGCGCTCAGTGCATCCTCGACGAATTGTAATTTCGAGTAACTCTTGGGGAGGCTCGTCAGGGCTCTCAGAATCGGATTTTAAAACAGATGCCAGTCCGAGATAGTCTAGTATTCTATCCAAGTTGGTATTCCAGTCTAGTTCATTTGGAATTTGTCTTTCGTCACTGCCAAATTTTGGACCAAGACGAAGCAAATCCGCATCCGATAGATCAGGATCTGATGAGCTAGAGTTCGACTCGTCGGATGATGCGGATCGGACATCTGATGCATCCGAATCCGAATCCGAATCTGACGCTGTCTCTCCACTGGGGGGAAGCTTTTGATCTCCAGGGTTCTCGGAGCGACATATCAGGTACAATTTGACCCATTTTTCAGCGTAGGTAGAGTTTTCGAGAAATTTTTTCACTCTAGCTGAGATATCCTTCAGCTTTTGACTGTCGACTGTACCGCTCTTGATAGCAAGGAGATAGTGCTCTGGCCAGAACCGTACAGCGTAATCAAGGAAACTGAGTTCTGGGCAAGGAGGATAGACATCAGTTTGTCTCCAAGACACTTCAGGTTGACAATCATATAACTCGCGACTCCAAAAAATAATCTCGAGATAGCGAAGGCAAGCCTCTGTGAGATCTATGTGATTACTAATGTAAACACTCTTAGAGGTACTAGCCTGTTCAGTAGATTGCTCTTTCTGATCCGTTTGCTCCGTTTGCTCCGTTCCCTTAGCGGTCTGGTTCGACTGGCCGTCCTGTCCTGCTAGTTGTTTACTCTGCTCCTCTTTCATGACACTCCTTGCGGCAGAACTAAACAGGCGAACCGTATCATTTTTTACTTTAAAGAAGAGACCAAGATGTCTTTCAAGGTCATGGTCCATACCCCTAGAAATCTGATCCTTGACATCTGAGTAGGTCGACACCCCCGCTGAATCCGCTGCGACAATAGATGCAAGCTCGTATATGCGGAGCGGACGAAGGGAATTCGTGACCCAAGAGAGCACCTTTGAGCACCACTCAGTTACTTCGGTAGGCTTTTTGCTAATTTCTTCCATCTCTGATCTATAAAGATCTTCTTCGGTTCCCGGGCCAGCCTCCAGTTTAGACTTTATATACTGCGGCGTCGTCAGAGCAAGCTCGCGAGATAGTCGCTTCATGTAGAGTTCCGCGGCCGCAAGTGAATGCCCGCTCCCAAAATCTTTAACCTTGCCAGATATTGCACTCTGGATCTCGTCATTTTCCTCGTTTTTAAATCCGTCAAAGCCAGGGTTTTGTTCCATCAAAAGGCCAACTCTGCTTTTGATAAGCGATTCTCGTACTTCCTCGATCTTTTCACTAAGATCGAAGACCAGAGGGCAAGAGAATGCAGTCGTCTCAATTTTCCCCTTACTGCTTACTAAAAACTTGTAGCTAGCCGGGAAAACTTTTAAGAACTCCCCAAGTTTTCCAAACCAATTTTGCGACTCGCTTGACCAGTCGTCGAAGTGATGAATAACAATCAATATATCGACAGTACTTGATTTTTTGAGGAGGAGCCCTAGTAGTGCGGTGATATTATCCTCTGTCCAGGTATTCGCGCGTAGATTTGAAAGGACCGGCCAAAATATGTATCGAAATAGAGAAGGCTGTTGCGAGAGAATTTGGTGGAGGAAAGTTACCCAGAGTTTGTACGACGTCGGTTCACCGTTAGAGAATAATTGAGGCGAAAATTCAATGATAACTCTTGAGACGAGGCTTGAAGTACGCATCAACTGCCTTTGAGCGATGAACCTCAGAAGGGCAGATTTACCAGTCCCCCGTGGGCCGATAATCTGCACCGACCGAGTGTCGTCGCTTTGTCTCCGTTTTGGAGAATTCCAGCTCAAACCCAAATCATCCAAGATGTATTTGTAAGTTTGTTCCATGTCAACTAGCCCATCCAAACCGTCCACGGCAGCTGTTTCATGGAGCAGCCATCTGGAAGGCGAAAGGATCTGAAGAAGATCTAAATAGGCGTCGCTGACAGTCCTGCTTGCGCCCTCAGGATAATCAAGCTCTTCCTCAAAAGTTAGAACTAGAAATCCAATAATGTATTAATGCATATTAGAGTATTTTACCTCGATTAAGTAAATTGGGGGGTGCAAAGCAATCGCTGAGCCTATCCAATCTCTTAAACTCTGAATCGGCATCCACGAACCAAGCTATCCCCGGGAGGTCAATTTGGCGAGGCAGAACGGTGTTAGTTCGCCTTAGGGCACCTTCAACCGTCTCGATGTCGCCAATGAACTATAAAAGCTAGACATCAGCTATCTGCTAGCAGACCTGAATCAGAAGTAGATGCAACATACAAGCTGAGTACTTTCTACCCACGCCTCCCTTGTACTCTCTACGCCCAACTTTACATCTGCATTATCATCATCCGAGTCTCCTGTACCTACGATCCCTGACCCCAAGGTTTTCTCCCCAATCCTCCCCGAGTCGGTGAAATTTGTGACGTGGTATTTACTCAAAAATCCAAAGAACCGAGAAGAAAGCTGGGCGACAGAAACTGCAAGAGCTGGGAGTATACGTGATATGCGACCATCGATTCTCAGTTTCATGTTTTCAACTAGACTGAGAATAACTCTTTCCCATTCCGCCAATCCATTGGCTCGATGCGGCGTAGAGAAGAAAATCTGCAACCCGATGGTTAGCCTACGTTCAGAACTAAACCGAACCTAATGAAATTTAGAGAACTACTACCAAGTTCGAGATCTCTAGTGCGATTCTGTAATACTTGGGGTATGTATTTGCAATAACGACAGCCTAGGCCATCGATGTTAGTATATTTTCTCGAGGGCCAATATTCGAACCAATTTCAGGTCTACATAAAATAGGCAATACCTGTTTAATGACTATCCCTCCAAGCCCATACCCGGCGAGCAAGATTTTTCCCGTGCTTCCACTCCTCCCTTCGAATAGCTGCTTCCATATAGCATTAAGGAGTGCAAAAGCCGCGCCTTTTAGTCCCTCCGCTGACAGAGATCGAGACTCCTTGAAAACATCACATTGAAAAGTGCAGGCCTCAGGAATAAGTTCCGGTAAAATCTTTAGCAAGTTGGTTGGTCGATTTTCACCCAGTGCATTGTGTCCACCGAGTCCCAGTGGTGAGCGATCGAGGACTCTCTCATCGAGAGAGTCAGGGGATCGAAGATTGGTTGCCCTTCTTTGCAGTGGCTTGGAACCGACATCGAAGTTCTCTGGAAACCCAACCAGAAATATACTATACACATGGTGGACTTTAGTAAATCATAGGCAAGGATGGGCGACGCTTATCAGTCAGGTGGATGATGCATGATGCTTAAATGCAAAGTAACGAAATGTAACACGGTCAAGCTAGCTAGACCAGAAATAGTACCCGGCTCCCACATAACTTTCTTATGCAAAGCACATTTGACAACCTTTATCGAACATAATTCGGAGAAACTTACTTGGAAGTTGCATCGCCAGGACCTTTTCTGGATAATATCTCATATCGAAGTTGCGTTTCCGAGCCCATCGTTGCGAGTTGTGGGGATTCGCCGCCTAGTCGTGGGCTCGATACACCGACGCGACGTCGAGCGCCTAGACAGCAGTAACGTAAGCCTGGCTGCAGCTGGTTTGTCGATATACACCTTGTGAATCTCCAATATAAACGAGCAATAAATTAATGCAAGATTAAAAGAGGCAAATACATAAGTGTTCAAGTAATTTTATCAGGATCGAGGTATTCTATGCTCTTTCCTTCAGGGCTGCCCCACTCTGACAAGCGAGTTGACGCAGGATCATGCCCCGCTGAGCTATTTCAGATGCCGTAGCCCTAGAGCGCCCCGCGACCGCCACAAGCAAATAAAAATTACCAGCTCACAGGGTCTACGTATACCCGTGATTCACAGGTTTTAGTCAATTTACTAAAAAGAATATATAAGGATATATTGGGTTTTAATCTAAACATATATCAGTAAGTAGGTGTCTATTATATATAGGGAGCGAGTTCAAGTACAAGTAAACAGCCTGCAAGGCGCGCGGGGCCATTGTTTTAAGGCGTCCATCGCCCCAAATCAACAATTAACTTCTATAGCTATATACAAGATCAAGATCCTCGCCAGGGCAGCTAAGAACTATCTATCGCGGAAGAAGCTGGCTTCCCAAAAAGGTTCAAGATCTAGAGACCCTAGTTCTTCAGGAATTATTTCTTGAGCCCAAGTTTTCTTATCCTCAGCTGTCGCCCGCCGAGACCATGGTAATTTGTTAGGGTCAAATACCACAGGGTGATTAACTGGGGACTTTCCTACAATCCGTTTGATAGATGAGGCTGTATTATACTTAAAGCCCCCATCACCTTTAATCGAGATTGTAGCGATGAATTTATCGTCATTATTTTTTCGGTTTAAGAGGATCGGAACCCGTATATCGGGTAGCCCCCCCATGGTTTCCCAGTTTTCGTTGATAGTTATAGAAACCATATTATCACTCCCACCTGTTCTCCCCTCGCCGAGACCTTTGGCTACCTCTACCGTCGCTCGCGCAGTTGTCTTGAAGGCCCTCCCTATGCCAGTGCTCCCTTCTATCCCAACGCTCGCACCATAAAATCCGACACTGATATTTCCTCCAAACGACTTTGATTTCTCTATGTCTACCTCAGTGTCTTCTAGTGATTCTTTCTTCTCTGGCCAGAAGGTTACCACCTCAGGGTCAAAATATCCCCCTCTGCGATCGGGTTTTTCGCCTTGGAAACTAACATCAATGGTCACCGATCGCAGGCGACGCTTCTGAGTAGTACCATTAAAACGAAATCCCATCACAATAAGTGAAGCCGGTTTGTTCTGGTTGTCATAGTTGTCGATTCCATGGACAACACGGTACAGGCTACCGCTTATTTTCAGGCCAATGCATTCACTGTCCAATACCTCTGGTCGCTGTATTTCGTCACCATCATTCATCCGATGGAAACTAGTATCGTCCGGGACAGTGTTTAACTGAATATCAAATGAGGCATCATCGTATATTTCTTCATCGATGTCCATCCCGCTAAAGACTCGGAACCCGTCGAAAACCTTTTGAACCGCGATTTATTGTAGACGTTAGCTTAAGGTTTCGCAAAGGCTAGACTAGTGTACCTACAGTTGCCGTTACACAATCACTAGTTCGCTCAGCTCAGCTTGCTAGCTTGATACGTGATACTGTAATATGCAGTAATTTTGAAGTCTTAGTACAAAAATGGGCTCGAGCATAGCCTATGAAGATATAAGTCCCTCGAGCGACTTTATAGAATTTCTGACAGGATCCTTGTCTCGAAATGGATGTACGAACCCCGCTTCGAATGGAGCCCCACTTTCGGTATTTTTGGGTACTTGCGACCGCCTCCACGCATCACCTGGCAAGAGATCTAGCAAGAGAGTACTCATAGGTACAAATTAATTCCGAATTGCTAGATCTCTAGGGACATCCCGTTGCACGTTTGCAGCTGCTGACTGGATCCATACTTTCTGTTGGCGACGAAGTACATTAATCCATCCACCATCTGATTGGAGCTGTAAGCCCATCAAGACGACTAAAAGCCTGCGGGATGGATTCAAACAAAACCCTTTCGAATTCCATGCCCAATAAAGGCTTGCAGGTTCACTTTGCGCCAGGCAGTCGAGAGCCGGATGAACCCGGTTCACCAAGGAATCCCTTCGATCTTAAAAGAAGGAATTCATCAGGTGTTCAAAACCACAATGCAAAAAAGCAGCCTGAACCGGAAATAAAAATCGATAACAATCGCGGGAAGGTTATAAACGAAGAAGTTGAGACTCCAGAGGAGACTCCTAAACAGAAACCAAGGAGGAAGAAGGGAGCCGCGCAGGCAGGCCGAAATCTCGCCAAGTCAAGAAATCAGAGAATTTTCAAACCTCAATGGGATGAATGCAAATGGCAAAATGGCCTTGTTAGAGGGGAATATGCCATTACGGAAAGCCACACGGATGTCGCGCGTTATGTCGCTGACCCACAGAACAGAGACTCATCGAGGGCAATTAAATTTCACCTAGAGGCAGACGACGACTCGGACGACCAGTTCTGCAATGTATTCTTGATGCGTAATGAGTACAGAGAGAACTTCTTACACCACCTCTTCACTGAGTTGAGGAAGGTGGAAACCAGTTCCATTAGCAGCAATAGGTCTAGTGATAAACAAGAACTTGATCATGTTTTCCTAGATCTTTTCCTTCGTGTCGTCATCGAGAAGCCGCGATTACTCACTGAAACCTACAAACCTGGAGATAATATGCCCTTGAAGTCCATCATCGACAGTCGTGCGGAGCTTTTGATGTTGCTCATCAGCCTATTACTCCCTAAACCGTTGTTTGAGAGTTTGAAAGACAAAAGCAAGTGTCCAGGCCTAACTGAGGGGAGAAATTGTCCCTATTGGAAAGTCAATCTCACACTCCTCGACCAATGTAAAATGGACCCGGAGGTTGCCAAAAAACTATTGGCAACTGGCAGCAGCAGGGTTTGTCTTCATGACCAAATCGACTGGGAAAAAATTGGTCGTAAGAATAGAGCTCTTGAAACTGTTCTAGCGAAGGCCTTCGGCCGTGGTACAGACACCACTACACTGCAAGCTACCAATACACATGGCGAAGAAGCAGATTCGAGCGACGAAGGAGAAACCGAATATGAGGATGAGGATGAAGACGAGGAAGAAGAGGAAGAAGGTGAAACAGAAGAAGAGGAGGAAGGGGAAGAGACTGTGAAAGAAGAGCAAGACGAAAAGCATGTAAAGGACGGAAAACCCCAGGAAACATTCTCCTATCTTAGATTGCACCCTCTCCTTGTCGTCGATAATGTCAACAGATTAGCAGGCGGAAAGGCGAAGCTCAACAAGGAAAGCTTTTTGACACTGATTAAATTCTGTCATGAGGATACCTTTATCCAGCCGCCTCCCCCAAGGTATAAAGACAAGTTCGCCTCCGATATCCCGGATCTTAAGCAACATGCTTCGACTCTTCTACAATTCGCAGTCCGACTCTATGCCAAACGAAGAGTTGACTACGACCTTCTATTTGAACTCATCAAAGCTCTCGTAAACGCATCACCCGACTCGGTGTATGAAATCCCCGGGGAGACCCAGAATCCCTACCGCATGCTAGTCGATATTCGAAATGGCTGGACCAACGCTCAGGAGACGCTTGCCGCGCTGTCCTGCGATAAAGTTGCGCATTTCTTTAAAACAAGATATGTTGGAGGCAGCAAGATAGATCGTGTTACCAAGGAATTCTTGTACACCGATCCAACGCAAGGTATAAAAGATACGCAGCATTCGCTGCTCTTTGCAATTGTCTTACTCCCTTATAAATCCATAACAACCACGAGCTAACTAACGAGTATCCATCATCAGTGAGAGAAATTTGCCTCGACTTAGGATCAGACGAAAGAAAATACCCAATAGATTCAACTTACACCCAGAAATGGGACCTCTACACAAACCCTCAGTTTGAAACTACTCTCCGTTATGTGGAGCTACCTTTCAGAGGTTACCCAAAACCAAACAGTCAAGGGCTCTCATCATCTAAGGATAAAAAGCCAGATGATGGAGGAAAGCAAGCATCTTATTCACATATATTCAGCTGGCTAAAAAATAATAAAGCTGTGAAGAAAATCTTTAAAGTGGTAGTTAATGACTTGGGACCGAATCCTCATGCCCATCCAGTCTGCTCCCACAGTGACCCCGAAATAGTCAAAAGTTTAGAGGGATTCGAGGTGGAGACATGGGATTGGAGGAAGTTCAACATCTGCAGTAGTGCCATTGCAACAGCCGCCCCAGAGGTCAAACACCTGACCCTCTATTCCGACGGGAACACATCGGTGCTGCGGGGATGGGCCGCCGAAGATGGACTGGCTACATTAACAAAGGTTTGGGAATGCCTCCGAAGGTAGATTTCATAAAAGTGATGCGTGTTGCTAATATAATTCCATTCAATCTGGTATTACACAAAAGCTCGAATCTTTAGAAATCGTCTACGACTTACGGGTTAGCGACATCGCAGATTTCACCAGGCAACGTTATTCACCATTGACTAACATATTATTCCTAGACTGCGGACATAAAAGATTGCTTCATCCAGTACAAGGAGATATTTGAAGAAAAGCTAGTTACAAGGTTGCCATCGCTTGAGGGAAAGATAAAATTCACAGAGCGAGCAAAGGCCCTGTCCCAAACCGATGACCTATCGACGGGATCCAACACACTTTATGGTTCCGCTAGGTATAAATATTAAACCTGTCTTTATAAATAACGATCCGGACAAAAAAGGTCAGACAATTACTAACTATAAAACATAGGACTCGCCACACCAAAAGATGGCTTAATAGCATCCGCCTTTTTTGCCAGGACCTCGGAAAAATTAGACCAGAAGGTTCCTCGTCAAGGGGGCGCAGGAGAGAATCAGCAGAGAAGCCTACGGTCAAAGTGGCTATTCTGGACGATGGAATAGACCTCTATGCTGACGTCATCCCCGGCCTCGAACTCCCACAATTCAAGAAAGGAGACTCATTTTTCGATGATGACAGGTGGCGGCCGTTTGCTTCTGATAGCGGTAGTGGGTGTGAACATGGCACTCAAATGGTGCTTTGTATAAAGCAGGTGTTCAGCTTAGACGGTATCGAGTTGTATTTTGGGCGCCTCAACACAGGTAAACACGAGGCATTTTCGGTCAAGTCAACCGTAAAGGTAATCATCTCTCCGTTTATTTGATATATACATACTTTGTTGACATTTTCGCCCTAACTGAATCTAGGCTTTCGACTGGGCTATCTCCATGGGTGTGGATATCATCTGCATGAGCTGGACTTTTAAATTTATTTCCTCCGAGCCAGACCATCGAGATTTTGTCAAGCGGGTAACTGAGTGCCTAAAAGCTAACAAAAAACCATTAATCTTTTGCGCTCTGCCAAATGAAAAGGCGGATCTGAGCGGGAAATATTATCCGTTCGACCTGGATGGCGTCTTCAAGATAGGATCTGCCGCCGAGAACGGCGGGCCGTCCGCCAAAGTTCCTAGAGAAACAGCGAACTTCCTGTTACCCGGAGAAGGCATCGAAGTTATCAAGGGCAAAATCGAAGACGGGAACTCTTACTCTACGGCATTTGCAGCAGGACTCGCAGGACTCGTTCTATATATACTTAGAATGGACTATACCCTAAAGAAGATTTCAGAGAGAAAGAAGCAACAAGACGCAGATCCTAATGCGACTATCGAAGTCACTCCTGTCGAGGGAATAGCTCAACTGAGAGCAGAAGTCGCAACCACTCGGGAAGGGATGGAGGCAATCTTCGAAAACCTGCATGGTAAAAATATAACAGAAAAGATGAAGGAGCACTCTCTCATCCCAGGAGATATTCTCAAGTTTGGCGACAAGTTTTCACCCGGGAGCCCTGACGTACTATCCGCGATAGCCTCAGAACTTTTACCGAAGAATAGGCTGAAGGATTTTGTCTCAAAGGATGAAATGAAATCAAAATCACACTTGTTTGAAGATTAAAGGACGAAATGTAGACAATGACATTGTTTTTATTAGGTTATTGTTACGTTTATGATGTCAGGATATTCAGCAGGGGTATATGCATAGTATGTATCTTCAAGGTACCAGATTGGGGTGTGAATATCTTCTGTACCAATCGGCTAGACATGCCAACAGAAAGGGTTACACAAAGCTAGCACGGTTTGGCCACAGCTTTTGTCGGCTCGGGCATTCGATGTCCACTTATTTGTACTTAGCAGTTCAATGCATGCTTGATCGACAATACAAGCCCTTGTCCGTCGCCCCGGTCGGGATTGACCATGTTCTACACATGACTGCCTGCGAGACATGCTATGCGTACACAAAGTTGCCCGAAATGGTATTTCTTGAAGCCAAATGGGGAACCCGAAAGATTTTACGACCTATATTCGCGGACTCAGGTAAGTTGGCAAGCTCCCATTGCGATTCCTCCCCAACACGACTAAGCTTTGGCAGCCCACACTACAGTACTGCCGAAGAGCTTGATGCTCTCCAGAAGGTGCCAACAATGTCCCAATCTATTTTTATTTGACTTGCCCTTACTTGTCTTACCGCCCAGAGCGAGTGCAAACTATTCGCCCTGATGGTATTTATGGCGTACCCAGCCATTTTCTCGCTATCAGCTCGTTTGGATGGCTGAAAATTAGAGGTCCGTAAATGCCGGGCACTAAGTGTACCCCAAGATTTAGTTTCTAGACTGGTTTTTGAATTATCGTGGGCGTTATCGTTCCTGGGCACCAAATGCCATTGGACCTCTCTCTGCAAGAACTGCTCTTTTAGGTTGCAATTCTTTTGTTTTTCTTCTCAGCCGTAGATAGCCATGCATGCATTCAAGCCCAAAAAATATCTGGCCCCCTTTCATTCCCTTTTTTCCTTCCGCATGTTGGAGTGGGCAGTTTGGTTACCCAATTCAGCCAAACAGCCTGTTCACTTTCTTTTTGGTGTGGAAGAATGTTATTCCCCTGAAAGCTAGGTATGGAAATTACGTACCCACCGCTGCCAAACTCGAAATTAATCCGAATGGGTTGTCCAATGGCCAGTGTGGGAAATAAAATCAGGCTTCGCGATATCCGCTCATTGAACTCCCTGATATATCTTCACCGACTAACGAAATACGGATACGTTGAGGGGCTTAGATGTTTTGAATAGACGTGATGGTGATTATTGTCGACAGTGGAAGACACGATATTTTTCTCCACCCACGTGTGATTATAATGCAATTGGATATTTCGCTCATAGAATCTCAGCAGAGTGTCGTCTGAATTCGAGGTCGCATGTTCCAGGCGAACGGAAGCCCGCTAAACCCATCACGGATGGCGTCAACTCTATTTCCTCCTTTTCGTCGAGAGAGAACTAACTGCCAGTAAGCCATTTATTATAGTAGCAATAAGAGTGGGAGCCGACAAGGGGAGGGATGGAGGACGTGTGCCCGTGTCCACCCCCTTGAGTGCTGTTGCACTGCAGTCGCCTCCCATTATTATTCTTCCTGCATTGTTCATATTCCTTTCTTCCCAACCTTTCCCTCTAGACATTTGTCTGTCCGTCAGGTCTATCGTTCGTTCGCTATCTTCAGCTGCGGGTTTGTTTGTGCCAGAGACGGGATTCTTGTCGTTTCCTCAGCTCAGCCTCGTCCATTCGTTTTTCCTATTCATTCGCTGTTCTGTTGGCACTCACCCAAACGCTTGACTCGAGCCGTTCATCCATACCAGTACTTCGCTCTCGTTTTTCCGTTGGTACGACGTATATTCCTGTCTTTCCCACCGTTTCCCATCCGCTCGTTCCCTTTAGACTACATCATCATCACACGCATCTTGTCCCTCGTTCTTCCGGTTATTCGTAATACAAAAGTCTCTCGTTATTTTAATTTCACCCTTTTTAAATCCTCGTCAATCCTCCCTCCAAACATTTTTTTGGAGAGTTTACGTACTACATTCGTCCTATTCGTACCGCCTACAAATATTCCTTCGTTCAGCTGCTGCCAACAAACGGCCAAATCCACAATAATTCATAATATTTTCTACAAGAGATGGCAGTAAATTATGACAATATAATATTCAACGTCTGCGCTTTTATTACGGGACTCTTCTTGTTGGACTATGGAGCAGATAAATTTGTCGATCACACTGCTGTTATAGCACGCAGATTGGGAATCTCTGCCACGCTGATCGGCCTTCTCACAGCTGGTGCAGAATGGGAAGAGGTACGTTCACCCATTGCTTTTACATGACCCTCGGGCGGGAATAGTGATACTAACCCGCATAACCCTACCAAAATAGTTGGTTGTCGTTGTCGCCTCGATTGCCCAGAACAACTCGGCTCTGGCCCTTGGTAACATCCTTGGATCCTCGATATCGAATATCCTCGGTGCCTTTTCCCTTGGTCTCTTGTTCTCCAGAGATGAGATCATCTACTTCGACCGCAGTTCGAAAATCTACGTCGGTGTTCTATCGATAATAACGACCGTATTCTGTTTCTTCCTTGCCGTTTACCGTGTTGAATTTGGACGAGCTGGTGGAGTGATCTTTTGCTTCGCTTTCTTCGTCTACGTCGCTTCGATCGCCTATGGAATCTATAGAGGTGTCATGGCCCCACCGGAAGACAGCGATTCTGACAGTGATAGCGATTCCGACTCATCCGACGACGATTCCGATGACGACGAAGAAGCCGCTAAGCACCTGAAGAAGAGCATGGAGGGTTACCGCAGCAGCACTAGCACCGATGATGGCGGTTCCTCTGTTGAAGCCATTCCTCTTAGATCTCACTCGAAATCTCACAAGAAGACTTCCAGCCTGTCACAAAAGATCGGCTCGAGCAATACCCACAGGAAATCCGTCAGCATTTCTCGCATCCCCCAAACTCCAAGAAAGGCTGCACGCTCCATCTTCTACCACTTCTTCCAACTCCTCGTCGGCTTTGTCACCGTATCGATATCTGGTTACGTTTTGTCTCACAGCGTCGGAACCATCGGAGATGCCTGCAACCTCTCTGACACTCTTCTCGGTGTCACCATTCTTTCTTTCGCCACGACTCTTCCGGAGAAATTCGTCGCCGTTGTTGGTGGAAGGAAGGGACAGGGCGGTATCGTGGTTGCAAACACTGCTGGTAGCAACATCTTTTTGCTCACACTTTGCGCCGGTGTCCTCCTCCTTGCTGGAGACCTCAAGCAGTTGGCCAACTCGGTCACTTCATTCGAGATCATTATGACTTGGGTTTCCTCTGCCTTGTTCACTGTTATCGTTTTTTATGGTGGAAAGAGATGGATGGGAACCGCCTTGTTGGTTCTCTACATTGTCTTCATCCTTCTCGAATTCGTCCTCGGTCGTGGCGAAGATAGCCATTAAACATTTACATCACATAATTCTTAATAACTCGTATCGACGATGCCTTTTTTCCTGCAACAGGTCGATTACGCATCTTTCATTCATCGGAAGCATCAGCATAATAAAGCAGTTTTTTTCAATAAAGAATTCAACAAACTCGTTCGAATTGGCGTAGCGGATCTCTGGGAATTTTATTTTTTTTTTGATATTTTTTTGTCCACCAACCTTCTTCAACAAAACTCCAGATCGATTACGATATTTCAACTTCAAATCAGCCTTTAGATTCCGAGGGTTCAAGCATCATCGCAAAATGTAATATTATGATGACCGGCGAAAAAATTATTTGTATTTTTGGGAGCGATGTCTTTTTTGGGAACAAATAAACTGGCAGTCTTTCTACACCAAAGTCGTTGGGAGGGAACCCTTTCTTCTGTATATATTTTTCCACCCTTTTATTTCCTACTTATAATTTCCTCCTTTCGTTAATGACGGTTTTCTTTATATTTCATTACCATAACATCAGATAGCGACGTGTAGTCGAAATTTCAAACCACAGAAATAGTAATCCAAGCAAATAAATTGATCAATCAAAGAATAGCAAATATCTCAGGTCTTGGCTTTATCGTGATGCAAAATGATATCTAATCCTTATGTTCCGCACTATATATATTGCTAATGTACACACTATAATCAAAATGCGATATCTATTTCTTTAACTTTTCAGTAAGCTCTGGAACAGCTTTGAACAAATCGGCCACCAAACCGACATCTGCAACTTGGAAAATTGGTGCATCGGGATCTATAATTCAATGGATTAGCACCCGTAAAACCTGGAGGAGTACGCTCTAGTGATATTGATCCCAAACTTACCCTTATTAATAGCAGCAATAACCTTCGAATCCTTCATACCCGCCAAATGCTGAATAGCCCCGCTGATACCCACACTCAGGTACAATTCTGGAGCGATAACCTTACCCGTCTGTCCTACCTGCAACGAATTATCCGCAAACCCACTATCAACAGCCGCTCTACTTGCACCGATAGCAGCCCCCATAGCATCCGCCAACGGAAGCATGATGCTCTCAAAATTCTCCTTATCCTTCAAACCCCTCCCACCGCTAACAACCTTGGAAGCGGTATCCAAATCCGGTCTATCGCTCACCGTAAGATTCTCCTCAACCCATTCCACGGATCCCTGATGCTTCGAATCCTTCCCCTCAACAATCTCAGCGGCCCCGCTGCCCGCTGGAGCGTTTCCGAAAGCGGTACCACGGATGGTGATTAGTTTTTTAGGGTCGCTGGATTGAACGGTGGAGATGGCGTTACCGGCGTAGATTGGGCGGACAAAGGTGTCCGGAGATTCGATCGAGGTGACGTCTGAGATTTGTTGGACGTCGAGGAGGGCGGCGAGACGGGGCATGACGTTCTTGCCAAAGGCGGAGTGCATGGAGATGATGTGGGTTACATCATCAGCGGCGTTTTCGGCGACGAGAGGGACGTAAGATTCTGGGAGGCCCTGGTAGTGAAGTATTCTCGTTAGCAAGAATACACTACGGTTCTCTGGAAGTGTTAGGAGTCAATTGAAATGACATACCCTCTCATAAGCTTCATTATTAACATAAACAACTTTGTCGACACCCTCAATCTTGGCAGCCTGCTCTGCAACTTCCTTTGCGGACTTTCCAGCTACGAAACCAATCACTGGGTTTCCGATCTTTTTCGCAGCAGTGACAACATTCTGTGCTGAGGACTGGAGTTTTCCGTCCCGTTGCTCGAAAAGCGCAAGTGTACTCGCTGAACGGAAGAATTGAGTATTCGAAATGGTCCTGGATATGCTGACATGACGGCTTGCACCTAGAGTGCGCCGCAGAAGCGTCGAGGCATTCATGGCTGGCTTTGGTTGAGTTTTTGAAAAACTGAAAGGTATCCAGGAGCAAGTTTGGGAGCTCAGAAGCCCAAATCTTGCGAAAGTTTTGTGTTGCGGTCCGATGCCGACACTCCTTTGCTCAACGTGGGGTTAGCCGAGGCCGATGCTACCCACCGCCCGCAAAATCTTTGAAGCAACCTGCAACAAAAGCTAGCAAAACGGGTGCTGCCCCATTCTGCATTCCCGAACATTTCGACAAAAATATCGGCCTCAAGGCGTCTAAGAGCTAGGCTGATGACGCAGGCCAGCTACACGGTCCACCACCCTGCATGCCTACTCTTCAAACCATTACGCTTCGTAGGCCTATCATCTTAACGAAGCCGCAGCAAGCTGTGCTTTTGCTTAGGCAGCTGTATCGCGAGGCATCATGTCTATTCGATGAAGTTGCCCGTAAGCAGATTAGAATAAGGATTCGAGATCGATTCCGCGAATGCCGAAAGATCAAGGATGAACAGAGAGTAACAAAGCTCTTAAAGGACGGGCGGAGGGTTCTGTCGACGCTGACAAGAGCGAATAATGGGGATAAGTGGAGATTAATATATGTTTTACAACATGCCTATGGGCAGGTTGGAAAGAGGAAGCATGAGCTTTTGAATGTACGTATCAACTGCCATCCGCGTAGACGCAATTGATGTGTAGCTAATTGGTACCTAGCCACATATACTTAAACCGGACGACAAAGATCGTCTCATACCAGCCCTCCCCAGGAGTGCTCCACCAGCAACTTCTCCTCAGCTTCTTGCAATTTTAAGAGCACAGGTGGGTAAAAAGATCAAGATCATAGATCCTTCAATCCCAGAGACGACATCTATGGGTAGACCATTTCCTCTTAATCGAGTAGCAAATATAAAGTGGAGACACAGATCTCACATACTACGAAAAATTTCGTCACCAATGGATCCTGTGGAATTCGAAAATATGGAAATGATGGTTATGGGATACCGGCAGACGGTACCACCCAAGAGGAAGTTTATTACGAGGGAGGCCCCTCGAGGACCGAAGAAGCAAAATCCACATGTTTACTCTGCAAGGATACAGAGACGCATCTTGAGATATATCCTCGAAGAATCCCCGTTACTCGAGTTTAAAACAGCTACTCAAGGATCTGGTGGGAAATGGGTAGCAAATTATTCACCGGTTCTCACTACCTCCCTTCGCACGGAAGCTGATCCTCTGGATTTGGAAGGCGTGGACGAGAAGGGCGATGTTGCTGGTGGGGGTTCGAATCCGAATCAATCGGTAT
The DNA here is from genome assembly GCA_012184295.1 of Dactylella cylindrospora. NCBI lineage: Eukaryota > Fungi > Ascomycota > Orbiliomycetes > Orbiliales > Orbiliaceae > Dactylella > Dactylella cylindrospora. The sequence goes on from LDUD01000006.1 coordinate 150,154, forward strand.
TGAGCGGACAAGCGGCTGCTACAAGAAGGAAATTGAATAAAAGAGCTCAGGCTTTCTCTGATTGGTTGGATGCTAAAAAGGCACAAGGGAAGATACCCGCCGATGTCGCTCGGTGATGGTATACAAAAAAAAGAATCTATATTCAAGACGGTTACTCTACTATCTCGATCTTTGGACCTAAAGCTCCTAGCTTATCGAGGCCGTCTCCGTCGACTCGCATATTCATCCACGTGTCCATTGGTCTAGCACCGATGCTTTTACTATTGAGTGTGTCAGCACTCTAATACCTTGGGGATTTAACTCTCAATGGGACTTACTAAAACTTGATACTCGGTTCATTCCAAGTCAGAACCTGCCAGTCCAATCTCCCACCATCAATCCGTTTAACTTCCTTTGCAAGTGCAGCAAGCAAAGCTGTTCCATATCCCTTTCCCCTGCACTCCGGCCTTACAAACAAGTCTTCTAGATAGACACCAGGCTTCGCGGTCCAGGTTGAAAAGTTGTAAAAATACCTATATATTGTGTATTAGATTATATTCCTGTACATAGCCCATCTAGTGTCAAGCAAGGATATCGCAAATGTCGGGAAGGTTGGATTAAGAAACGTACAAAGCTATTCCAACAGCCTTATCACCCTCGCACAACATCAGCGTATGAGCATAGGCAGGTCCGCCCGTAAACCCGAGAGATTTTGAAAGTTGTTCCTCGGTAGCTTTGCAGCTTGCCAGGTCCTTTTCGTATTCCGCGAGCTCGCGGACCATGGCGAGGATTTCGGGGATATCTTTTAGGTTGTAGGTATTAGTAAATTTATCTATATAGAGACTTGCAGGGATGTAAAATACCTTCCTTGACCGCCCTTCTAATAATTGCTGGTGATTCCGTAGACGACATTGTTGATATCTGATGCAAAGTTTCGAGCTTTGTTCTGCGAGTTATATATATGTGTTGTAGTGTTGTTGATTCAAAAAGCTGGAATTGCTATTCAAAAGCTTGCTCTAGAAGACCAATTGATCAATTGCGGAGAAGGGTTATGCTTAGAAGTCCGAAAGAATGAATTCAAGTCCTGTCCAGATTGCTTTGATCTTATACTTGGGCACGGAATCGTGAATACGTGAAGGATCTACAGATTCGGATGGAAGTTGCTTTTGGGGGAGCATGTAGCTCTGTTTAATGTTACTAAGCGGGTCTGGAGCTCGCCGAAAATGATGGCCCACTAGGTTGCAAGGTGGCTTTGGGTCACAGATGCCCACGTATAGTTAATTGCTCTAAACTTCGATGATCTTACTATTGCTCTCGGTCTCATTTAATACAGAGCCTGACTTAAGATGGAGAAACTGCATACGGAGTAAATATATAGAGAAGGTTTGGGTAATTCCAGAGCTCTTATGCCCTTTACTTCATTTCATGGCTCGTCAATTCATCTACAGCATTATGCCGCTTGAACCTAGCAAGCAGAAGAACACCCGAATGTTCAAAGACCATCCAGGACAGTAGATACATGAAAACGAATTCTACTTTAGCGCCTCTTCTTCTAGAACTTGGTAGCTGGAGTCTCCTCGTAGAACTTCTGTAGGATGCCCACCGCGTTCTCCAGGGCCTCTAACCAATCGGTAAGTTGCTTGTTCACCTTTGCAGCAGACTTGTCATCAACGCCGCCGAGTTTAACCATGAAGTCGCTGCGGTATGGAGTAGCCTTCAATGCCACGCTGAAGATGCCCTTGACGATGAAGTTGTGGTGCTTCTTGAGGGTGCCTTCATAGGAGTGGTTGAAGGAGGTGGTGAGTTCTTCGGTTGGGTTATCGACGTTGTGACGGAGAGCCTTAGCGGTGAAATCAAGTCCCCTAGAAGCATTTGATGTGACTCGTTAGATGCGGCTATTGGGTGCTTAGGGTGCCAATCGCTGGGGTATTACCTGAGCAACCATAAAAGGCCTTCGGTGGCGGTCTTTTTCTTCTCGGCCCGTTCGGCGAGAACAAGCTGTTGCAGGGTGGTGGATACGGCCAGAGCCTCGTTTTGGCGGTCTCTAATTTTCTGCAATTGCGCAAGACAGTCTCTCAGAAATTGCTATCTATGGAGATACCGGGATACGAAGCTCATCCGAACTGGGTAGTTTGAAATTTCTACCATACCTTGATGTTTCCATTCATATCCGACTTGACTGGTCCGAAGGCAGCTGCGCCGAGGAGGTCTAGAGAGTGTTTTCACGTTAGCTAGCCCCGACTTAGATTAGAAGGGACCGGGAAAGAGAGCGGTGTGTACATACCGAATAGAGTGACTAGAGACTCGGAAGCCGTGAGGAATTCGGTGGTGTTCACGCCATCAGAGGTAATGGTTACACCCTTGAAGGAGAGCTTGAGGGTATCAAAGAAAGTCTCTGGTTCGGCCATCTTGGAAGCCCAATTGTTAAAAATTCTGACTCGTGTTGTTTGTGGAGCTTAAGAGGACTTTTGAGAACCAAGGTTGAAAAAGATCGAGCAATGCGGTGAGGGGGTGGACACCTAATACTTAAAGCTCTAGCTGCTTGCTTACTCCAAGCTACACGTAAAGCCACGCAGAAATCCCCCAAGCTGCCATATGCATGTTAGGCCGCTTCAGGGACCTCGTTCGAATGGAGCTAAGAGGATCCGAGCAATATGTGGAGAATATTTCTTCTGAGCACGCCTGCAAATCAATCACACCGGAACATGCCACACGAAACCTCCCACAAAGTCTCGCTGCGAATGGCTAGAACCGCGAAATTTTCTGATCACCCAATGATGGATACCACATGGGTTTTCCAACTTAGGCGGGATTTGGGCATTGCTTGCGAATACAGGGGCGTTATGCGCATCAAGGCCCCGCTAGAACCAATCAAGGAAGCTTTTTGGGGTCCCATGTTGGCTAATTTGTTGATAACCAACAATCTCAAGAGTGTCTAAACTTCCTTCTGTCAGTACTTCTAGACGGGTGTCGCCTGAGGATAGTTTGAGTAGTATTCCGAACAAAATGGTATCGCTCGCTATTTCGGAACCTTGGTTAGCGATTTGAGCCGGGGAGAATACAAATGCATGGCATCATTACGACGCCTGTCTTGAAAAAAGGGTTGATTTGCATACTCATATTTTGGCCAGAGCGGAGTATTTCTTGAAATAATAAAAAGGTTGACACCTATAAAACAAGGAAATTATAGCTATAGTGTTCATAAATAGTGTTATCAAGCCCTTCTCGCTCTTGGAAAATGCTCTGATTCCAGTGGATCTGCTTGCCTACAGAGGAGGGTGTGCTATGTGACATCACACTCTTGACCATGCAACGCTCATTGCCTCTCCTCTCCTCTCAACTGTGCCTACTTGCAAGCACTTGCACTTTAACCCCCCTTGGCTTTTTAACCCCTTCTAAGAGGGATATCGTGACGGAACTGCGGGAGGAAATATACTGTGCCAAAATGTAAGCACTTTAGCACCTTTTCTTCTTGTTTCTCCAGGCACTGGGTTTGCGGGAAATTGTTTGAAGTGACGCGCTTGCATTGCCCTGAATCCGGAGCATACCAAGGCCAGCCACCATTGCCTCAACCAAGTCAACAGCCCTTCAAATCCACTTAAACTAACCTTGCTGCCGCTGCAAGTCAACCAAAACTAGTTTGCCTGTCAACCATCATTTTTAGTGTTTTCACAAGCCAAAAATACATCACTTTGCTTCTTTTACTATTTTGTTACGTTACTTCATTTCGACACTCAGCCTGTCAGGAGAATGCTTGCCTTTAGACCGTCTTCGACTTGATAACATACATGTATCCCCTTCAAAACTCATCTTTCCTTCTCACAGGAGAATAAACCTCCTGCAAAATACTCTCTTCTCGTAAAGAAGTTGGTGTTGTTGTGAGAGCGCATGGCGGACTTGGACGAAGACTCTCCCTTCTTCGCGGCGGATTCGCACGCCAACGACTTGGAGGAACTTGAGAACCCAACATTGCTCGACCCTTCCAGTTACACCGCTCATAGACTTGTAAGACACTACGGACTCCTAGTTGGTATGACGTTTGAATGCTAACGTTATACGCGACAATATAGCACCATGCAACTCCGGAACACTTACACCTAACCACTCGGAGAATGCAAGTTCCCTACACCTCCCTCAAACTCGATATCGTCTTTTAACTGGTTTCTTGCTATAGCTTTATAGGGCCTGTGCCTAAAGGCTGGCTCAACGCTCATAAGCAGTCATGGTATACACGACACATTACTGGATACTACTCGAGGAAGGAGGCGGGCATGGTTGCCGAGGATAATGTTTCTAGAAAGCGAAGACTCACGAACTTAGGCTTCGGTACACGGCCTGATATAACGCAACTCAGAGATGGAACCGTAGTAGTCGGCGAGTCCTCGCGGATGGGAGGTTCGAACGGCAAAACGACGATAGACCCGGCGGAGTCTCCTCTAGCATCAAGAGGCACGGATCAAGAATTTGGATTAGATATTCCTGCAAGGCGACCATCGAGGCCCCCGGGTAGTAGCGGGAACCAGAGTGGCGATTCTTTCCATACGGCGAGCGAATCATTAGTTTCCCCGAGATCTAGTCCCTCCTCCGGGGATCATGAAAGCCCACCGTCGGAAGATGGCCCAAGTAGTGGGCTCGATTTCTCAAAGCGTATGCTTCCCCAAGTTGAACCTGCAAAATCAGACCTAAGCCAACTATCGCCGATAAAATCTCTAGACAGCCAAGGTCTTGCAAGCCCAGCCAATCTGGTAAGAACCCACTCGCAAGAGGCTACCAATTCACTCTCATCCCTCTTGCCCCATAATCGACAGGAACGGAAGGAACCGATCAGAAACCTCAAGCCAACCAAATCAGCTCTCAAGTCACCTCGAGTAACAATGTCCGACGACACGAATCAGCCGCCGAAACCAAAGCGAGACAGAGTCCCCAGCGGACTAGTTAGGTTCCAGACGAACGACGATGGCTTTAGTCGAGACCAGGAACTTCAGCGGAAATTAGCGCATGTTACGAGGAGGCGATCGATACCAAAGGGGAAATCGCTGAGGAAGTCTAGAGAAGGTGAGATTGTGAAGATGGCGACAATGCTCATTCGCGTCGAAACATCCATGGCCGAATTATCCCCAGACTTTGACGAAAACGAAATGGCGCATATCGAAACACGGACCATCGAAAAATGGAGAGAATTCGTGGTGGTATGCAGACAGACTGGAGACGATGATGCACCCCTTACCTTAAAAATTCATAAAAGCAGAGTAAGATGTTCGCGTCTAATTTAATTACGAGAAAGTAAGGGCCTAACAGTTACAGAATATCCCGGCTATCGAACGTTCGAGGGTAGCGAAACATTCTACAAGAGAAATACCCTTGAATCCAAAAGAGACTCATGTGAATCTATACTCTTCCCTTGACAAGACACTTTGTCTATGGCTGCCATTCAAACGAGGTACAATCATCTTTTTAATGCGACCACGGGCGTCTGCTTCCTCTGTGGAATGGCATACTTTTTTGCGTAAAGCATTAGGTTGGAGCCGACCAGAAAATCTCACTGTGCATGTACCCGACCTCTCAATGAATCTCCGGATTGTGGACCCTTTTGACGATACGCCAAAGAAAAAGGTGGATGACGAGGCGATATCTCAAGAGATCAGGAAGGATAAGGATGACGGTACCGTTTCAAAATATATCATGCGGACATCACTTCAATTGCTAGAGCGAAATAATGAATGGGAGGAGGTTGTTCGTCGATGGAAAAAAACCGACCGTATGGGTCTGGCTTGGAGGAGATATGACCGACTCGAGTGGATCCATGGAGTAGGTATCCCCGTGAAAGATATTTTAGGCGATATATTGACTTTTCATTTAGATGAACGAAAAGAAAATGTATGGTTCGATGGCAATGGAAAAAACACATGAGCTCGAGCTACGGCCAAAAGTCCATTATCCCACGACGATCCTGACCGACACGGGGCATACTGTCCTCGAACCCCCTCCGCGTATGTCTTTTACCCACATATACGTTTGCTCTTCAGCTAATAACATCCCTAGTGGAGGGTTTCCTACTTCGTTTAACGTCTGGTCTTGGGAAAGACCAACGGAAGTTGTTCTATAAACGGTTATACTTCTACACCCATGATAACCTATTATGCTTCTGCAAGCCTGCTAGAGCATTACCGCCGCCGCCTCCTAAGTTGCCGCCTAAGCAGGGTGATAAAGTTCCGGCGTCGGACCAAATTATAGGTAAATTCCAAAACGCTTACCTCTTAACTTGCTTAAAACTGATAGATATGGTCTATATAGAAACAATACCCCTTATCTATGCTGTCTCACCATACCAAATGGAGGGCGGAGAAATCTCATGGGTTAAAACCGGCAATGCCATATTCCAGGAACGTAAGGACGAAGATGCCTACAACGAGGCCGAGAGGAAAGTAAATTCTCTACTCCGGGCCGAGGGTTTTATTGACCTCACGAAAATCGACCATGTTCGACCTCTTGGAACCGATAATATCCCCGCGCGAGTAGGAACCGGCCTAGAAGCCGATTTGCACCAGGCCGTCCCTAGCAGAACACAGGAGGGCGAAGTCAGCGAACTGGACGGCAAGAGGTCCTTTGAAATTGTGCTTACAAACGGTCTTGTGATCAAACTCCAGGTAATACCCCTTCTCCAAGTCAAATGGTAATTGCATTTGCTAACTTGAGCAGACTTTTGACGAAGAAACCCGTAATGAATGGATGCACCGTCTTGCAGACCTTATAATATACTGGAAGAAGCGTCGCGGTGAGGATGTGGCTCTCCTCAAGAAGACAAGACAGGAGAACCTCGATATCCTTCGGATTGACGAGGAAATGGAAGCGTTCATCGGCCAGTATGGGCGAAAGTGGGAGGTTCAAAACACAAGGTCATCGCCAATAACATGGAACGTCTGTGGTATCTCATCGTGCCGCACAATCACAGTAAGATATACTTGGAGCTCTACCCTCACTATCCGCAAATTGCTAACACCTGGGTAGTTTGGCGGTAATCTTTATCAAAAGAAGACAAGGCACTCGACTTTCCAGAAATATTATGTGGTCGCCTGCCACGGGAAGCTTTTGATATTTAATAATACGGTCAGGAGATACACCGGAGAGCCACTAGATGCAGTCCACCAACTCAAGCGGCAAGAAGTGTCCCTGCAGGATGCGTACGTTTATAGCGGTATTGCGACAGAAAGTCAACTCCTATATCAGAATCAAACTTTCGACAGCAACAACCCTGGTCGCCACGCATTACCCCGTGTCTACGAAGACGGATGGATGTCATCAGACGAGGACGTTATGACATGCTTTGTTGTCTGGCATGGTGCCAAACGGACTTCAATCAAGTCGAAGGATAGCGAGGGCAAGAGAGGAAGAGTCAAGAGAGTTACAGCTCTAGGTTCGACGGGTAAATCCATGGTGTTCAAGGCCAGATCCCGGCAAGAACGAGATCTTTGGGTCATGGCCATCGGAGTCGAAATCGAGAGGCTGCATACCACCGATGAGATTATCGTTAAGCCAGCGAAATGATTTCATCTAATACACGAGGCTTACATCGCATTAAGGAGTTCTTTCGTTTTGTTTATAGATTTCTTTTTACCGTGCTGGGTTTTGGGGTTTTCTTTTGCGATCAAGCGATCAAAGCTGCTTTTATCTAAAAGGACATGACCATGTTAGTCATTTTGCACTTTCCTTCACAACGACTACCAAAAAAAGAGTTTGCATTGTACAATACCCATAACTAAGGTTGCATCGAGCGCTGTGTCTATTTGCTGTTTTTATAGCTATTTTGTATTTTATATTTTATAGATATTATTAATGTCGAATGCAGCGTGCGGGCCGCTTTCCTTTGCGGCTTTAGCCTATCATGATCATTCTCTTTTCTGCTGGAATAACCCTCATCTGCGTCGACAGTGGCAATGTTTTATCCACACTTCCTAGACGGTAGAATGGCCAAATGATATGTGTGACCTTCGCTTGTATCAGATGGGCACTGATCTATATACTCTGTCAGCCTTCATGCCCAAGGCCGCAATACACCCTAAACCCGAGAGATTGTTCATACAGCGCCAAAGTGATTACTATCATGGCTATGGATATCATCCCCTTCAACCCAAACATGATTCCTAGGAATTACAACTTCACTCTCCGGAAACGGTTGCTTCGTGGCAACGAGATCCCCTTCCACGGCCACGATCCGTTTGACCGCGGTAACCTCGGGATTAACCGGTGACCTATAAACAACCACCTCCCCACGTTGAAGATTATTCTTAGCGCCCCATTTGCGAAGAAGGATGAGGTCGCGGGAACCAGCGTTCGAATCTGGAAGAAATGTTGGATACATGCTACGACCGGTGACCCAGGAGACGTGGTAGATGTTGTCGAAGAAGAAGATTGCAACGGGAAGCCATGATATGACGCTCAATGGGAGTCGAACGGAAGGGGGGAGCCGTATCCGGCGGAAGAAGGCCCATTTTGGTGGTGGTGCTGATGTTGACATTGGTATGTCGGGCTGGGATTGGATGGTGTATTGTCTGTCGGCTTTCACATCGGCACGAGCTTGGGGATAGAAGCCAGAAATTTGACTGGATCGGTAACACAAGCCAAACCTTAACAACGTGGTCTGGCCAAACACCAACACATTTTGAAACCGCGTAGATGCAGGGACTCGCAAGGAACATTCATATTCAAACTACACGTATACACTAATAACACTAGGATTGTTTTGAAAGTGGGATGCGGACGCCGTATGGCTCACCGTATTGGACAATATTACAATCGTAATCCTACTATTTTAATAACATTCAATATTTATTGTGTTCCCGCAACTGAGTGCACGAGTGGACCCATGCACATGCATCTAGTACCTGCATGTCTGGGGCACAGCGCTTGGCTTTTGATTAACCGCCAGAAACTGCGCTATGGTGTCACCAAAAGGAGAAGCTGTAATACCCACCAACCAGGGCAAAGGATCCAAAATAGCTTGGGATTTATATATTTTGACAGACTCCCGAATATTCGTAGCCTTTGAATATCGCAAATCTCGTTCCTTTATTATAGCTATTTTCCTTTGAGCAGAGCCGGGCCGCGCATCACCGCGACGAATTTTACGGTTTTACGAAGATACATTGTATGATTGCACACGAACCGGATTCGAGTGCTTGGCATATCTCGTATCGGAGCACCCCTTCGCCTGGAGGTCTCACGATTTCAATCTCCATACTCTAAACTTGAAATACTGATACATCCCGGGAACCGAGAACTAATTTTTTTACTATTTATATATACTTATACAACATAGCGTACCTGCAAAAATGAGCGGCGTCAGTGATAAACACGGTTTCCCTGATTCGATCTACAATGCATACGCCTCCTCGACGGACCTATCGCCAATACCACAATATGGGTCGTACTCGGAATACCTGAGGCAAGCAGAGAAAACATATACAGATATCGAACACCTGAACATACGATTAGATAGTGATACAAAATATAAGCCGGTCGACCTGTCTAGAACGGCGACATACGCCATCGATATCGGGCAGTTTGGCACACCAATAGAGGACTACTCCTTTTCGATACGCGGCCACTCGCCCATAAATGACCGTGATGCTCTTAACAACCTGCTTGTAACGGCAACCCCCGGGACAAAATTGAGAGTTTTATTCTTCTATCATCGCCCAGACGAAGACGTGGGCCTGTTCTATCTGGCGCAATTTTATGACATAAATCCTCGAATTATTCGAGATCACTCTCCTCGCTCGACTGTTCTTTCGATCCATGACACATCTCCTCCGTATATGCCGTCTGAGGCGAGTTTCTCGCCTATCCAACTCTTTCGCTCCATCGCGACACGTGGGAAACGTACAAATATCATACTGGCTTCGAATCCTAATCTTGATTTCAAAACAGGTATTTCAAAAGCTGCTGCCTTTTCGTGAAAATAGCCTTGGGGTAGAAGCTCATGAATGTTCTAGTTTTGGTGTTCATATGCCAGGGAAACAGCTGCTATTCCCAGAATGTCGTTAATCGCGACATCCTTTATCCAACCCAGTATATGTCCCCGGATCTTCTAGGAAACTGGTGTCACCCGAGGAATGACGCCGAAACATGTTTTCTCAGACTCTGCAGGCTCAATAGCGACGAGCTGGCTGCCTGTGTTTCACAACCGATTCTTACAATACTACCGCTGGTTAGAACATTTGCATTGGAAGCATCCCAAGATTTACTTCAGCTCCGCAAGCATCTATTCCGCTGCGGCTTGGGCGAAGCCGGACAGGAGACGGAAGCCATAACAAACAGAAAACCAGAGAACCACTGGGGCCCATCAACCGCCGATCCCTTCGAGACATTTCAATGGGTAAATGATAGATTCCTGACAAGTTTTAACTCCCTTAATGACCACGTTGGGGCGCCATGGCTTGATTTCAGCGCTAGTCACTTAGAGTACGCTTCCAGACTCGTCGCGACGTCCATGGCGGATGTAAAGCGAGTTCGAAATAACTTCACCGAGCTACGCGAGATGCTCAAGGAGTTCTCGGCACACGTAGCCGCCAAGGAGTCCATTCACGAAGCGAGGAGATCTGTCGCTCAAGCCGAGAGCGTCAATCAACTTACCCGCCTAGCATTCATTTTCATCCCATTGACCTTCGCCAGCTCGCTCTTCGGTATGAATATCCGAGAATGGCAGGATACCAACATCCCTCAGTTTAAGTGGTTCATCGTCACGGCTATTTCTTGCACTACTCTCACGACGGTTCTGGCAATGTTGTTTGCTAGGTGGGCTCCGACGGTTCGAGGATGGATTCTCGAGTACCACGGCATGGGAAGAGCTATACTGCACTTTTTTATGGCGTGGACGGTGCGGATACTGCTAACCATAGTTATAACAATACCGGGTAAAATAAGGGAGTACGTCCGAAATAGAAGAATAAGGAAGGAACAGGAAAAGATGGAAGCTGTGTAAGAAGCCAGTGCGAATCCTGGTGCGAATCCTGGTGCGCGAAACGTTTAGGGTTGGGCAAAAGTCTTACGGGTGTTCGATGATTTTGCAGGTATTGGAAAAGGACGCGGTATAGATTCGCATCAAGGGTAATTAAGGGTGTAATGGTTATACTTGGGCTAGGTACTGGGGTTATGCTATATATACTACTTTCTAGTTAGCTATAGCGGGCGACTGGATCGCACCAATATATTCAAGATGCATGTTTTACATTTCAGCATGCGGATGCTACCTTTAACCTCATATATGCATATATCTCGACTCAGTTATGAGTTACAGCTTATGTTACCCTCTCACACTTTTCTTAGATAGCCTCTGCCATTCCCATATATTTGTTTAGCGAGTGATGTTTTTACCTACTGGGTATTTGGGCTTTACGAGTATGATTCCTATCTTCTGTTTCGTGAAACCCTAGCTTAAGCTAAGCGTGAGGGATCCATCTGTGTTGTGTTGGAATTTACCGTCTAAGTTTAAATGTTTCTTGGTCGCCAAAAAAATTTCAAAGACCTTTTGCGACAATCATACTTCAAAGCCCCCAAAACCAACATGAGACGACTCTTATAGCTCAACCAAAACCACGGCATCAATTAAAATGCCATCAAAATCGTCCACGAAGAAGAAACAACCCATCTCCACCTCCGGAGCTGACAAGCAACTATGGACCTCCTTAACAACCCTCTCCCCATGGCTCCTCGACGCCGTCGCAACAATGGGTTTCACCAAAATGACACCCGTTCAAGCTTCCACAATTCCACTCTTTATCGGCAACAAGGATGTGGTCGTCGAAGCCGTCACCGGTAGCGGCAAGACGCTCGCCTTTTTGATACCTGTTATTGAAAGAATATCAAGAAATAAAGAAACAAGAGGGAAGGGATTCTTGGAAGCTGTGGTGATTTCCCCGACGAGGGAGCTGGCAACGCAGATTTATGGGGTTTGCGAGGGGCTGTTGAAGTTCTGGCCGAGCAGTGAGGGAGGTGGAAGCGGTGATCCAGGAGAAGGGGAAGTTGTGGAAGCTTCACCATGTCCAATACGGCCGCAGCTGTTAGTCGGTGGGTCGAATACGACACCTCAGAAGGATCTCAAGCTATTCTTATCGAACTGCACAAATCTGGTTATCGCCACTCCGGGCCGTCTAAATGATCTTCTTTCGTCGGATTATGTCAGGACATCGAGTTTTGATGTTCTGGTGCTAGATGAAGCGGATAGGTTACTGGATCTGGGATTTAAAGATACGCTTATGAAGATTCTTGCAAGGTTACCGAAGCAACGGCGGACGGGACTATTCAGTGCAAGTGTTACAGATGCTGTGGAGGGAGTTATGGGTTGGGTTGGTGTCAGGAATGGGGTTAGGATTAATGTTAAAGTTCGGGATCATAAAGACGAGGAGAAGCGGACACCGGTCAGCCTTGACATTGGGTATATGCCAGTGCTGCCGTCGCAAAAGCTGTTCTATATACCTAGGATTGTCGAGTCACTGCCTTCACCGCCTCAAAAAACGATTGTTTACTTCTCGACATGTCACGCGGTGGATTACTTTGCGCATTTATTACCAGCTTTACTTCCATCATACTTTACGTTGATTCCCCTCCATGGCCGACAATCATCTGTAAATCGGACAAAGAATTTTGAACAGTTTACGAAATCGACAGGCGTTTCTATGCTTCTCACGACGGATGTTGCAGCGAGGGGATTGGATATTCCAGAGGTGGATCTTGTTATACAATTGGATGCTCCACAAGACCCAAAACAATTCATTCACCGCTGTGGACGATCGGGACGAGCTGGGAGACGAGGAAAGGCTGTGTTACTGCTCACCAAAGGGAGAGAAGAAGACTATGTTCCCTTTATGAAAGTTCGGAAAACCCCAATGCGGTTAATTACGGAAAGTGAAATCTCACCACCATCGGAGGAGGAGGTTAGCGAGGGACTTGAAAAGCTACGCAAGGTGGTTCAGTCTGATAGGGCAGTCTACGAGAAAGGCCTGCAGGGCTTCGTAAGCTGGGTCAGAAGTTACAAGGGACACGTTACGACCTCGATATTCAGGATCGAGGATGTCGATTGGAGTGAAACCGCTAAAGGATGGGCATTGGTTAAGATGCCAAAGATGCCTGAGCTCAAGGGGTTACCCGAAGTTGACTTGGGGCTTACTGAAGACGTGGACTTGGAGAATATACGGTTCAAGGATAAGGCGAGAGAGAAGCAGAGACAGGAGGGTATACAACACAGACAGACGGAAGAGTACCAGGAGAAGATGCAGAAGGAGAAGGAAATGCGATTGGAAATGAAGAAGAAGAAGAACTCTGCCTGGAGTGGGAGGCAAGAAACAAAGGAGCAGAAGGACGAGAGGAGGGAAAGGAAGAGGAAGAGGAAGGATGCTGAGAAGTACAGCAAGATGAGTACAGAGCAGAAGAAAGAGGTGGATGAGTTGCAGGAGATGATACGGCAGGTTAAGAGAAACAAGCAGGCCGATGATGACGATGACAATGACGATGAAGTTGATGATTGAATGGTGGACTCTGTGCCAACTTTTTTATTTTATGGTTTTCATGGATAGATGCATTCCTTTGCATGGGGTTTCCTGAGTTCCGACCTGCATTTCCCGGTGGATCTTGTACACGTGTATAACATTTTTCTTTTCTTTTACAAAAAAGCATGATACCCAGTGGATAGTATAGACACAACCAATGAATTATATATAATGATATAAACTTGGCACTTATCCTGAAGGATATAGCAAAAACTCGAAGTGCATGGAGAGCCCTTGAGTTACGGGTAGTATGTTGTACACATGAACAAAAACGCAGCATCATTTAGGTCACTGAAGCGGGCAAGTGGGTCGGGACGGGGTGCTGGGTGTTCCCAAAGTGGGCACAAACCAGGCCCATTAGGAAAGGGAATGGGGGAAGAGCCGGGCAGCGATCCAATGAGAAGGCCGGTTTGGCTCATCATTTGCTCACGCGTTGTGGCTCCTCGCTGCTGTGCTAACCTGCGCTGCGTTTCGCCCTCTTTTTTTTTTTTTTTTTTTTTTAATTCTTCATTTTTAATTTAACAAGACGGCCTTACCAACAACAAATTACCTACATGTAAGCAGCAGCGTATATCCCTCCTTTCAAGCCGCCAGCGCACACTTTTAAACACTTCCCATCGCCATTGCCATCGACATGATACCGTAGTAGCCAATCCATCATCTCCACGATCTCTCCCTCCCATTTCATCTCAATCTCCCCATCTACGGACTATATACTTATCCCTTCTTGCCGTCTAATCTCGGGGAGTTTTGGCTTTCTCTTGTGGTGTTGACGCCCTAGCAAACAAACAACTTTCTTTCTCCCACTCAATTTCGTTTGCGACCTCAGGCCCTGAAATCCCACACCGCTCCAACGTATCTTTCTTGTATCCTTCTACGCATACGGCTTGACCGATTAGTATCTAAAAAGTGGTTCTTTCCATCTAAAAAGTTCTTCGCTTGAGTGTTTTATTGTGCTTTATCTTCGACTTGATGATATTTATCTCCAAAATCCTATTCCCATAACGTCCCATCCTCCATTTTAGGGGTCACCAAAACGGCCATTGGTACATTCTACATCACGGGATATTCAAAGCATTCCTTTCGCCCCTCTGATTGGATGCATCGAGCGACTCGGGACTAGTTCCAGGCTGACTCTCTTCCATCGATCGTCGATTGTCCTCTTCCCCGGATCTCCACACCGTAATACATACCCATCTATTCGCTCGTCAATTTTCCTCGTTGAATTTCACCCGGACGCTATATACCTCTTTTCAAAAGGCTGTTCTAGCCTAAATACCAGGCGGTTTCCACAATGGCTGCCACCGCTAGACCCCCTGCTTCGCTACATCGCAGCGGATCCTCCTTGAGCCATCTCGGTCCAGGAGGGTCCTTCAATGCTGGGATGAGTTCAGCGTCGGTCAACTCGACGCCCGTGGGCGTAAGGACGATTCCAACTACAATGCCAATAGGCTGACAGGATCGCTAACATGTGAAAAACAAACAGACTCCCCCCCCTACATCGTACGGTGACGGTGCCAATACCCCGATGATATACTCGGTACGACCCGACCCCGCAAAACATCAAACCCAGATGGGAGGACCGTGAGGACTAACGAAATGGCGCAAACTAGGCTGTGTACTCTGGTGTGTCGGTGTATGAGATGACGGTGAACAATGTTGCGGTTATGAGGCGGCGGGACGACGATTGGCTGAACGCTACCCAGATTCTGAAGGTGGCCGGTGTGGAAAAGGGGAAGAGGACAAAGGTTCTCGAGAAGGAAATTCTAACTGGAGTTCACG
>LDUD01000006.1:165489-187739 GCA_012184295.1 Dactylella cylindrospora
GGAAATATCAGGGAACTTGGTACGATCGCTATCCCGAAGAATGGGAACAACACCGAATTCTAACAGTATGCGTCTGGTAGGATCAACTTTGACCGAGGGAGGGAATTCTGCCGTCAATACGGAGTTGAAGATGCCTTGAGGCCGCTATTGGATTACGATCCGCATCAAAATGGGGTGGATGCCACACCTACTAAGGAACAAGCCATGGCCGCGAAGAGGAAACGGATGTACAATACTAGCTCGCAATCGGCAAACAACTCGCAGGGCAACTATTTCTCGAATATATCCGCCACAGCATCGACCGCCCTTGCGGCGATCAGCAAAGCCGCCCAGTATGACGCCAATCCGAGAGGAACACCAAAGTTAACACCCCAAAATTCCTTCAATATGGGCCAAGTCTCATCCCAGGAATCGATGGCCCAGAATTCTACCTACCCGATAGACGCAAGTTTCGCACCGACTATCCCCGATAACAATTCTACTTACGGCTCGTTTGGCCCATACGGTGCTTCTGCACAAGATCTTGGTGAGCCTCCACGTAAGAGATTCAGAGCCACTCCGGAACCCGGTCAGCAGCTGCTTGGAGCGACCTTTGCGGATGTGGAGATGACGCCACGACCATTGGCTCCGTTAATTCGAGATGCTACTCCATCAGTCGAAAAGGCGAAAGAGGTCCTTACGAGCCTGTTTATATCGCCCCCGTCAGCCGGACCTGCTAGCTACGAAGATCACCCAGAGTTGCAACAGCTCACAACAGATGAAATCGAACTGCCGATAGATAAAATGGGGCATACCGCGATGCATTGGGCCGCGGCTTTGGCGAATGTTCCGCTTGTGAAGACACTAGTTTCGAAAGGTGCTTCGGTATTGAGAGTAAATTACGCTGGGGAAACGCCATTGATAAGAGGGTGTCTCGTCACGAACAATCTCGAAAATTCGACATTTCCTGCCCTGCTCGAGTTATTACATCCGGGTATATCTGTGGTGGACGATTCTGGACGGACAGTACTACATCACATTGCTCTCATGTCAGGAATCAAAGGCCGCAGCCAAGCTAGTAGATACTACCTCGAGAGTTTACTCGAATTCGTTGTAAAATACGGGGCAGCAAATTCGAACAATCCGAATAGCAAGGGGATCAACTTGGGAAGATTCATGTCGGAAATTGTGAACGCACAAGATAAGAGCGGGGATACAGCACTCAATATTGCTGCTAGGATAGGAAACAAAAGCATTGTGTCGCAACTGCTCGAAGTCGGTGCCGACCCAAGCATACCCAACCGTGCGGGGCTCTGTCCACTTGACTTTGGTATCGGAGGTGACCCCGTCCAGATCACACGGCCGAGGGATCAACCCTGGGTTGTCCCGCAGAACGTGCTGCAAAAGAGTGAGGACATCATAAGCTGTAAGTCTTCAATCGTGACTCAAAGGATCCATGGCGATTGCACATGCTAACAGATAACATAGCTATGACTGCAATGATCAGCGGACTGGATGGTGACTTTCAAGCAGAGATCAAGGAGAAGCAGACAGAAATCGATGCGACCCATACTCAACTCCGTGAAGTCACATTAAGACTCAGTGAAGACAGACGAAAGTTGGAATCTCTACGACAACGAATCAATGAGAAGGCTGAACTAGCGCAAAAGTGTTTGAACCTTAACCGTGCAGCGTTGGAGGAAAAGAAGAAGTTCGCCGATCTTCACAACAAAACGGCGAACGGACAGACAGCTGTTTCAGAGATAGCATCTGATCCCAACGAGCCTTACAAACTCAACCCTGAGATGGTTAACGGCGATTTTAAGAATTTGACCGGCACACAGTCCGCATACTTGAAGACCCTGCCGCCTGCTGCAATATTAAAGGCACGGGCAGCGGGGTATGAGAACAACGAAAAGATGCTGGACGATCTTGCAGCGACGCTTAGAGGGCGATCCTTGGAAGACGAGGCCAACATCAAAAAGGTTGTTGCTTTATGCGCAGGGGTTGAAGAGAATGAGATTGACAATGTATTAGAAGGATTGCTCCAATCGGTGGAGAGTGATCCAATGGATGTGGATACCGTCCGTCTCAGCTCGCTCTTGAAGAAGGTGCAGGAGACCCAGACGTCGGTTTAGAGGGCCGACGCGATTGGATCTTGGTGGGAAGAGGCTGTTGTCGCTTAGATTTACGGAACCTCTTATCCTTCGCTTCCTATTTCCCCACTATCATTGCTCTCATAGGTTTGTGTGATTTGTACAACAAGGGTCTTTCTTTTTCTTTTTCTTTTCTTTTTTATCTCGGGTTATTTTATCTATTATACATGAGGTTATTTTTGATTTTCGGGAGGAAGGCCACTTCCCCACGAAAAATTAAAACCAAAAGGATTCGATAACAGCTGTTTTTAGTTTTGATGCTTTTCTCGTTTTAAAACAGGAGTTTTTCGCGTGGACTTGTGCGTTCGAGATGATTTCCGTTGATATGTCCCATTGTCCTCTTTTGTTCTTTTATTTTTTTCTTTCTTTTTCCTCCTTCATCTCTTCAGCAGTCTTTTGATTCGAGTAATGAGAGATCGGGAGGAGGAGGATAGACTCATACTTATTTTATATAGTTCGAGTCACTTAGGGTCTAGATGCTGCCAGAATTAGAAGCAGCTGATTGACGCTTTTATTACTTGTGTATATTAATTACTACAGTATGAACCTTATACAACATACTAATGTTCAAAGTGAACTTGTGAAAGGATGTAGATACTATTTTTCAAATTTTGAGGAGAATCCTGATTTTTGAAGTCAAAGCGATGCCAGCTCATTAATTAGCGCCACCGCGAATTTCCGGATTGATGCTTTTTAATGTCGAGGATCTGGGTTCTAGGTTGCATGCCGTCCAACCTTGGCCAAGCCCATGCCAGAGGCAAGCTACAGGTGTTTGACCTCGGAAAGTGAGGCTGCACTTTCACTTTTACTTTTGAGCCTCACTTTCTCTCACCTGCTAGAGAATCACCTTTTTTGCGTGACAAATATCTCCCCTTCTCTGCCTTTCCCACTACACATCCAACGCAATAGGCTGGCCTAGCATTCCGGGCCCCACAAGTGAATATGGACATGGCTAAGCCCTGGACCTAAACCTGCTAGCTTGCTCGCTAAACACGGAGTTTCGGGACCAATGTACTGCGGGTCAACTATAGGCAGCGAGGAGCCTTAAGGATTAATCTGTTTGAGAATATCATTCTAAGAGGTGTCTAGGAGGCAAAAGCTCGAGAAGGATAGGAGGTTTAAGTTATAGAAAACGAGGCTCTTTAGATTTTTTTGAAAATAAGGGGGTATTCAGCTGATTGATGAGGTTTTTTGTACGCAGGAGGTAACAGTAATCATGAAACGAAAGCTTAATAGTAGGATCGTTGAATATCCTCAGCCGTCATTCAAAACCGCCACAGCTGCAGTATCCCATTTTGGAAGAACAGGGAGAGGAAATCCCAAAATGGAGTATTTGGCATTCTCTTTTGTGTTGTCCTTCACTTATTGCCAGTTCTCCCAGACTGGCCCTGTTATAATTACGAATTTTTATGGATGACCACTGGTTATAGTCTTGATATTAATATATTGTTATTTTTGTGAGTCCTTACGGAAGAATGCGGTTTGCACTTCTGGCTCTTGGAGAGCCGGGTGTGAGCCTAAACACTCACCTTGCGGGTACGGGAGGGGTGGAAAAGCAAGTACGGACTGGACAAGGCAAGTAAGTTATGGGGTAAAAGAGATCAAAAAGAAGAAGAGGAGGGGGTTGATTCAACAGGATCGCCTGCCTTGCGATGAGGTGACTTGTTTCCTTTTCATTTGTTTGGTTGGCCTGCTACCTTTTTTTTTCTTGGTTTGTTTGTGCTGTGGTGGATGGATTGTTGCGGACGGGCTGGTCGATGGAACCTGTTTGATGGTTTGGCACCAGAAGGACGGACGGGTTGATTGATGGCCTGGCCTGGTCTGGGTTGAAGGAAGGGCGGTATGCTCGGCGTTATTGGGAAGCGGGGAAGTTGTTTGGTAGTAGTGTTATTTATTTTATATTTTGTATATTTTCTTTTCCGATTGTCGGATCCTAAAGGATGGCATCTTGCAGAGATTCCCGTTACCCGTTTTTAATTTGTGTGGATTGCTTTTGGGGTTTGCAGCATTTGGGAGATGTGAATCGAAGAAGATAGATATTTGGGGAGTGAATCACACATATCGAGACTTTGACGAAGCCTCTTCACGTGCATGATGAAAGATAGTCTCTGAATCAGCGATATTTCAATCTTCATGCCAATTCGTCTATCTGTATTCAGTCCATCCGCAATCATCATGTTTGTACTACCTCGGTTTCCGGTTGGACAAGAAACCTCCCTCCATCTTTTCTTTTTTCCTTTGGTAACGAATAACTCATCCCAAAAAGCTAAGAGTCGTTTTAACCAAACTCGGATCCTGCACGGCTTCCCACCAGGCGCGGTGAAAAAGAAAAAAAAAAAAGTGTGCAAAATAGTATCAACAAGCAGTACGATACGTGCAATTCGAAGAATTAATACCCCACCATAAATTTTAAAACCCGATGAAAGAGTCTAAGTCTAGTCTGCGGGTGAGGCATTCGGGGAAATATTCGTGGGAGAGCAACGCCACGCACCACTCAGGTTATGCAAGCTGTACAGGTTATGCAAGCTGTAGTGGTAGCTACGAGGCTGCTACCGTACTTTTGCACTGCCTGTTGTAGCTACCTTGGTACCTAAACGTCCCCCACCACCCCCTGTCACCTTTTGACGGGAATCTAGTAGGATCTTGAGGAGAATGTGTTATTTGGCAGAGAATCTTGCGGGATCTCTGTTTTCTGTTGTTGGCTGTGAAGGGGGGGCCTTTTTGTAATACAATATATACCGGGGAGGGTCTTCGTGGTGATTGCTCTTTTTCTGATGTTTTATTTCTTTTCTTTTACTCTTTCTCTCTTTTTTTCTGTCTGTTCTTCTGGTTTCTTGGTATCATGTTGGATATTCTGGGATATCGATAGACAAGTTTTATAGTTCCTCAATCCGTTATCGACCTACCTGCAGCTTGTATACATATACCGCTTGCACTTTTTAGTTTTAGTTTCATTCTACCCATTATCTACATCCTCGAACGTCACGGGGTTTCGAGTCACGTCGACGTCCGAGTAACACGACACTCGCCAAAAATTAGACAAGGATACGCCGTTTTTCCTTGCGAACAATTAGAGGGCTCGACGTCTGATATCTCGAGCTTGAGAAAGAGAAATAATATATAGAACTCGAAGGGGTGGAATCGCTCCATCGCCAAACCAAACTAGGGATATAAAAACCTTCAAAGCCTTCAACGACGACGCAACCTTCCCTTTCGTTTTCGAAATGGCACGATTTAGAAGAAACGAACCGCGAAAAGCAGCGGTGCCTAAATCAACCTTTACAACTGAGAAGAAGAAAGGTTTCTTTGGTCGGATATTTAGCAAGGTACGTTTTGTACATTTTAATTCTTTTTCCTATATAGCTTAGTTAAGCACGAGGGACGTGGTGTGGGTCTGTGCATATACGGCTACGCATTGGCGAATATGCATTTTCGCAGGATCCAAATTAATGATACCACATAAGACTTTACAAGGCATATAAAAACTCTAGAGACCATTAACTAACAAGTACCGACCTCGTAAATAAATAGGTCCTACCCCGTAAGAAAGAGCCCGTTAAATCGTTTTCATATATATCGCCACCAATATTGGTGCCGTTACCTGCCCCGGCAGCCGTAGCTGAAGCTCCCGCAGTAGCAGTACCAGCTCCAGTTGTAGCAGCAACCCCGGCGGCAATAGTACCCGTAGCTGCTGCCCTTGAGGTAGCATCATCATCATCATCCGCGACTCCTAGTTCCCCTCCTGTCGGCCCTCCTCCAAAGTCTACAGTGCCGACGCTAGCTGAACTATTCGCATCAATGCCAGATAAAATGAAGGCTCTCGAAGGTATGTCATCCCTCAATCCTGGCCTTTGAATAATCCATCTTAACCCTTTAATATAAAGAGAGCCGCAAGAACGTCCCGCGCTACCTATTCCGTGCATGCTCCCCCATGTCCGGCGGCGGGATCAAAGGCCTAAACACCGAAGCCGCCATCCTCCCCCACGCCTTCCTCGACGGCAATGGTCACAAATCACTCCGCGAAATGGGCAGCCCGCAAGTTCGAAACATGGCCAACGGCCACCTTCGCGGTCAGAGACCGCCAAAGACCGATCCTACTTATTCTGAGTTTTCGTCCTGGGCGGCTAGTTTATCGCTGGTGTTGCAGTACGGTCACAACTGGGTGCACACTGGTGGGTTGATTTGTGTTCTCGATCGGTACAATTTACCGAAGGATACGACGGTTTATCATTGTCCGGCTTTGCAGATGGCAGGGATGTGCGATGGGTTGTATTGTCATGAATATCTCGTTCATGGACCGGTTCGAGGTCCCGGGTTTAAAGCCGTTCCAGTTAAAAGACTAGTGGACCTGGGGTTGTACACCGAGATCCCGATCGTTCTACCGGCGAGCAGATACTGGTGGGGACAGATCCAAAAATGGGACTGGGAAAAATCCTTCAAGGCCGAGGATATCAACACGGCAAAGGTTAAGCGGTTAAAAAAGATCGCGGCGGAGTTTGGTGAGAACTTTACGTTGGCGATGACGGTGGCTTTCACCACCGTTGAAAGGAGGAACGTGGACGAGCACGGAAGGTTTAACGAGAAGGATGTCAAGGCGTTCTTGGATGGCGTTTCCGATCTGGAAATACCCGAGGAGTTCAACTACGGAAAGAACTCGATCGTGCAAGACGGGGTGTACATCCAAGGATACCCGATGGTTGGTCAGTTGGTGGAGTTGATGAGGGGGTTGGTGGAGTATAGTTACGGAAAGGGGGCGAGGCAGAGGCAGAGGAAGGAGATGAAGGATTTAACGAAGAAGTTGAAGGGGGTTTCGGTGGAAGAGGCGGGGGAGACCTCAGGGAAGGGGAATAGGGTGGAGATTGAGATTCATGGGGTCAGTGATGCCATGCTTGATGCTATCGTTTATTAAACTGGGGCTTATCATAGTGGAGGAGCTTAAGGCTTCTAACCGAAGTGTATCACACCTACCTGGTGTGGACGCTGTCTCGTCTGGTGCTAGCAAAACCGTGCCAGACCCACCTAGGGTGAATGCTGTGTCGTCTGGTGCCAAGGGTGACATATCGCGGCGCCCTGCTGAGACCGGTTTACGAGACAGGTGTTGGCCAACGCTCCTTTGGATAGGTTCTTTGCTCGTTTTTAAGGCTTTATTATACCATGGCGCTCGAGGTGTTCAGTCATTTGTTGGATATTTTAGGACATTTAGTTTTTTTGGTCATTCCTGACATCATCATCACCGTTAGCGATTTTTTGCACAAGTTATTATCTGGATGTATTTACTTTGTTAGTGGTTAGTTTGTTAGCCGTAGTTCTCTTAATATAATTTTCCTTTGTTTTAAAGTGTGTCTGCGTTGAGGTTGTTGTAATATGCAGAGGCCTATTTTGGTAAATCCGAGTGATAACCCCGACAGGCTCTTCCATTTTCGTTTTAGGAAAGGGAAGGGTCGGACGACCAACAATTTTCTTTGACCCGTTCCGACAAAAAAAAAAAAAAAAAGAGACTAAGCCTCAAGATACTACGCACCTTCTCAACAGCTTAGCTATCCCATTGGGTCTCGAACATCGCCTCATCCTCCATCCAAGCCGACCAGAGTGGCTAATTAATCATTCCTTCCTTACCTATACTCATCATTGGACTCTTATTACTTCTTGGTACCTCTTTGCTACTCTTCAATTCCGTAAACAAGGCGGCTTTTGGAGCTTGGTGGGGCGTTCTTCTTTTCACTTGTCGGACCTACAAAAATTTCTAATATAAAAAAGTGGAAGTCCCGGGATTCCCAAGTATGACGCTCATATAACATCCCATCAATTGTTCTTTTTGTTTTGTCGCTCTCTTTTTTCTTTCTCCATCCTCCGGCTTTTTTTTATAAATTACCCATAGCTGCCCATGGGGGGCTTCGGCGGCGGAAATGAGACGCAGCGGCCGCCAATTCTTCACGTATGCTTCCTTCTCCCTCACTTACATTCTGATCAATTGACTAACCAACTTTATGAAATAAAAACAGTGCATGCTCGCAGGCGGCATCGGCGGCTGCACGGGCGACATGCTAATGCACTCCCTAGACACCGTCAAAACCCGACAGCAAGGCGCACCCAACGCTCACAAGTACGAAACACTAGCCCGCGCATACTCGACCATCTTTCGAGAAGAAGGTTTTCGGAGGGGGCTGTACGGAGGCGTTACGCCGGCGTTTTTGGGGAGCTTGCCGGGGACGGTTATTTTCTTTGGGACTTATGAGTGGAGCAAGAGGGCGATGCTGCAGTGGAGCTGGTGTCCGGAGAGTGTGGTTTATTTGTCGGCTGGTATGTGATGCTATTGGGTCTTTCTTGGGGGAGGGTGGGATTGGTGGATGGGGTGCTGACTGGTGGATAGGGTTTTTGGGAGATTTGTTTGCTTCGGTGGTGTATGTGCCATCAGAGGTGGGTGAACATGGATTTCATATCTGGTGGAGAGGGGATGTCGGCTGATATTGGGGGGTTCATAGGTGCTGAAAACTCGATTACAACTCCAAGGACGATACAACAATCCATACTTTCAAAGCGGATACAATTACCGAAATACATTTGACGCCGCGAGAACGGTCGGTTACATTAATTGGGTATATGTTGATGGTTGAATGCTGATTATTTACAAAGATAATACGAACGGAAGGATGGCAAGCAATGTTTTACGGTTATAAGGCGACCCTCATGCGAGATTTGCCCTTCTCCGCGTTACAATTCGCATTCTGGGGTATGGCAAACACAACCCACCTCGTTGCACCCGAAAAACAAAACTAACGGAAACGAATTTGAACAGAGCAATTCCAGAAATGGGCAAAAGCATCCTGCAGCGGCGGCGACATTGGTCTAGGTCTCGAAATATTAACAGGTGGTGCGGCGGGCGGTCTAGCCGGAACCATCACCACCCCCCTCGACGTCGTAAAAACTCGAATACAAACGCAACTTCGTTCCGATCTACCGCCCGAAGCCGCACCTTCCGCGGATAGCAAACCGCGGGTGCAAACGCACACGATAAATCTACCTCGCCAGGTTCAGGCGATAAAACATCTACATACTTATTCTTCGTCGATACCGCATGCAACATCGACGCTTACGCAGGAGAATACGATGAAGGCGCATCTGAGGGGTATATCGACAGGATCGCCGTCTACGACGCCTCCGCTGAAGAATGGAGCGTTATTGTTAGAGACGGATAGTATTTTGACAGGGTTGAGGTTGATATTTAAGCATGAGGGAGTGGTTGGGTTGTTTAGAGGGGTTCTGCCGAGGGGTGTTTGGACTAGCATTCAGTCGGGTGAGTAAATTTCAATCATTCTATACTCGGTGAAAATTGGAGCTGACGTATGAGTGACCGTAGGCACCATGCTGGTGATGTACCAGACATTATTGAAGACTTTCAACCCAGAGTTGGTTGAATTTGACCATTGAAAAAAAAAAAAAAAAAGCAATGCGTCATCTGTAGATAGTATTTATTATACGACGGGAACAATATAGAAAAGAAGAGAGGAGTTTTTTGGAGTAGCTCCTTGTTATATTTGTAGAAAAAAGAATCGCTGAGAGTGTACATATTCCGCACTTTTTATAAATATATTACCAATATAACAGGTATAATCTATTCGTAGTACGTAGGGTTTTTTCTCAGGCAGCTGTTACAGTCGTCATTGTTATGCGGATGGAGTTGCTGTTTGGTTGCGAAACGGATAGCGAAAAGCGTGACCATTCACGCAATCGGGCATTCGATATTTTGGGCATGTGCCTGGGGGGCGGAGACGAGCCAGCTACCCTGCATCATCATGTTTTAGAGAGGGGAGCTTGCCTGTCCTTGCAGCAGCAGCAACTCGCCTGGCTAGCTTGCATGCCCGCCCCTCCTTTAGCTTTCTCTTTTGCGGAAATACGACAGGGCGGGCCAAAGAGACCTGCAGGCAGGCGAGGAAGCAGGGCAGGCACTCGAGCTCTTCTCCTCCAAGACCAAGCAGCTATAGCCAACTGACCGACTAACTGACTGGCTGAGTCTAGCAAGCGTGGGGTTTGCCCATGGCTCGATGGGAATTGATTGATCTGACCGACCAGATCGGATCCTTTACCTCGCTGTACGGCTCCCCCCACCTTTTTGGTTGTGCCGTTTGCTGCCTTTGAGAAATTATCCTTCACCAACCGACCAGTGAGACCCAAGAAAAGCAAGACTAGCCCCCGCGACACGGTGTGACGGCAACAGCAGCAGTAACAGCAACAGAGGAGCTTGTTAGTGATCTCTTGAAGATTCAACAGTGGGCTAGTTTGATCTCTTGCTTATTGACATATTGCTCTCTCGTGCAACTATTTAAAGTCAATTTTGAAACAATCCTTTATTCTCTCTTGGCTTCTCTTTCTCCTCTTTCATCTTCGTTTAGATTGGCCGTCTTTATTCAAGTTTGATCTCGTTCAGAATTCAGCTTCCCCCGCCATCATCCGACTCTTGACAACAAACAACCTTTTTGCAGCTGAGCACCGTAAAAAAATCCAACACGTTCAACTCATCTTCATCATCCATCTATCCATCCCATCCTGAACAAAACTTCTCAGCCTTCCCCCATCCGCAGCATCCAAAATCCTTCTCTCAAACATACTCATCCGCCATTCCCGCCATTCGTATCTTTCGCATCTCCCACTTCTACTCTTACTACCGTTTCTCTCTCATCCATTCACAACCGACATTTCAACGCAATACAATCCACACAACCGCCAAAATGATGTCCTCCCGTCAACCCGTCGACATCAACGAAATCCCCCCAATCGCCCTCTTCTACAAAGTCGGCAAGCTTGACACTTCCATGGCGTCAGAATCCGTCAAGACGCCCTCACAGTCTATTAATCAGAAAGTCATCCTCGCCAGGATGGATATGACCAGAATTGTATATACTCCAACACCCCCTTCAACCAACCTTAGAATATCTAACTAACCCCAAACCCAAGAAATGCGACGCCATCGTCAACGCAGCCAACAAATCCCTCCTCGGCGGCGGCGGCATCGACGGAGCAATCCATCGAGCCGCCGGAAACGGTCTCTTCAACGAATGCCTCGACCTCAACGGCTGCGAAACCGGCGACGCCAAAATCACAAAGGGGTATAGATTACCCGCCAAGCACGTCATCCACACCGTTGGTCCCGTGTACTGGACTTATAAAGATGAAGGCGAAGATCCGTCGCATTTGTTGGCCAGCTGCTACATTCGAAGCTTGGATATCGCGAGGAGGAACGGTGCTGCTACGGTGGCTTTTCCGTGTATTAGTACCGGGGTTTACGGGTATCCGAGCGGGGAGGCGGCGCATGTGGCTTGTAAGACTGTGAGGGAGTATCTTGAGAAGCAGGATTTGGAGGTTGAAGGTGAAGGTGAGAAGGAGGAGGAAGGAAAGCCGGAGACCGCGGAGGAGAAGACTGAAACTAAAGAAGAAGAAGAAGGATGGGAGAAAATCGAAAAGGAAGAGGAACCGCCAGCCTACACCGAAGTAGAAAAGGTTGATAAGGAGAATAAGGAGGAAACCGGCGAGCCCAGCAAGAAGGAAGAAACAACCCCCGAAAAGAAGGAAGAGGAACCAGAGAAGGAGGAAAACCCCGAGAAGGAAGAGAAACAAGAGAAGGAAGAAGAAAAACCACAACCATTCATCTGCAAGATTGAAAAAGTCTGCTTTTGCACATTCCTGGAGAAGGATCTCGCGGCGTATGAAAATGCCATTCCGTAAGTCTTTTTTTTTTTTTTTTTTTTTACCCTTTCGATTCGCTCATATCATCATTGTACGAAACGTGCTAAAACATTGAATTGTAATATAGCGCCTACTTCCCGCCAGTTGAAGAGCAAGGAGCGCTTGACAAGCTTGATGGTGATGAAGAGAAGGCACCAGATGGTGAAGCTAAGGCTGAAGAACCGGTTGGAGAGGAAGTGAAGAAATGAAGCGGGGGGATGTCATGTCGATATTGATGTCATTTTTATTCCTTAGGTCTTTTCGGGCTATACGAATATGCGGACAATAACCCCTTCTTCCTTGTGATTTCTATTTTTTTTCTTGCTTCAATTCCGGGGGAGTTTTTTTTGTTCTTAAGTTCAATACATTTCAGTAATAGTTTCGGCCGGGTAAATTTGGTGATTAGAGATGGCGAAAAGCTTGAAAGCCTAATATTTGGCGAGAATCAAAACCGGGTAAGAGATGGCAGGCTTCTTGAGATAATTACTTTGTAGCTTCTTCTTCTTCTTCTTCTTCTTCTTCTTCTTCTTCTTCTTCTTCTTTTTTTTTTTTTTTTTTTTTTTTTTTTTTTTTTGTTTTTTTTTTTTTTTTTTTTTTTTTTTTTTTGGCCTTTCACTTTTCCTTCTTAAGCTTGTTGGTTTACTTCACAGAGACGGAATAATTAAAAAAAAGTCCACCAGTAATTGAAGAATCAACTAACCCGAATTTGTCAACCTATGCCTTTAGATTTGGTGCTCCCTGTCTAATGACACCTTCGCGAAACGCAAAAAAAATCATATAAGCTAAGTATATTTCCGTGTGGTAAAGGGTAAATGCATAGTCTATTTCCAGGGTCTAGCTCACGATTGAAGTCTGGCTGGTACTACTTCGTAATATATCAAATTTGTAGCCCTAGCCGCACTTAATTTGAAAGCTTGGAAATATCTTGATTGTTCGGTTCTCTCTTGTTCCATACATCACTACTGCTATAAAATCCCCAATCAGTGGTATTTGATACCCACCACAGCACACTACATATGAAGATTTAACCCATTTCGATCAATATATAACATACCATATATTAAGTAAACTTTGTAAGAGAACAAAAATCAATTTCCACTCAAAAACGCCGTATACTCATAACAAGGAGTAACAAGTCATAAAATGGAGGGGGAAAGACGGAAAGTAAAGAGGATCCTGGAGGTGCACTATACTATTTGAACATTAAACTCGAAAACCCAACAGAGAAGGAAAAAAACCCAAAACCCAGCCGGGAAAGTCAAGACTCATCAAGAATTTCGGGGAGAAGAAAAGGCTATACTACATGAAGTAGGAATAGAATCGTAGGAGTTCGGGAAAATGCGAGAGGAACACGCCTCTCGAGACTGAGAAAAGTGTGGCAGCGGCGAAGACAGAAAAACCCGAACGCAAAACTCGCAAAAAAACAAACAGCAGCCCAGAAACATTTAAACAGCAAAAAGGAAAAAAGGAAGAGGTATCCCATAATACATCAATACATCCGGAAGAAGCGAATCCTCCTTCATTTTCATCGTAAAAAGCTATCCGATGGCGAAGAGTTTGATGAATTAAAACTCAAGTCTTCACCCTATAGTTTCTTTAATCTCTCCAATACTTTCTCTGTCCATCTTATCTTCATCCACATCCATACGCCTTCACTTTTCTTGTCAATACTACTCGATACGAATGGGAAGGCTAAAAATCAGCGCCTAGAAATAATCGCTTCCCAGAGCGTCAATAGTCCACCAATAGCAGCACCAATCAGCGGAGTTTCATCACCGATGCAGCTGGAAATGAGGACTGGAGTATCGGCGGTGAAAACTCCAGGAATTTCAGGGCGGATGAGTTGCTTGGTGTAGACGAGATATGCAATCAAAGCCTTGGTGATGCTGAAAGTCAAAGGATCATAGGTGGTACGCTTGCGAATGTTGACAAAGTAGCTAGCCAAGAGAGGGAACGAGATACCAAGAGTGAACCAATAAAGAACTGGAGCCCAAAAGTCATGCCAAGTGAGGAGGATGAATAGGTCTGGATACTTGACAAAAGTTGGGCCAGTGGTGATGTCAAAATATGGAATTGGAAGCTTGATAACTGGGATCTGTTGGGGATTTGTTAGCGTATGTTTGTGGGCGATTGTGTAAAATAGAAGAACTTACCGAGACGGTAGTCCATGGGACCAAATCGTGGCACAACCAGGCCAGCTCGTAGCTGGCAATGATGGCATGGATCGCTTTTGGATCGGACAAGGTTTCACGGGTAAAATCAACATGCTCCCAGAAGCCGGTAGTCTTGGCTACTCCGGCAAACCAGTCCGAGACGGCATTTCCAACAGTATTGAAGCTGACCTTGGAGACGGCAAAGGAACGAGCAAGCTTGGCTGGAGACAATGGATGGATTGGCTCGGCATCAATTGGAACATCAGGAGAAGCTGGAGCACGAGCGGCAACGGACTTGCGAGTGCTTCTGGTGACACTCTTGGTCGTTTTCTTTGCTGGAGTAACAGCATCGGCTGGTGGCTCTGAGGATGCATATCCTGGCTCGTCATCTCTGTAGATTTGGAGGATGGTCATCAGCACTAGCCCTGTCAGGAAGATGAAAAAAATCGATGCATTGGATACATACTCTGGTGCCTTGGAATACCGGCTTCGTCTTCTGGCGGTAGTCTTTGGGGTTACGGATCTAAGAGCAACTGCAGAATCGGTTGGGAGGGTTTCATAGTACTCTTTGAACAAGTCATCGTTCTCAAGAGTTGCCCTCTTTGATTGCAGTTCGGATTCGATCTGATCGATCAAATCCTGCTTCTTGAGCGCCGTGCTGTGCCTATATCGTAGAGAATGTCAGTTTCAATGTTCAACTCAATTCGCACCAACCACAAATGGCGATTATTTAGTATGAGGAAAGACTTACTTGATACCAAGCGGCCGGGCCAATTCGGCCAGCTGGGTTTTATTCAATTTACCAAGATAGTTGGACATTTTGAAGGTAGATGCCTTTTGTGCGACACGCGGCGCAGGATTGGATTAATTTGCGAGATGAGAAAGGTTGTGTTTGATCGCCTCTCTTTTGTGTTGATTGTGTTGAGACTGAAGTTGTGCTCTTTTTCTCGCCAATGAACGACGACGATAGCAGCAGCAGAAGGTATGAGACAAAAGCCTAGCGAGCCGAGAGGCGGTAGAGCTTTTTATAAATTCTTCAAGGCTAGAATAATTGTAACCTGAATATATTGAAGGGAGAGAAAGGGTATCAGAGTGGAATCAAGTCGCAACCAGTAAATAAATTTTTTGGAAGCAACGGCGCAATATAGGTGATTGTGATGTGCTTTTGCGACAAGGCTCAAAGCTGTGCGATGAGATGGGAGTGGTGGTGGTGGAGGGGTGTGCTACAGTTTGGTAGTTATTATTATGTGTGATGATGAAAGAGGAAAGGAAAAAAAAGTAAAAGTTTGGGGAAGCTTGAACGGGAATGTATCGATTGTTGTCGTGGCGAGAGAGAAAAGGAAAAAAAGATATCAAAACACGTTGCTGAGGAGGGAAACCAAATTAATATTTTGGTTGTCTTTTATTATTTTGCGACGTGGATCAGACAAGAAATGTGCGACACCCAGCAGAATTATAAACAACAAGAATAAAATAAAAAGAGGTGGGCGGGGTTTGTGTGGGCTGCCCTCTTCTCTGTTCTTTTCTGCTCTGCTCTGTTCTGAGCGGGTAATATTGTGGGTGGTGGAGGTGGGAGAGGGCAATTGATCCAATCTCTCTCTCTTGCTCCTCTTTTGTTTTGATTTGAGCAGGTGGGTGGGCAAGACCGGCAAGCAACTGGCTGGCAGGCCGGCAGTCAAGTGATTTGATTGTTATTAGCTTAACAACGGCGGAGGTGCCAGGAAGAAAAAAAAAAGGTTCTCGTGTGGAAAAAGTGGGAGGAAAAGGCGAGCGGCGGGGAAAAAGGGCAAACCAAAACAAAACAACAGAAAACCGGAAGAGAGAGCTTGTTACTGTTGCTGGGGGGCTGCCCTTTTTATAATGAGGCGCCAAACGAGAACCGATCCGTCTTGGGGGGGTGAGAAGAGCAGAACGGACAAACAGGGTGGGCTGGTCACCCTTCTCTTAGATCACCGACGTCTGTCTGTCTAGCTTGCTGCAGGTAGCGGCTTTTTCTCCTTCTCTGCTGGCAGACAAGGAAAATAATAATAACAAGCCATGCAGGACCAGACGGAATTTTTCTTTTCTTTATTTTGGTGTGGCAGGAAAGAAGGGGAACTCTGACAAAAAAATTGGAAAGGTGTGGGTCAAAGGACAGCGCGCCCTTCCTTCTCTTTTTTCTCCTCATTAATCGGGGAGGCTGGGGAAAACATACAGACCGACAGACAACCCCCGCCCGATTTCAGACTGGCTGCCGTTGCTGCTTCTGCTGCTTCTGCAGGGTGAGGAGTTCACATCACATCAGAAGGGAAAAACGCATGTATTCTATGCAGATGCCGCACGTCACCTAAGCAAAATGGAAAAATTTTTTCTCTTTTGCGACGATATCGGTGCCAGAAAATACGGCAGCAATTTTGGGCGAAAAATTATTTCCAAAGGTATTATTACTATGAAAAATTAGACTGCTGTAATTTCGATTATAGTCAAGAGAATCCAACAAAGAATCGTAATCGTAATCGTGAACACCTGTTGCATCAGCTGGCCTTTGCTCTCATTCCTTCTAGAACATGTTGGAGATCTGGACAGGTTGACAAAACAATACCCTCAGAGAACAATAAAGCCGTTTCACCACAACTTCAAATAACCTGTCTCTTTGTATTTTTCTTGCCTCGGGTATCGAGAACAAAGACCTAGGAAGTATCAATGCTACTAGATAAACTGTCAGCTAGTTTCGCTCCATCCTATCACTAACTTTCGTTCTTTTTCGCGATGCGTAATTGTGTTGAACTTTTGCATTTTGATGATCTGGCACCTTTGGTTTCCGAATGTCTATCTAGGCCCAGACAGTGAAAAATTCAGACTCTGAACTTTTCTTCTAGGCCTCTCTGTGGAACTCTCATGTGAAATATTTAACCCATTCACTGAAAATCCTCGCAAAAACAGATATAGGACTATCTCTTGATTTCACTTGTAATATTCTGACATTAACTGCATCGTGACTGTCTCCGGCTCATCATCAAGGATGATACACTATTCTAATTGATTCTACATCCAGATTTCCATTACTCCGAGTGGCTGGAGAACAAAATGCTGATATAATGACCTTGAGCGGCATGTACTCCCTTTCATATCATATTATTATTGCTCTTCTGCTCTAGGAGAGAGAGTCGCTGCGGTCAGGCAGCGAGCACTCGAAGGATGCGAAAAAAGAGGAGTAGATTCATTGACAGTGTGTCGAAATGGCACGCCCAAGAGAATTGTAAATCGGTAACACAAAAGTAGACTTAATCGTTTTCGTGTAGATGGCAAGTTGTCAGATCTATAACTGATACCTACGCTGTCATTAGAACCTGTGAAAGCTAGATGCTGCAACAGCTAGGGAGCAAGATGAAATCACTAGATTGGTCCATACGCGTCCGAGTTTGATACGCCATCTATTCTAAGTTCAGTGAATCTCTAAATCCCAAGCACGATCAAAAAAAATATTTCACATGGCTGCCCCGAATTAAGGACACAGATTTATTTTAGATTTTGTATCCCTCACACAAAGTTACCGTTGCCACCCAATATTGATCAGGTTGATCCATTGCTCCAAGATGGTCGCATTCATCGATGTCTCTGACATCTAACGAATTATAGGTTTTGCTTGAAATGATCTGACCGCCTTCGCGATGTCCATAGACGAATGGCCTGTGTCCGACGTGAAATCGATTATACATACTTAAAATCCCAGCTCCATCTCACAAAGTCCCTCCCGATCTGCTGAAGACACAAGAACTCTGAGTCTTCCTCCCTGAAAACTTGAACGGGTATCCGCTCAAGCCCACGAGAAGTTATCATTTTGCTGTGATAAGGCGAGTACAAGTAGTACGTAGTCTAACATCGTCCAAAATCCTAATATAGGTATTGACAGATTCCACATATGCCTTGTGGTTGTATTATTCTAGAGATATAAACAGTAGTGTGCAGATAATTAAGTTTACTAGTACTCTGTGTATACTCCACGAGAATCGCTAGCAAGGATGGCTTCTTGCTGCGGGGTGGCCATGGGTTAAATCATGTCATGTTCTCAGTGGTCCAGCAGCCTCAGTAAGTGAGCAATAACGGACCGATAGTCACAGAGTACTCGCTGTGTTTCCGTTCATATCCCACTCATTCTACCACGGCCCCTGTTGACCGGCAAAGAAACATAAATTATAAAATGAACAAACCATTGTATCAAGAAAAGTCTTGTCACGGCTCTAGGCCGATTAGCAGGCTTGTGAAGGACCACTAGGGCAACATAGTAACCCATTCGAAATGCAACGAAATAGCGTCACTGCGTTGAAGCCTGAAATTGTATATTGGCGTATGCGTTGACGATTGTGGCAATTTATTAAGCGAAAGTGTGGTGCCCAGGAAGGCTACAGGTGATAAACGAAATGGATTTGGTTGGTGACACACGATTCAACAACTTGAAGAGCGACGAGCCGTTCAGCATTGCATGTGTTCAACCGGTCTCTTTAACAGAATCCGTCAAAACACGAACGTTAAGATCTAAGATCGATGTAAGATTTCCTTGACTCCTTTTTCTCTCCATAGTATCAAATCCACCAAAAGCCTGGGTATACACAAACGTCCAAGTTACTCGCGACTCGGGTCGACATGCTGCATACAGTGGTATTGGAAGCTTATGATTCAAACCCAAGCAAACGTTCCCAAAACCGCAGCCTTGAGCGAAGGTAGGGACAGCCCACGCCAAGAACGCAAACCCCGAAAAACCGAAGCAGCTTTCTGCAGCATATCCTCCACTGCCTGAGGCCGGGCTGTGTAACACAAAGTCCGAAGGATTACCAGGGAACATTTCCAATGTGGCGACATTTCCGCAAAACCGCCATAATATTCGCAGAAATGGACTTTTTAGTTCGCCCTCGGAAAAAGACTTATTACTTTGCGAGGCTGGGGAGAGCAATGTTGAATACTAATATATATAGAGCTGGCCTGCCAATGACCTCTCTAGCTACAAGCTAGAATGAATTCTACACGATCCTTACCCTCAAATACAGGAGATTTTCTTTAGTTCCATAGTCAGTGACCCGTAGCCGGCTCTTTGACGCAATAACCTCGCTTCAAAAAACCACCCATCCAGGTAATGTCGACAACCGTAGCCGTCAAAGGTTTCAGCCTGATCAATCGATGGCTCCTCTACACCAACATGATGCTCTGCCCAGCGCAATACCTCTCGGGGATCCGTAACAACTGCCCCAGCAACATTGGCTTTCTCGCCTACAACTGGTACACACAAATCATGTGGTACAAAGCCGCCAGAGCCAAAGAACTAGGCCCGGTCTGTCTAACCCTACCCCATTTCAACCTCGTCTTCTCAGTCTCCTATCTGGGGGGTGTTACATCCGGAAACATGATTATCGGCACGTTGCTGGGGTTAGGTACCGCCGGTGTTATCATTCTAAACACCGTAACATCATGGGTAAGCTGGGCTACAAATCAACAAGCCGGATACGGCATCTACCGCTTCTTCTTCTTCGGCTGGAGGACTTTAACCCCGGGCTGGCACAAATTCTTCCTCTGCTGGGAGATCTTTGACTCCATGTTCGCCTTTTCGATGGTCCTTTTTGCCATCAATTTATCAATCACGGTGCCGCGAGCCAAGGATGAGGAGGAGATGCCGTGGTGGATTAAATACCTTGCAATTCCTGGCGGGGCGGCTATCATAGTGTTGGGCGGTTGGCCGCTTATTTTGTGGACGGAGCTGGTGATCGGTGGGAACAAGGTCGAGTGGGAGACTGATTGGGTTTCGGTGTGGTTGTTTGTGGCTCAGGTTGCGACGATGTTGATGCCGGGTTGTTCTGCCGGGTTGCAGAGGTTTGGACGTAGACGGGCAGAGCCTGCGGATATTGGTTTGCAGCGGGTGGGATAGTGCTTGAGCTGAGGGTGGCCTTTTTTTTCTTTCTGTTTTACCACTTTCTTTTCTTTATTGATTTTGAAGGCTAGGTCCTAAATTTCTTTATGATGATTGTCTGATGTTGATTCTAAATCATAGAATGCTAATTGTATCTTTTTATGTATATACTCCCTTCAAACTAGTGTTCAGCATCGAGTTAGCGAAACTTGCTGGTGTATAGAAGCGGCCGTTTAAGTTCGTTAGAAGTATCAACTGTCGAGATATACATGTCACGCACTAAATGAACATTCGGGTACGACATATCCAACACATGAACAGAAACCAAAATCCCACAGGCGAAACTTGGAAGAATTTGGTCCTTACCAACTCGATAGCAGCTACCTACATTTCCCGGTATGCCTCACTGCTGCTTGTGTATCTTTACGCTTATTCTGTTCCCTTAATCAGGACTGGATTTCAACCGATTGAGTTTGATATCCCACAAGCCAAGACAGCATTGTGGTATTCTCACATCTATGAATTGTATATATACCGCCAATAATAAAGAGCAAATATGCACACAGAAGTACCGCTCAAAAGGAAGACAAACGAATCTAGACCGAAAGGTCATGCACGCTCTAGCCAAAAGTAAAAAATCCAAACGCACTTTACAATATTCACAGTTACCCAAAAGCCAACCCTAGGCCTTCCCCTCGGAATCCACCAGGCCAATCCAGTTCAAAAAAAAACTCCACATATTTATAAATCCCAACTCCTTGTTCCCAAAGTCTGTCTTTCATACCAATACCTTAAGCTAATTCAAGGTCGAATTCAAAACTTAACCCGCCACGGACTTCCCGCGAACCACTCGACTCCTGCTGCCACAGCTCCAATTCCCACAATCGCCCATGTCCAAGGGTTCCCCAGCTCTCTCCAGCCAGGCCAAAAGCTATTTTTCTGCTTCTTCCACTCCAACAATTCTTGATACTTCTTCGGGTTCTCTTTCTCATATTTCTCCATCTGGTATTCTTCGGTTTCTTTATCTCCTCCTATAAATCTCAAGAATATATAATTCGTCACCGGGCCGAGAAACATGACCGGGTTGAATATTCCGTCCGCGAGGGCGAGCAGCGGGAACGAGAGGTGGACTAGGAAATCGCCGAGGTAGCTAGGAAATGAATATATTAGCATCTCAACTTCGTCAAACCTGCTCATTGAGCAATTGAGCTATAGTTATAAGAAGGATACATACTTTGGATGCCTCACAATACTCCAAACCCCATCCCTCACCAACCCATCAAACATCCCCCCATCCTCATTCCTCCTCCTCTTCCCCCTCTTCAACTGCGAATCCGCAATCATCTCCAACGCCAACCCCGCCGCAAACGTCGCAATCGCAATCATATGCATATACCCCCTCCACCTCTCCAACCCACCTCCACCACCTGTAACAACCCCCTCCACCACAGGAATACTCGACAACCCTTCAGTCCCCGTAACCGTCGCCGCCCCCGTCATCGGACTCCCAACCACCCTCCTCGAATACCTCAGCACGCTCCACCCCAAGCTCACAAAACTCTGCACCACCGCCTCCGGCAAAAATATCCCCAAGAACGCTTTATTCCACATCTCCCTCTCCACCTCCCCATCACCCCCCTCCTTCACCGTCCTCGCCGCCTCAACCCTATACTTTTCATACCTCCCATCATCCCTCCTCCTCCCCTTAACCTTCATGAAAACCTTCACAAACAACCTAACCCCCCACACGCTAACCCCCCCGAGGATCAACTTTTGCGAATATCCCATATCGCGAAGACATTCCCAGACGCCCTTCGCTCGGCCAAACATGTAAGGGTGGACGATGCCATGGTACCAGGCGTTGACGAGGAGGGAGGAGGGCCAGAGGAGGTCTTTGGAGTCGAGGCGGTTGGTGAAGCGGCCGGCGGAGTAGGCTACTAGGCTTAGGGAGGTGTGGAGGGTGAGGGAGGGGAGGAGGTGGGTTGTTAGGAGGCCGATGGTGTTTGTGGTTGTTGCGGGAGGGAGGGGACGGTGGGGGAGGCGCGGGGTGAAGGGGGATGGGACGGGCGGGAAGGTGTCCATTGGATGGGGTTTTGTGTGGGCGGTGGGTTGGTATTATCGAGGCATGAGGGGTTGGTGGGGATATTATTCCGGTTGAAATTGTGAGTATATGTGAGGGAGGTTAGGTGGGAGAGATGCGACGGAGTAAACCTGTAGCTGGAGAGCTGTGTTCTTCGGGATGGGATGCTGAAGCTCTAAAATATTAAAGAATTTAAGCCGAAGGCGAAGAACTTAAACGTTGCGCGAAAAGGGTCCTTCAAAAAAGGGGCGGGACACAAAGTGAAATAGAAAAAAAAAAAAAAA
>LDUD01000006.1:191604-211030 GCA_012184295.1 Dactylella cylindrospora
AGGCCCAGCCGTTGATAAGCGTATACTAAGCGGAGAGGTGAGCTGATGATGATAATAACTAACTCCTATCGTCTAGTATTACTCTTATTAGCCTGATATTCTACTTACTTAGCCACAGGTATTAAGCTTTGGCTATCCTATTCTAGTACAGTCTAGATTAACCTCGCTGAATGAAGGCATTGAAGTGAATAAGTTATCTATCCATCTCACCATACCCATCTATCATATATCACCCATATAATACCGCCAGAGAACTCTAGAATACTGCTCTCAATCTCTCATCATCATTATCATGAATAATTCCTCTTCCACCCATTTTTTAAAAGGACTTTCCCTTCGAATAATACATATAAATCCTGAAAACGAAAACAAATAAAAAAAAAAGAAAAGGAAACCCTGATGCAAGAAGAGACAGTCTTTAAATCCCCAAAAGTAGACCGCATGTACCTGTAGAAAAAGGAGAACAAACCCAACGAGAGCATTAATAACCAAAAAAAGTGCAAAGTGGCGATTAAAATCATTACATCATAAGTTAAGAGCGGAAAAAGTCAAAACGTAATACAAAGGGGAAGAACGGAATGAATACAAGAGGGTTATGAAGTGGGACTTTAGAGGCACGTATTAAGGAAACATACGTCACGATAGCAAATAGAGATCGGATCTCGAAACCCATCCGCAGCGGGCCTTTTGCTCTGCAAAGACACCCACGTCCTCCTTCGTTTTGTTCTTCGTCCGGTTCCTCGCAGTCTGATTAATATTACAGACATACCAATTTCTGGCATAAATAACCATAATCCCATAGCAAATAGAATGAAAACAGTTCATAACTGCAAGTTCCTTCTCTTTCTATTTTTCGTGATTTCATCCTTCTTGTTAGATAATAACGGCGGATACCAAGTATTGTTCTTACGGGAGTCCATACGATGCGCTCCATGTCCATCTAGCACCGTTACCACCACCAGAACCTGATGCTGTGTGGCTACCGCTACCGGACCCATTCCCACCTGCTTGATGCTGATGCGGACCGCTCCCCGAAGGGCCCCCGGGTGCTGGCCGCTGTCGTCGTTCTGATTCAGGTGTAATCGGCGTACGACATATTGGGCAAGCCTAAAGACGTATCTATTAGCGTCTCCCTCTTCTCCCGTCTTCTTTAACTTAACGAAATTAGGAATAAAAACTCACGTCGTGGGACTCTAGCCACCTCTTTACACATTCTTCATGATATATGTGTTTGCATGGTAACTTGACAACCTCTTCATCAACCTTAAATTCGTCCTGACATACTACGCATTCGCTTCCCTCGTCCACTTCGGCCTGTGAAACCTTGGCCTTCGGTAAGTTCTTGATGGAGTCTTCTGAAGCTGGTGGTGGAGCGTTGCCTTGGTGCTGCTCCATAAGCTGAGACAATATTCTATCCATATCTTGTTGCGACCAAGCATAATCGCCTGATGGCCCATGACCTAGACCAAAGGCCTGGAAGAAAGGCGGGATGCCACCCTGACCGTTCTGGTTCTGCGTGCCTGCTCCAAACATGTTTGCTAGTATACTGAAATCCAACTTATTAGCGCGACACGTTAAAATCGAATATGAGAAGCGTACTCAGCAATATCCAGTGCCGCATCTGGACCGTTCGCGGGGCCGTTTGGCATCGGAGACGATGTCCTAACTGTCCTCACTTCTCCATTCGGGCCAGTCCATGTTCTCGTCGAAGAATAGTATGTGACGCCACCCCCGCTTCTAGGGAACCGCATAACAAACGGATTATCTCCCTGGCCAGGCG
Organism: Dactylella cylindrospora; assembly: GCA_012184295.1. NCBI lineage: Eukaryota > Fungi > Ascomycota > Orbiliomycetes > Orbiliales > Orbiliaceae > Dactylella > Dactylella cylindrospora. Next base: position 193,385 of record LDUD01000006.1, read on the forward strand.
GCATGGGTGATCCACCGTGTGGACTTTGTCCTGGACCTCCCGGACCCCCTAATCCCCCAGGACCTCCCGGGCCTCCTAGGCCTCCTGGCGGACTTGATCCTGGGCCTCCAGGCTGCTGCTCTCCTGGGAATCTCGCACCATCCCGCTGCTGTCCGCCCCGCTGAGCACCATTGGACCCGACAATATTCTGTATTATCGAAGTAAACATCTCGGCGATCGGACTCCCGGCATTGCCCCAGTTCGGTGTCGCAGCGGGTGTTCGTCTCGGCTGTTCCGGCCCCGGCGAAGTTCCATGAGGTCGGCCAGGCGACGGAGGATCAAAAGGCGAGTTGAAAGGGTCTCGGGGATTAGGACTTAGTCCTCCAATAACATGACCGCCACCAAAAGGACTACCGCCGGGTCCAAATTCGCCCCTAACGGTACGGAAGCTTATCGACGGTCCATGGTCTCCACCCATCCGTAGTGTAAACCCATGTGGGTTGGGGCTTTGGTGATGCTGATGATGGTGACGATGGTGGTCATTATCAAAATGGTCTTCTTCCTCGTCCTCTAATTCGTCGAAATCATCGAATGGATCGAATCGCTCTGCTCTTGGGTCTGATGTTTCATTCTCCAGCTGTGCACAGTCGCGACATGTTAGCTCGGTTACCAAAATAGCTAGACCCTTGTTCTTGGAACAGCCTAGAAAGAAAAAGCAGAACCACTCACAATTTCTGTAAATTCAGATCGACATCTCGGGTTAGGACACTGTAGGCCGTGTTCATCCCTAAACCATTCATTCTGACATTCATGGCAAAACATCATGTCTCTGCGCGGAGCAGACCCTGTAGAAGGCTGCCGTGGTGGCATGGCGGATCTTGAGCCGCTCATTGTGTGTAGATTGCCTGCCCAATCTTTTTGCTGCTGTCAAACAAGCAAGCCTGTAAAAATATGACGGCTGCTAGATAGGATTCTCGCGGAGTTCGGTAGCGATATTGCGGGAAGTAAAGGTACTAGCCGTAGGGATGAGAGCGGGTTAAGATGGAGGAGGTGCGGGGCTGATAAATATTGAGTTTCTTGCTAGGAGCCGTCCAGTAAAGAAGGGCTGTTGGTGGTTATGTATTTGCCTGATGACGGTGTTGTGGAAAAATGAGTGGATGAAGGAAGCGGCTTAGTAAAGATAAAAGGCGAACTCAAATGGAAAATGAACCAGGTGAATGGTCGAGGGGCCGCTCCAACGGGGTAATTCTGGTGCAGGAAGGCTGGATATATTTATTTCAGCTTGTATGCAAAGCGGCCGACAGGCGTAGAAGGAGGGAGATGCTTGGAGAGGGGTTGGTAGAAGGCTATGGAGAAGTTTCCACTTGGAGGAAACTAGTTGCGAATGTTGTAGTCTTCCTACCCCGTTCTCAACGGGTTTCTTGCTGTCCTGTCAAAGTGGTACAACTTTTGAGATTGCCTGTTCTGTTGGCAGCTGTTGTACTTGTTCTGAGGTGTATATAAGTGCTGATAGTGACGCAAGAAAAAGACTATTTAACAATTCTATTGGGCAAAAGTACGTCGAGCAACAACTGGAAGAGTTAAGATTCTGCTGCGAGGGTTCGGGTGTACGTATACAAAGAGGGACAGAGGGTGGTCGATTGGGAGTGCACTGAGGTGTTACTTTTCGATGCCTGATACAGCTGAATCGAAAGCCTTATTTATGCATGAGGCACTGCAAGTGTCCTCTTTCAGGTGATGGTGGTGGTGCTGGACGTTTGTGGTATTGTTCTGATCAGACACCCTCTTTGTTTTGTTATAGCTATCTGTTTGCGATAAATAAAAAGGATATTAGCAATTTGGCTAGATGTATGTGAGGTATCCAAATGAATGGACAAGGCAGAATATAAATGTATAAAGATTCAAAATTGTAGAAACAATCTAACCCAGACTTTTTTCAGGATATCAAACGCGCAGGTCAGTTATCTCCAGAGAGCTGTTCCTTATGTCAACTGGTTCCAGGTACCGCTCGGCTAGCCTTCGTATTTATGATGCAACCAGAAATGGACTAATGTGCAGCAGGACAGTGAGCATGGGAAAAGGCTCATGATATCAGTGCTTTCCGCCACCGTTTCTAGCCACACTGATTCGAGGGTCTGGAGAAAATCTCTCTTGAAAGGCAAAATGTAATGGAGTATATCAAACCTATTACTTACTTGTTTTTCCTAGGATAATTTGGTGGAGTGATTGAGGTATCCCATCGGGTCTACTCTTAATATGTTGAGCTGAGTTCTAGAATTCTAGGGCAAGAATCCGTTTGCAGCTATTTGCTAGAGACTATCGGCTAAGAGTATAATTCTAGACGCTAAAATATGAAATGGAACGTTGAAATATTGGTATTTTATATATAAAATCGGGAAGAAGGCAGATCGAAATTCAAAGATCATATAAATAGCACCTTCGCGCTCCCCTATCACCAGTCATTCCCCAAACATTTCCATCAGATTCTCGTTTGTCCATTCACTCGGATACCAAGTCACTGATTCAGCACCTTTGTACCCCTAGCCTACCATGCTGGATGCTGCATGAAACCGCAAACTTCAGCTGCTCCAACCGAAAAAAGAATACCACCCCCAGGCTAGCGCTCCGGCCCAAGCTTAGTCCCAGGCAACCTGTACCGAAGTTTCTGGAACCGCACATGAGTCCTGTGTGCGCCGCATGCCGTCAACCCACCCAATCACCCAATCACCTACTCATTTCTTGTACACAACCCACCAGATCCTGCCTGCGGCGCAACATCAGAGGTCCACGTCAACTGCGCGAAACACCACCCACATTTTTCCGTCTTTTAAAAAAAGGCTCAAATGTGACACAAACTGTCTACAAATAGTTGAAATCCGGGCTTGAGTACAGATATCTATAACCTATTCCAGGGTAGGACAAAATTCTAGTCTAAAGATGTTTTGTGGAACCTAAGAATTGCAATTCGAGGCAGAAGCCGCAGAGAGGAGAAAATTGTCGAGATATAAAATATGCACACTGAAGATTAAAGAGCACAGACACTATAATGTTTGCTGCATCCGAATCCCAAGAATTCCAATATGATGAGAAAAAAAAATTAGAAATATCAACGCCTTCAAAACCAAATGACTGGCAATGCTCACGATAACAAGAAAAGAAACAAAAAAGCATTTATTGTTGAAAAGAAGTGAAACTCCTCGGGAATCTTGGCGACCTTGTCCAAAAGTTCAAATTTCAGCGATACTCTATGTCCCGCGGGAAGCTGCCGATATCAAAAACCTCGCACAGAAGGAAACACACGATTAATTAGATATGACCTTGAGAGGGTAGTTTGAATGGTTACCGTCTCTTCGTCACACCTTTATACAGAAAACTTCCAACTACGCCTGCGGCCAGAACCACGCCGCTGAGTATCGCAACGCCGAGCATTCCCTCTGCAGATATTACCGATTAGCATCCACTCATCCACGTTGTCGATTGAACCGGGGCGAGCATACCTCTTGCGACACGATCTTCGATTAAACCTTTCAGGCTCATAGCCTGCATGTTTTGGTCCTCCTTCTCCAGCAATAGATCGTTATACCGTCTCGCTTCAGCATAGTTTCCGAGCTTGTAGTTTCCAAGGGCGAGGTAGTAAAGGCATTCGCGACGGCGTTCCGGGGCATCACGGAAGATCTCTATAGTCCCGCATAGCGTGTCAGTCCATCCACATGGAAATAACCCCGCCTCAGCAAAGCCGAGGTTGAATGGGGAAGGGTGAAAAAAAGGGACTTTTCGTACCGGTCAACAACTTGATACCGTACCGCTGCTCGGGAGCCTTGTCGGATTTGATGAGACCCCATGCAAAGTTGAACTTGGTCTGAATGCTGACGTATTGTCCTTCTCGTTCGTATTGTTTTCGGAGAACTTCGAGTTCGACGTCTTTTAGCGGGCTAGAGGAGGGGTTATGTGAGCATCGGTTCCATGAGGTTCGATGGATCGGAATCGGGGGATTGGAGGGGAGATGAAGTACCTTTCCGCATCGGCGGCGTCTGTGGATACATTGTTAGCTCGTGTAGTAGTAGAGAGTTAGTAAACAAGGCGGACAACATACATGGTAGGTTTTCTTGAGACATGGCGAAGTGGGTCGTTTATCGGTTGTAGATTGTTGGGACGAGCAGTCGGGATTTGAATAATGATAGGACAGGTGAGCGATGGCTATAGTATGTGAGGTGTACTACCCAGGCGTTCTTTGAAGCGGGGTGGTGTGTTATTACGAGTGAAAAGGATAATGGGGCTGCCCTGCTGGCCGTTTTTATCGTTGTGAAGATTTTAAAAGTTGTTGATTTGCCATGACCACACGATCCGAGAAGAGAAACGGGTGGGAGATCTGAGCATGAGGCTTGCGTCATAGAACTCTATCACGTTCCATTCGATGACGGATGTGGCGGTGTCTCTTTCACTTGCCACATTGATATTTGTCTCGCAATGTGTTGGCGTTGTTGTCGTGGAAATGACACAGGGCAACACATCAACAAACAACACCTCCATATTTTCCCAATCTGTTCTGCGCGCGAAACACCCCAGTGTCAAAGCTCAGAAAGTTTCATCTTCAAGCTACGGCACCGTCGATACCCCCCAACATCAGTTATCACTACCTACTGCAAGTTCCTCTAAAATCATACAATCTCACCGCGAGTTATATCAAATCAAGACGGAGGTAAAATCGTAAAAAAATGCCCCTCCTCGACACCCCACCCTCCCAATTCTGCCGAAGCGTCCTCGACGCCTTCCACATCCAATCCGACCTCGACCGTCTCGCAACCGCCAACGAAAACGCCCAAGCCCTCGCCAACCTTCGCAAATCCGAACTCGAAGAAACCAGAGCCGTCCTGCGATCCCTAACCCGGTCCCTCGACGCCGCCAAAACCTCCGTCGAAGCTTCGCTGGCGGTGGCCGCGAAAAGGGAACACGCAAAGACGATATTGGATCTGGATAAGCAAAAGTTTGCGCTGGCGAAGAATGTGACAGAATTGGAGAAGAGTAATCATTTGATGGAGGCGAATTTGGCAAAGATGAAGGATGAGTATGAAGGGTTGGATTTGGAGAGTCCGATGCAGAGCAATACGGCTTTGTCGGAGGATGAGACCATGTATGTGAATATTTCCAATTGGTTATCTGTATTCTTCCTATATGCTGATAGAAATTGCGAAACTGCTAGATTACGGTTGAAGATTTACCGATCGTTTGGTATTGAACTTAGAGAGGATGGGGCAGGTGGTTATTCCTCTGCAATTATAAGTATGTCTGCTCATTCTGTTGTAAATCTTGCAACGGAGCTAACCTATATCGCGATCATCTAGACAAAAAGGACCAGGGCGATGTTGCCATGATCAAGCTTGACAACCGCAAGCTGAAAAGAAGTACATATACAAACTTCTTCTGGGATGCCATCTAAGCCCATGACAAACGAAAGTCATGCTTTCGTTGCTTCATAGCATTTTGGTATTTCAATTAGTGGTGTTATGGCGTTTGGTTTGTTGCATTTTACTCGATGACAGGCCAGACCTAATGGTGGAAATTTGTATGATTTTTTTTGAATGGATTAGAGTATTTTTGGAACTAGATACCCAGCTATGAATAATTAAACCAAACGCCGTTGAAAAAACCCCCAAGCCTTGCAAGTGGTAATATGAATCCCCGCTAGAGTGAACCGAAATCTAAACCAAATGGATATATAGATTACAAGCCGAACCTGATTACTCCTCCTCTTCCATATCATCCCCTTCCTCTTCATCGTCTTGTTCATAATCAGCTTCCTCCATCTCCTCGTCCTCCGCTAAAGCTTGCGTATCATGCAATTCCTCGTCATCATCAGCAAACGCCCTCTCTTGATCATCCGCCCAGCACTCCAGCTGCCCAACATCACAAAGATGTCTCATCGTCGGTCTACCATGCGGACAATTCCACGGCTTGTCAAGTTCTCCCATGTGCTTAACAACTTTCTTCATATCCTTCAAGCCTAGCGTCCTTCCAATCATAATGCTGCTTCTGCACGCCCTCATCGCAAACATTGCCCTAACCTTTGATGGGCGAACGCTGTTGTCATTGGGATGTTCATGGATTAGGTGGAGGAGCTCCTCAAAGTCTGCGTTTAAATATATCAGTGTTCTGTTATGATCTTCGAAAGGTTACGTCTATAGAAGAGTGGTGGTTGGCATACCTTGCATGTCAAACACCTTATCTTTACTCATTGGCAAGCTCACCAGCTTACACCTCCTACCCACGTTTCCTTCGTCATCAATCTCAACCACAAACCCATTCTTCTTAAGTACATCTAGATTATCCATAACTACCAGTTCATCCATGGCACTCAACTCCAATACCTTTGGTCGCACCATCGGCTGGTTTTGGACTACCGTCTCTGCTTGTAGCCTCTCGAAATTATACTTTTCATCCGAGGCATGCTGATCGATGATGAAAAGATCATTGACATCGTCTCCCTTTTCAGATAACCTAGTAGCTAAAATGAATCCAAGGTTGAATTGCCCAGCTATCTGCATCTTTGCAAAATCTGATTTTGCAATAGTAAGGGAGAGGCGCTCTTCAACTGATGACTTTTCTTCCTGAGAGTCCAGTTTTACAAGCTTTGCCTTCCCCTTCTTATTATCGCTTGTATTTGCCTGAGAGAGCAAAGGTTGGCGTAGCGTCTTCGACAACGTCCGAATGCTGTCGAGGGTCAATGGGCGCATTTTCTGAACCAAAGAGTGCGTCGAATCTTTCAAATCGACCTTAGCGAGTACACTTGGTTTAGAGAGCTGCGGTGTCGACCTTTTGCTAGAACTTTCGGCGCGGGCGATGAGGTCATCTACTCGACGACGCTCCTGCTCCTGATGCTGTTCCTCGGTGCCGTTTTCCATATTCACACCGTTAGTATCTTCAAGAATTGAGTCGATTAGTTCTTGAGGCGATTTGTTGAGCGGCGGGGGAGAAGATCTTATAAAGGCCGACGAAGGTCCCGTCCATGGCTCTGAGTCGATTATAATGTCGAGGTGCTGTTCGAGAGGCTCGGTTTCTACTTCTTCCCTCAATTCCACCGTAGCTTCCTCCTCTAGCGGACCCTCTTCTTCATCCTCTTCGTCCTCTTCTTCTACCTGTATCTGAGGAACTTTATTCGACACATGATGATCTTCATCTTCCGCACTCATCGCAGGGGAATCGGCTTCCAGTGTCTCCTGAGCCTCTTCTGTCTCCTCGTCCAATTCTTCGATATCATCTTCAGGTAATGAAAGCGACGACTGCGTTCCAGAAGCGGTAAAACCCTGCAGCTTCCTCGCAAAGGAGCCCTGTGGGCGTCTTGGCCCCAACCTCTTCGTTGGTGAGGATGATAAGATCGGAAACACCTTTGACGGGCTACGTTTAGGTGTTGATGTGACTGTATGATTCCCAATGGTGATGGTTGTAGGGTGTGGGGATGATCTTCTCCAAGGTTGAGGCGATGCTTGCGAAAGAGGGTGGCCTTCTATTTCTCCGTCACCATTTCCTGTCTGCGCACTATCAAGCTCGAGAGGTGCTTCAGTAGTCGCTTGATCTACATTTTCTCCTTCTTCACCTTCCTCGACATTAGATGCGCTTCTCGCCGCAAATGCCTTTGCGATCTTTCCTTTCTGCTCATAGGTCAACCCAGTTCTCGCCCTCTTCCCATGTTCATAGTCTTTCCTATCTATAGTTTGATTACTGTGGAGGTTGGACGTAAGATTCAGATGCCCGTCCCCCCTTGGAATCGGGCCAGTTACGCGATACCTCGACCTTACAGGCTCCTCCGTGGCCCCTGAGGACTCTAATTCGTCCGTTTCATCCTCCTCATCGTTATCAGAAACCTCTTGGATGGGGCGCTTGGCGGGAACCTTTGCCGCCTCAACCGTTAAAGGTTTGAATGCTGGGAGTTTCGACTGGGTTACTGCTGGAACAGTTTGCTCTTGGTTGTCGAAAAGGTCTGTTAACGAGGCCTTCAATGATTCAAGTAAGTTAGCTTGATCATGGAGGAGTATAGTCCTTTTATCCGGAGAGACATTGACGTCGTAGGCGTCTAAGGAAACTTCAGTTAACTTTGCTCGACTTGAATATTTTCCTCATGCTACTCACTGGTATCAAGTTGAAGATCTGCGAATACGAATGGCGACTGCGTCAGGTTGTAGGTTTTGTAGACCTCGTTAATAGCTCGTGCTACCTGTGGTAGGTTGCATGGCCTCGAGTTGACGAAGAATAATTGTCTATCGGGAGCTTGTCGACCCTCTCCTACAACGGGGCGGGATATGTGACCCACAATCTTAACTTTTCGAGTATCATCACGTCCACGGTTCAAGACGGACACTGTTGCAGTCATCTCGAAGTCTAAATCAAGCGGTACAAGATTTAACAAAGCTCTAGCACCAAATACATTCGCGATGTTTTCTTTTGTGGTCTTGTTTGCTTTGGTGCTAAATAGTAGCGTCTTCTTCCTGGACCGAAATATGACAGTTTAGCTTTTGTGGGACCCGATTTCAGGAAGAATATCTTACCCGCCGGCAGGTCGATTATATACTGTAAACTTTACACCCACGCATACTATAGCATAGGCTTGTAGAAAGCTAACGACCCTTGCGAATTCTCTCTTTATATTCCTCTCGAGCTCTTGCTTTCTCACTGGGAGGTTTTTGAAAAGAGTTTCTACTGAGACAGTTGTCCCTCTTGGGTGAGAAGTTACGCTTGTAGACTTGAGCACGCCCGAAACGTGAAACTCAATCCTGGTGCCCTTGGGAGCAACATCCGCAGTCGCAGTCGTAATGGACAAGGTAGACAAGGCACAGAGTGAACTCAACGCTTCACCCCGAAAACCGTAGGTTGTGACCTTTTCGAGGTCCTCATAAGTCCGGAGCTTGGAGGTATAATGTTTTAATGCTGTATATGGCTGTTAGCCGCAAGGTTATAGCGGAGGAAACTATAAGATGCATGTGCATACCAAGTTTATCAAAGTTATCTGGAGTGATACCATCGCCGTTGTCACTGACTTCTATGAGTTCAAGGCCGTGATTCTTGAATCTGACCTCTGGAAGACTGGGTTAGAGCCTGTCAACATGCTTTAAACTTTGGACGAGGAAATCACCAATAGATGTTGCATGGGCATCGATGCTATTTTCGATGAGCTCCTTGACAGCAGAGCAAAGGCCATCGCTGATAACCTGGCCGGATTGGATTTGGTGGACCTGCGGGCAAGGTTGTGTAAGCTTAAAGGTGTGGCACAAGGTACTGTTGGGTAGCTTGAACATACCGAACGACCCTCGATGGCTTTGATCTCCGCCATAGCAATCAGGAACAAAAGGAGAAGATATCACGGGTCATTATAGGCTTGGTGAGCTTTGTAACGGTTTGATTTAGTATGAACGACCGATCACTAGGATACTCGATATAGAAGCTCAATGGTGACTCGGAGTGTTGTCGCGTAAAGTAGCGTTTACAATTTGCGAAATCTGTGGACCGAGCTTGAGTCCCCCAACACCTAAATTTGGGCCAAAGCGAAAACACATGACTGCCCAAATTTCACGCGACGGTCATGCCGCACATGCGTCGACCAGGCCAGCGAAAGTTAACCACCCGTTGCACGCAAGATGTTCACGCCTGACGCATACCAGATCGATCTTGGCCGGCAGAAAATTTATCGCCATCACCATTCTTACATCACACTCGTCTAGCTATCAACTAAGGAAGCTGCACGAAAAAGCCTACACACTAAAGCTCTAGGATCCGGCAATAATGCAATCGGACCAAGTAGGTTTCAGCTGGAGCTTGCAAGCGGTAACACGAAAGCTCCAGATGCTAGCCTTAATTTCTGTTAGAGTTTCCAAAAGGGGCGGTTCGATGAGAAGCTCTCTGCAGCCATGGTGCATAAGTTTGCGGTTACTTTGAGGATTAGCCGGCCCCAAAGACTTCGCTGCAATTTTTATGTCCGAGATTCCTCGCAGTAAGCTCGATGCCTGAAGCGGATCAGGAACAAGCCCCCGAACCTAGCTCTCCGTGCCTGGCATCGGGATGCATCTCTTCCAATCGAGTTTACGGTAGCCTTTTTTCTTTGCCCCTCCCATCTTAAACCTTTTGGATGTTCCAGTGGAACTGTTGAGATGTAAGCAGATGCATGCATTCGTGTCCACCACACCCTTTGTCTTTTTTTTTTTCTTCCCTCTGCAGCTGGTGGAGCTGTCGGATCTCGAGCCAATTGAAAATTGCCGCTTGCCATTCTTTTCGTCTGATTTTCAAATTGACAGAAGGTAAGAAGATTTGCGAGATTTGCCCCTATAACTCGATAGGTGCCATCTTTATTTGTAGGCCATATTATTCGATTATATTTTGTCCTTCCTTTCTGCTTTTTGGAGGTTTTCGGAAGCTTCGGTGTGGCATGTAAATGCTACAGTTACGGTATAAGGTCATTTTAACTGTTACAACTAGGAGACAAGCCTCCATTCCTCAATATAGATAGGCTAGCTGTTTGGCTATTCGATGGGTCCCTGTAGCCAGGAAGCTTGAGCACTAGCCTTACAAGCTAGTCCTTGCTGTGGATCAAGGTTGATTTGGCAGGAACGGAGAGAACTGAGGGAGCAGGCCCATTCGTTCGTTATTTTCTAATTGGCGTGACGCTGCTTCAATCCGAAATCCAATGGCTATATAATTTTATACGCCGTATACACGGGTAGACCGCTCTATGCAGCATACAAGAATTCAATCTTATCCAAGTTCTAGGACGAATGATCAACCAGATGTTAGCTGGCGAGTATCTGGTAAGCAAGTACTGTGGGAGGTTCGCCAACCACCCCGTTATTTTGGTTGCGCGATTCGTCGAGCTTACAGCTCAACCGAAATTGGAGCTACCCAGGCAGGAAAAAGAAAATTCCCGTGAAAAAAAAAAAAAAAAAGGAAGAAAAAGAAACAATAAAGAAGCTGGCACAGAACGGATACATGAAAGGCCATAAAGAAAAGAAAATATGGAGCAAGTACATGTACTCGTGGAAGCAGACTCGAGATGAGAATTTCTTGGTGAAATAAAATTAAGAAATGGTGGAGTCGAGTCCCCTTTTTCGTGCTTCCACCTGTCGCGTCTTCGATGATTGAGATGAAATTTAAATTCTGGACAAGTCCTCATTCCGAGTGATCGATCGTGAACTGGGCGGACCTTCGTCATTTTGCCATCATTTGCTACCAAAAAAGAGGCGTGGGAGGAGGAGGTTCTCAAACAGAAAAAGCTGGACGATCGAGCTTGTTCGACTGCACCAAAACTCGCCAAGCAGCAGGAAAACGCCTCTAGCTTTTTGTTACTTCTCGCTCTGTTGATAATCTCTAAACATCTCCGTCCTTTGTCATTAATTTTCATCAACCTCATTTTCCGATAATACTCGCATCGAATATCCATTGCTTTGCTCCAACCATTACTTTCCATTAAAATTAGAATTGTAAGTGACAAATGGTGTGTTTAGAAGTCTTTTATGTAGTTTTCCTACGTAGATTTACTCGTGTATTGTGTGTAGCGCTGCTGCTGCGTTAGCCGGCCTGCATGCCAACCCCCTCAATCTGCATCTACTACCTCCTCTCCCAGTGCTAACAGCATTTACCCTCATCCGCACTCTTCCCTCCCTCCCTCCCTCCCCTTCAATAGCTAAGCCAATTACTAAACTAAACTAACGAATAACAAGCAGGTTGGTCACCGGACAGCTGTTCAAGGGCTACCCAACTCTGATCTACCAGCCCGCCTCCCTGCCTAGCTGTTGTTCCCTGGTGGGCTTTGCATCCGAAAGTCACTTTTTCATTGTCGTGCTCCTGCTGCTGGTGCTGCAGGTCAGGTTGCTAGCGTCAATTTAATTTAATTGACCTCAATCGGGCTTTTCATCTTTTTCTCAAATCAGAAAAATTATTATTTTTTTCTTTAATCCCACTTCATTACTCTTTCTTCTTCTTCTTTCCTGCTCGTGCTTCCCCTTCTACAAATCCGATATCCTCCAAATCATCCCTCCCATCACCGCCCTCACCAAACATAACCTTCACCTCGTCCGTTAGCCTTCCGCGTGCAATACTTCAACACCCACAATATCATCAAAACCGCACCACAAACTTTAAACTGCTCTCAAGTCCTCGACACCATCTCTTTGAGCGAGTACTCCACACGTGCCAACCGTGGGAAATAACATAAGGTGAGTTAGTCAACTCGAGAAGTTCCCCTTTGTTTCATCCAACGCAGAGATACATATCACAGAAAGAGAAAAGGAGAGACGAGGGCTGCCTCTTGCAGAGCGGGCCAAGTATATGGTTGCTGGTTGCTTTACTGGTATTCAAGAAAGAGTGGTGTTGTTCTCGGAAGCTTGATCAGATCACCAGCCAGCAAGCTGGGCCAGCCAGAGAAGGCAACCCGGCTACCGCTCAAAGCAACCTCCAAAAGTAGCTCGATTGTCTCAAACCCTCCTCCACCATCCAACCCACACTTCCATACATGCCATCATACCCACGCCTGAAAGTTAAAGCCCGCCTCCAAGCCTCCCCTACTAACACGCTTCGTAAGCCATCTCCGAGTTTCTCGTCTCGGAATCACTAGATACTGCTCTCGCCACTATTTCTACCACAAAGATTATTCATCCGCTTTCGAAAGCTTCCATCACTTCAACACTAAAATTTCCACACACCCTGGATCGTGTCGAGGATATTATACTCGTCCGCCACGACCCGTGTTTTAATACCTCGACAGCCCCACGAAATCACGAAAATCCCGAGTCTCAACGAGCTAGCTACCGAAACGAGTTCCTTCGGGTCCCGACAACACCATGCCTACCCATAAAGGAGTGACCATTACGGTCCACACGCCGAATGGCCCGCTCCCGGAATACAAATCTCATACTCGAAAATCCATTACAACAGCTTACATAGCTGTTCCATCCTCTGACAGTCCGGCTCCGACAAAGCGACCACCCGGCCCCGTTGCCCCCAAAAACACATTCCCGCCGTCTGCCCCGGCTAACTCTTTCGCCATCTCGATCTCTATCTCCTCGGAGGATTACAAACCTTTGACGGACAATCCACAGGAGCACCTGGCTGCATATCTTTTCCTTGATGGAAAAGAGGAAGAAGCTGCGGCAATGCTCACCCGTAGGAGGGATACGTGGATCAGCAGCCGCTGGTGTGCAATGGAAGATGGCAGCATTGGTGAAAAGGCATTTATGTGGAGAGAAGTTGGATTAGAAACTTTCTTGGGTGGCCTCGACCTATCTCGTGAAGAGAAAGAGGCTATCCGGTCAAACTCTGAAAATAGTTCCCCGAAGCCCGGTAGATCCGGTCGCCGAGGTTTGCATAGAAGGAATACGACCGCTGGGACGTCTTCTCGCGCCTCCACTTCACGTTCCCCTCGATCCTCCAGTCGCAAGAACCAATCCGACGATGGAGAAATCGAGATGGAAGATACCCCCCCGAGATCTGCATCTCCATCTGACAATGACGATGACGAGGATACCGCACCTCCGTCGCAAATCACTAATACTGTTGGGCAGATCAAGCTAAAATTGTATCGCGTTTTGGCTGATGGTGCCCCAAAATACGGCGTATTTGAACCAAAGAAAGATGAGGAGGATGGCATGATGAATGACGACGACATCATTGCTGAGCCTGCATCTGCCGCCAAAGCCGAGGTTTCCCATACCACCGGGTTAGTACGCCCCCACAGCTCTTGCTCAGAGAGTATGCTCTAATCCGAATTTGATATAGATTTGCGCCAGCTCAAAAAGTCGACAAGGATTTAATCTGGTCTCAGACGGTCACATGCCTCGACCCTCTTTCCAGTCCTTGGGCTACCTTCATTATCTTCTATCGAGGAGACCGTAAGTGACCTCTTCAAATCGTCATCATGTTAAGAACTAATTGAGGCTTTCAAATAGGACAACTTCGCAAAATGGGAGTCATACCTCCCTCTCCGTCTATCTCGCCGACTACATCCCCAATTTCTCCACTTTCACCTGGAGGATTGGGTAGAAAGCGCCAGTCCCTCCGATTGGACGATATGGTCAAGAATTTGGGCAAATTGCCGCCACCCGCCTCCCAAAGCGGTTTCTTGGGTTTTCGTGATGCGAATGGTGATGGTGACAAAAAGGCAAAACCAAAGAAGGGCTTGAGGAAACTTCGACAACTTGACAGCGACAATGAGACGGACAGCGAGTCTGTCAATGGTAACGCCCGGGCGAATGGAGCTGAAAATGCCGAAGAAGCTGCTAAGATTGAAGAGGGAATACGCAAGATGAAGGTACGTGACCGAGCTGGACCACAATATCATCGACAGGTATCATGCTAATTATCATTGCAGCTGAAACGAGGTCGCGCGACAACCCCAGTTCCTCCTCAGGAATCAGCTTCCCAACCTACAGAGAGCACCAACTGGGAGTGGGACCAGAAATACAATACTCCTCCGCAGCAGGTTTCTAGCAATACTCGCAATGGTATCCATAGGAGGGCCAAGAGCGCTGCTGGTCTGCTACAGCAAATGCTTAAAGATGATGAGGAGGCTTCGGACGTCAACCCGGACTTGGCAAGTCCCAATAAAAAGGTCAAACGTAAGGAGACCGCAAGTATTGAGGCGCAAGCGGGGTTTGCTTAGGAAAGCTTCTTCGCATTTCCGGACGACCCGAAGTTCAGGATTAAGGTATAGTATTGTCACGACTTTATGACCTTACGATTGTGAAAAAGAAGAAAAAAACCTTATGGGCACGAGCGATGAAACCAACTCTCAAAACTTACTGGCGATTTTAATACCTTTCATGCTTCTCTTTGCCGCGCATGTTTCTTTTCCTGGGGTGGTTTTCAATTCTTATGTTCTTTCACACCATTCACCGGAGCAGAATCCCCTTTATGCTCATGGTACCAAAAACAAAACTCGACATAAAGCAGAAGAAAAAAAGAAAAAAAACTAAATGGAACGTTATTACGAGGGGCTCTTCTTTTTTCCTTTTTTTTATCTGAATACTTTATCTGTTATTCCATACATATCTTCTCTTCTCCTCTTCTCCAAGGCTAGGAGGACACCAAGACGGGTTTGTCGGCTCTTTCGGCGATGACAAGAGGTTCAAGCATTGTCCGGAGGTTTAGCAAGTATGGACCTGTATATCTACCATCTTGGTGTTCCCGTCTAGTTTTTTTTTCTTCACGCTGTGTATGCGTTCTAAAGCCTCTCTTGCATGATTCATCGCCCTTCAAAGGGAATCTTGCTAGCACTCTGATTCTAGTTCTCTTTACATTCAGAAAGCATCGTCCTATCATACATGTTATGAATGAAAATCTACTAGCTTGGGCTCTACTTCTATCTACTACATACGCTATCTATACTTCATATGCTCTGTATATTTGTTCCAATATTTGTAATTACTATCATTCTTTTCACGGAGGCTCTTAGAGGGTGATTTGGGGTAGAGATTGTGTTTTTCCTTTAGCATGCGAGCAGATTCAAGGCGAAGACTGCTAAGCCAATGCTGTCAACAGAATAGCAGATATAACATGCGCATGCAAGCTTATGGGGTTGTTTTTATATATACTTGCTCATCAATGGTATAGACTAATGCATGGTTTTGGTTCCGAAATATCTTTATCTTATAAGTGTCTTTTAGCCTTTCTTTATCCTGCGTTGTTGTCCACAGAGGACCTCATCTCAGTTTACCAACCCAAGCTAACTTTGAACATGCATCCACCTTTGCGATCGATTCCTCACCAGCCGCCACAGCAAACTCTTTCTACGAAAACTATGATATGAGGAAGTACTGGAGCATTGCTCGGGCACTGGTCTTTCCCAGGAGCACATATCCTACGGGCCTATCAGCTCGCCAATGGAAACGATGGAGCTCAACCGCACCCACTTCGGCCGATCTAACGCCAGCCGCGTTCGCGCTGAGAGACTACCAAGAAGAGTGTATTCAAGCGGTCCTAGATCACCATGAGCAAGGCAATCGGCGGTTAGGCATCTCGTTGGCGACCGGGAGTGGAAAGACAGTAATTCCGCCATATCCAATCCAAGCTCTAAGGTTTTCCCTCAATACTAAGTTGGTTCTTTATAGGTCATCTTCACACAGCTCATCGATCGAATCCAGCCCCTCCACCCCGCCGCAACCCAAACCCTGATCCTCGTCCACCGTCGCGAACTCGTCGAACAAGCTGCCAACCACTGCCGCAATCGATACCCCGACAAGATTGTGGAGATTGAAATGGGAACCAAACATGCCTCTGGAAATGCAGATATAACAATTGCATCGGTTCAATCCGTCGTCTCTGGGAATCGGATAAATAAATTTAATCCAAAAACTTTTAAGTTGATACTTATCGACGAAGCTCACCATGCCGTTGCGAAAAGCTACAGAAAAACTCTCGACCATTTCGGGGCGATGAAGAAGGAAAGCGATGTATATGTAGTCGGCGTGTCGGCCACATTCTCTCGAACGGATGGTGTAGAACTGGGTGCTGTTGTCGACCACATCGTTTACCACCGTGATTTTGTCGCAATGATTGAATCCGGTTGGCTGTCCAAAGTACTATTCACGACTGTAAAGACGAACCTCAAGCTCGACAAAGTCAAATTGATCGGCGGGAATGGGGATTTCAATGTTGGCGAGCTCGCGCAGGTGGTAAACACGGCCGAGAATAACGACGTAATAGTCCGGAGCTGGATTGAGAAAGCAGGGAACAGAAAGTCGACACTGGTCTTTTGTGTGGATATCGAGCATGTGGTTGACATGTCGAATGTGTTCAGGAGGTACGGATATGAATCATATTATGTTACCGGAACTACACCGCCAAAGGAGCGGAGGAAACTGCTGGATGATTTTAAAGAAGGAAAATATCCAATATTGGTGAACTGCGGAGTTTTCACGGAGGGAACTGATATCCCAAACATCGATTGCGTTTTATTAGCTCGACCGACCAGATCTAAGAATTTGCTGGTTCAGATGATTGGGCGAGGCATGCGGTTGCATCATAGCAAGGAGGATTGTCATGTCGTGGATGTCGTAGGAGCTGTAGAGAGAGGCGTGGTCACAACTCCAACCCTTTTCGGTCTACCTCCGGATGAAGTGCTGGATAAAACGCCCTCTCAGCAAGTGCAGGATAAGTTTGAGCTTCTTCAGAACATAGAAGCTGAAGAAAAGTCAAATTCCATAGAGGAAGCAGAAAATGAAGAGGGAGAAAAGGTGAAGAAGGAAATAGACCCAGAAATCTACGCAAAGTCATGGAGCGTCACTTTTGTCGACTACGAAAGCATTCACGATCTTCTCTCGGACAAAAAGGCAGAATGGAGCGTACGGCGATTCAGCAAGAATGCTTGGGTATGGGTTGCACCGGGAAGGTACATCCTGAGCTGCCACGATGGTAGTTACATCGCGGTCTACGCAAAACCGGACGGCGGGTTTTACGCAACGGAGACGAGGGCGCTGCCCCAGCAGGTCAGAAACAAGTTCAAGTCGCCGTACATGCGTCCCCGAGAAATTATTCGACATGCGGATACGTTGGAAGCCGTGATTAACGGGGCGGATACATTCGCCAATGGTAGGTATCCGCGGGAGATGTTGAGATCTGGAGCACGATGGAGGGACGCTCCCGCATCGGATGGACAGCTTGAATTTCTTACGAAGAAATCGAAGAAGAGCGTCG
>LDUD01000006.1:211056-230998 GCA_012184295.1 Dactylella cylindrospora
CTGACGAAGGGGCAAGCCGCTGATCTTTTGACAAAGATGATGCATGGTGCGACGAAAGTCTTTCAGGAATTGAAGAGTAGGAAGAAGAGGGAGGAGAAGAAGGAATTGAAAGCGCTAAAGATGTCAATGCCGATGGATGAAACGGTAAAGGTTGGCAGCGTGACGTCGACGGCATAGCTATTGAGATCTGTATATATGTAATCTCCATGGAGTTTTGGGTTCGGGTTTATCTATATTTGGGAAAGATCAAACTGGAGTGTAAGATAGGATTAAGGTATCGTCTACAGATGGGAAGAACAAAATCCATCGCACTAATGAAAACAAAGCTATATCGCAACGCTATACTATGCAAGCTAAGGAAACATCCAGTATTAGATCTCACCCTACCGACTTCCTACCATTTTGTGAGGCATAACCAATAATAGCACCGCCAAAAAGTTCACCTCCTCCCCCCCTTCTCCGCATCAATTTGTCTCCTCAAATCGTCCAGAATATCATTCCTCTGCGCCAAATGGGACTCCAAAGCATCAATCTGCTGCTTCATCAACTCCAAATCGCTTCTCGCACTAGCAAGGCCCGCACTGCCTTGCGAAACACCCTTTCCTTCCTCCAAATCTCGCAGTTCTCTCCGCTTGTAATCTAACATCTGCTCCAACTCTCTCCTAACAAGCGCAGCCTTCGAGTTGCGAGTTCCGTCCGCGCCTCGAGCTGACCTCCTATGAGCTGCGTCTTCAGCATCCTTCATCTTAGTTTCCAAGTCTGCTAATTGCCGTTTGAGGCGGACTTCTTCCCAATCTTGTTCTTTGGAGGCGGTAAAGTCAGTACCTAGTATCGCAGTTGTTAGAATCGCTACCCCAGAAATTCGAATGCGGTCTACCCCTTACCGGAAGGTTTATAACTGGTCCTTCCACCGACACCCAGCCTATTCAAATAGCCCTCCGCGAACGCATTCTTTTTACTTGTTGATGTTCCGTCCCCATTCGCTCCCACCTTCACACTGCTAATCGAATAATTGATCTGGTTCTTCTCAAACGAAGCGCGTAACGATGCCGGTACACTTCTCGGGATTCGATAGCCCTCGTTGCGTTGGTTGAGCATGTGGAGGAAAGCTAACGCCTGGTCTTTACCGATCGTTGGGTTATCGTTGGGGTTGACTAGCTTCCAAGCGAAAATGATCTCCGTATCAGGGACGTCGATGTTGTTGTACAGCTCCCCTAGTGCGTCGACTGTATATCCAGTGCGGTGTTAGCTCTTGCCTCGGTATACCCCCTAACTCGGATAAACGAAGACTTACACGAGACCTGCCCATGACGGTCCACGTTCGCCCCGTAGATAGCCTCGTATTTCCCCTTATCACCCGGCGACATGTACCAATCGAAACCATCTCTTAACCCCGGCGTATCCTCCTCCTCCTCTTGCGGTGTTTCGATGCGCGGTGCGGTTTTTGTTAATGCTTGAGTTGCGGCGACGAGATGCGCTTTACTCTCCGGGATCAGGTAATCAGGTAATCTTTCTGGTATATCTGGTGATTCCTAGCCAATCCGTACCAATGCAGGGAGGTGGTTCACTCGATCCGGTCAGCTTTTCAAAATCATTTTCGTAAAGGCGGTGAGCGTTCGCAAGTAGTGACCGTTCAATGCAGCCTCATCGCAGCTAGATCAACAAACGACCACAAGGGGGAAAAGAAAGTACACACCCCTCCGAGAACATTGTAAATTAACTTCATAGCCACGCAAAATTCCTCGAAATCCAGCTGCCCGTCATTGTCAATGTCCGCAAGATCCCAAACTCTTTCGAGTTGGGTGTCGTTCAAGCCCGAGTTTTTGAGGACGGACGCCGCCTGGTTGCCGTTCAGGTGATTGCCGCCGTTGGCGAGAACGGCAAAGATCTCCCAGTATTTCTGGACTTCCGACTGGTTTATACTCATGGCGGGCGAAAGAGGAGTCGTGATGAGGTATTGGAAAAGGTGGGAGGGGTTACGGCGCGAAGTTGTGGAATGTTAATGGGGTGGGAAGGGACGGGATGAGATGAGAGCAGAGAAGGATGGTGAGAGAGAAGAGCACGCCAGGCAGACAGGCGAGCTACGTAAGTTAACGTTTCCGCAGCAGCGCCGCAACACGAAATATCCAACATGTTCTCCCTTTTATAAATTTTCATGGGCTTCAAGATATCAGAACAATCAGATTAATAAAGGCATCTACCGGATTGATGCTTCTCCCGGCATCACTCCCTCTCTCGAGTTTCCGCCATGCTCTTAATAATAATAAGAGTATTTACCGCCATCTATCGACTCTAACTCATTCTGACATTCCGACCTTCCTCCGCTATGCCCATCTCTCTTCCCTCAACCCGACTAAAACCGTCTTCACGGGCACTCTATATGAATACACAGTCCTCACCGCTCTCTCGCGCTTGCCTGGTGTATCTCTGTCTCGCATCGGCGGAAAAGACGATGCGGGAATAGACCTCCAAGGCACCTGGGAACTTCCCAAAATTATCGTCCAAGCTAGGACGTACGATGACAACGACGACAATACCACCCTCGAAGGACAAACGACCCCGCCAACAACAGAGAAGATCAAACTTCCGTTAATAATACAATGCAAATTCGGTGAAAAATCATGGAAAGGCCCGCAATACGTCCGCGAACTGGAAGGCGCGCTGGCGAACCAACCTTCCAACGCGCTAGCCGTCCTGGCAAGCGTGAGGGATATGACTCCAGGGATGAGACGACAAATGCTATCCAGCAGACGAGCCATCGGCTTCGTCAAAGTCACACCTTTAGAGGGAATATACAAACCCATCCCCAAAAATAGCAACGAGGAAACAGACCCCAAAGAACCCTCCATCGAAGAAACCGACGAAACCGAAGGATCCGAAGAAGTCTCATTCCGCCTCACAGGAAGAGGCGGACTGCTCCAACAATTCGTCTGGAACGAAGTAGCAAACAGATACCTGGGCGGTTTCGGCGTCGGGGCAAGATACGTCCCCAAGAATTACGGAGCGCAAGGCGTAGATCTAGGTGACGAGGCTCAAGTGGCTGAAGACGAGATGCTGGAGCAAGAGATCACGCTTACCTGGAACGGCATCCCCATGTTTAAGCAAACCGACGGTGCAGACCCGGACCAGGATCCCTAGATTTCTATTTTGGAGTTTTAGGTCGGGAGAGGGGAGGGCCACCTTTGATCCAAGACGTTTCCGGGAGATTTCACTCGTCATTGTTGGTGGCGGAGTCGAAAGTACCCCTGTACCTACCGTGTAACACATCGTATGCCACCAAAAAAAATACCTGTACATTACGAGATTTAGAGAGGGGGAAAAAACAGAATTCATGTAGGCTCTTCGTTTAATCGGGTTTCCATTATCATTTGTTTAGGATGACTATAGTACATCGTAGACCCCGTTTATTAGAAATAAAAAGAAAGAGCAGGCACCTAACGAAGAAATAGATACCTGCCAGCCACAAGCACGTAGCAAAGCGCATTGGAGCTAGTAGCGTATGAAGTTAGAACAAGAATATCCCCCAAGCAGCTAAATTGTAGCAACAGAAAAAAAAGAGATACAAATGCTGCTGGGGAATCATTGCGTAGAAAGGATTTGTATGTAATATGGACGATAGGAATAGAGGAAACCCATGAAACCCGTGAGGTGGTAGGTATTTTAGGGAGTCGGGTCCTAATCTACATTATAATTCAGATAGTATCCTATTCAGACACGAGGAATGGGAGTTGATGGATAATTGAGGGTAAAAAGAGGTAGGAGTCGAAAAAATTGAAGTCGCCTCCGTTGCGCCGTTGAAATGACAGTCGCAGTATGACGGAATCTTGTGAGAAAGAAGCGTGTCGGTAACGCGGTATTAAAAGGTAAAAAAAGGACTGACAAAACTTCAAGTACGCCGTCTAAATGAAAGCAGAAAACAACCAGTAAACCTGCTACAAAAAGCAAGGAATGAAAAGAAAAAGAAAAGAAAAAAGACATTAATAATCCTCTTGGTCGCTGCTCTAGGTCTCATAAGTCGGGAGGAAAGTTGCAGGTATAATGAAGTTGGGATAAAGCCGTAAGCGTGTCGTGTGTGTCGAAGAACTCAAATCGGAGGAAAAAGATTTATTAAGGGTCGTATATTTGTACAGATGACTAGGCACAGAGACCGACCAGTAGAGCAGAAGTGCCAACCGAACCGAGGAATTCGAGGTATAAGGAATGGAATTAAACACCACTCTAATCAAGGTAGTTTCTTTGGTTCGTCTGGAGGATTCAGAAGTTCAACAAGACCCGTCATGGAGAATGGAGTTGAACTAAAGTGTAGCACGACCAACCATGCCGCAACAAGATTTGTCGCATGGTGTAGCATATACGCGTACATGACTCCATAAACCGCAGCGTAAGCAGCAACACCAAGGAAAAGCAGGCTGGTTACATATCGGAGACTAGTTGATCATTAGCACTAAGCATAAATTTTGAAAAGAAAACAAAGGTGCAAAAACTTACGGATTCTCGCATCTGGGAATCATGTTACCGCATGTGAGGGTTTCCACAAGCAGGATAAATGGCATGACAGAGAGCACATTGTGGTGGGATGAGAAAGGCGTGAGCCATTGGACGGCAAGGTTGTGTATCCAGACAACAAGGACTGGCATATTAATTGGGAGAATCCAAATCATTAAAATAAGGAGTGAGTGTGTGTAGTTTGCAAAATCCCAGTGAATGTTTGACCGTGTTCCGTATCCCTTCAAGTGCACTATGTTAGCCTGTTCTCTGGGTCCTCCGAGAATTGTGGTACTTACACTCTCCCTGGCGAACTTGAGAGCCCGAATACAGATAACCAATTGGACAATACAAACCACAACATACGCAAATTGGTAGGGTATGACAGTTGCAACAAAGAAAAGCAGGGTAAAAGTAACTGCAAATCTTCGCCTGGGGTGTCCGGAGGTAAATGCTGTAGGTGGCCCGAGACGTTTGCTATTGCAGAGATGTTAGTTTGCGATGTCACCGAATTGAGTCATGGGAAATTTTACCTCTTTTCATTGCTTAGCCATGCAGGCCGAACAGAGAACCAGGCATATATTGCAGTGCATGTATGCACAATTATCAATACCAAATAATTGAGGACTGCGCAAACTCCAACCGCCATTGCCACGAATATAGGTGCGAGGAACCAAAAGAACGGGTCCTGAAGTCCAATGACTGTATCGTTCTTGAGAAATCGCAAAAATGGCGATGATTCAAGAACTGCCTCCTTAGTATGGTCGACCATAGCGATTAAACTACTGGGATTTTGTCGAGATATCGCAACTGCAGTCGAAAGAGTAAATACTGAAACCAGAACCAATGTCGCTGGTAACGATTGTCTTAGAACTAATTCAAGACCTTCATTAAAAGAAATGAATATTCCAGTGGCATCATATTCACGGAATTGTTTCCGGAGGACTAATGCAACAATTAGAAGCGGGAACGCTGCGAAAACCGTTCGGTATCGGACTGCAAGCTTTCCAAGACTGCCTGCGTAATCAACAGAGACCGATATTTCAATCGGCGAATTGCAGGTCGAATCAGACCACATTTGTAGCGTCAGACCGCGTGGGCCAGTTGGTCTAATTGGCTCCGGCATGAAAGGTGCGATTGCGTGCATGCTGATATCGGCTTGATGAACGTTGACGAAATATTTTGATTCGTATGGATCGTTTACGTATTGTCGGATAAGTGGCGTAAATAATTGTCCAGAGTCATCGCAGGCCTGGACTCCAACGGAAAGCTTATAAGCAAACAAACTGCTCTGAATAACCGGAATGTGCAATTCTGTCATCATTGGCCTCTCAGCAGGCAAAACCGTGTGGATGCCTTGGCTGAGAAGCGTCGGGAGCTTCACATCTGCATATATATGTGCTTGAGCTTGCTCACTAAATTGCGCAATCACCCATCCCGAAGAGAACATAGGAAGTTTGTCGACAACCGCCACGAATTCATGGTCACCGATATCCTCCAGGTCGTATTGAAGGTACGAGAATGGAGCGGTCTCCTCGAATGGGAATTTAGCTAAGCGAGAAGATCCAGGTAGTGAAATCACATCTCCAGCTGCAGACTTGCACGCGAGCCTTGTACCATCCACAACATCGTCTGCAAGATCCATGTTCATAGAGAAGAGATTCTGTGCTTGTCCGGCCTGTAGAGGAAAGGTGCTGCATACCAAAACCTCTAGCTCTGGGGACTTCCCCTCCAAGTTCCTATCGGTGAGCAAGGTGAATTGGGTAGTGCCCCGCGGGCCCCTCTTCGGCGGTACCGGTAAAAGGTTAACTTTTGGTTTTTTATTGCCTCCCAGTTGCCGTAGGACCAAGGTTTCCCCTAGAGGAGTTATTGATTGACTATTCGGCTCGAGTGTAAGGAGTGTGTTCAGAGCTAATTAAAGAATCAGTCAGCACCCCAGCCCTATATCTTCGCACTCTGCGGAGTTTCTCACCTTCGTCTTGCAGTGTTCGCTCCGCAATATCTTCCATCCCCGTCAAAAACCTCTTTTTCAAAATCCGCATTCTTTCAGCCCTCGGTTTCGTTTGTCCGGCCCGGTTTACGTTGACAATCTCGAGTAATGTCCTTGCGACTACTTTTCTGAACTGATCGCACCATAGAATCGCTTGATGATCCATCGAGGTCCATACTCCCGGAACGCTAGATGTAAAAACTGTAAACCCGTGCGTCGCTGGTACCAGAGACGAGACTGAAGCATAATCAGAAGGAATAACGGTGTCCAGACCACCTCCAGCTATCGAGACTAATGTGACATGCCACAACGGGTTATGGCTCGCCCATTTAGCGGCGTAAGAATTCCTCCAGTAGGCATTTACTCTTTCGTACGTTCTGACCAGTTCGGCATCGAAGGATATCGGCGGTCTCGCATGCGGTGCGGACATGGTGATAATAGTATTGATCGAATTTGATTGATAATTCGGCATTGTCAGCATCGTGCGAGCAACAATCCCTCCCATCGAGTGTCCTATTAAAATAACGGATGCCGGATCCGGTAAGTCTGATTCTTTGGTCGTTTTCCTTGCATCGTGGTATAGACTGAGAATATATGCGACGGCCTCGTTCAGAAACTCAGCTTGATCTAACAAAGTTTGTCCGTGGAAAGCGGTGATATCTTCGTTAAAATCGACCGTAAAGAAATCCAATGACCTCGCGCCTGTGGATAATATCGAAGAATTTGCTTTGAATTGTTCTGCAAAGTAGACGGCGGCCTGAGCAGCAATCGGTCGGACCTGCTTGTAGCTTCCGGCATTCCCCGGAATGAACAGCACCGGCACCCCCTTAGGCTTGAGCAACGCTGACTTGCTCGTATCATCCACATTTTCCTCTCTATATAGGTAGACGCTGTATTTGCTGGCAAAGCGTGTATGTTCAGTATCAAAATCCTCCAATCTCGCGTAAGAGGGCCGCATATAGGACATCCGACACCCTTTCTGATCCAACTGTCGATTTGTCGACGAATGGTATATTAAGAATAATCCGAGTAATGAGCAGACGGTTATCCAAAGCAACAATAAGCCACAATGCCATACAGACCGTAATCTCGGCCGTCTACTTGTTCTCCCCCGACCGGATTTCCCACCGGCTATCAGCACGTCCGCGTCATCCTTGCTCCACGAACCTGTTCCAATCATAGCTTTCTCCCCCGAACTACTACTCGGCGGTGAATTCTTCAATTCCGCCTGCTTTTCTCCGTCTCCTTCTACCGCCGATGAAGTTTCTTCGGATGAATCGCTGTCTTGATCGTCGATCTCGACATTCGACGGACGTCTTTCTCTCATCTAATCGGACTTTCACGGGTCGTCTTGCCAGAAGCCCTTCTATTTTCTCGTGTCGAGGGGGATTCCCCGGCTTTCCGAGACCTGGAGAAGGCAAAGCTCCTTCGTTCCTTGCTCCCTAGCTGGATCACGTTACTCCTCGATATCGCCGACACTTTGACGGATCCTGGCGATTATCCTTCGCGCGGGTTAAAATCGTTCCTCCGGGTGATATTAATTGTGCCTTGAACGGATGATTGTCGGAAATAGGTGGCGACGGAGGTTGAAGGGGGTTTTCGAATGGAGATCGGCTCGTAGACTGTTTTGATAACCTTGATCAACTCCTAGGAACAAAAAGCCAAAAAGACAGAAAGACAAAGATAAAAAAAAAAGAAAAAACTTTTGTTATGAAGGGAAAAAAAATTATAGCGACGATCCGAGTAGACTATCCAGCTCTTCGAGTCCCAAACCTCGATGAAGGATTTTCTCTGTCCTGTCGAAACAGGCCTGTCGTCACTCTAGCGAAGGCGTTCCGGGAGGTTTGGGTCGGGTAAGAAGGAGATTTGGGGGGAGAGAGGTTGGCGCCGAGAAAGATGAGGAATTGAGAGAGAACGAGTTGAGGTGAACTCGGGTCGGAAATTTGGGGGGAGAGGAAGGACCAACCAAAAACTGCTATTCCCACACAGTTGCTGCGTATTAAAATGCTAACAAAGGGAAAGGCTGACCCTTCTTAGAGAGAGAGAGGGAAGGAAAAGTCCGATTGAGAGCGAGTGAGAGGTTGAGGCTAAAAAAGAAAGAAAAGGAAAAGATTTTTTTTTTTCTTTACAGGAAATCTGCGTGGATGCCTCAGAGAAAGTCAAAATTTTTTTACTTGAAGGACCGCTAAACCTCAAGAAAAGGGAAATTTGGCGATAGAGGGTAAGAAACTCTTCGTCTCTTTCAGAACAAAAGCCGACACGATTAGGAATTAGGTATTAATGCCTTCTACTACTATGAGATCTTGTCAGATATGCATCTCGGCTTGCAGCAAAAAAAGCACAGTTGCATAAACGAATGGCGAAGTCAACTGTTCGTGTGAGAGATATTCAGCGTGATTACGACAGGCAGACAAAAAGCGAGAGAAGGGGGACGGAAGAGATGAGCGACGAGAAAAAAACGTGCCTCGCTGAAGAAAATCGAGTGGGCGAAGCACCAGGGACAGAGACGACCCCAAGTACGAAGCACGGAAAAAGAAAAATTGTAGAGCACGAAAATTTGAAGCCTCTTTTCTTTCCCTAATTCTTTTCACTCTTGATTCCCCCCGCACTTATTCTGCAGAGTGCAATTACTGTCGAAATCACGTTTCCTACAGTGTAATCACGCATAAATGTGCACACGCGGCTGCGCAGGCTGAGGAGAGGGGACGGACAATGGGGGGAGAATAAGACGGGGGGACGGAACAAGCCTGAAATCAAGGTCGATCGTATTGCAGTTGGCGATGACAAGCTTCTTCTGTGACAGAAGAGAAATGCGAAGCAGGGCACAGTCGGTCGGGGGGGTGGAGCATGCGAGCACTGGAAGGAGATTAGCTAGCGTCCCTCTGCAGCAGCGCTCCGCTCTAATCTTCTGGCCGGGGGGGCAAGTGCAGCCCGACCCAGAAAACAAAAAAACCTTGTTCGGGTCGTCCCTCGTTCGCCCAGAGGGGCTTGATGATGGTCTGGTCTGATCTGACCTGCGATTGGGGGTTTGGTTACCACCCCGACCGCGTCGTTAAATTATCTCGTTTCCCCTCCAAAGAAAGAAAAAACCTGGTCACCGTTATTAAAAGGTTAACCAGATTGACAAGTTGCCCTGTCGTAAACATGTAAGAACCGAAAGTAATTCGAGGCAGCAGACTTTAGCCGTCTAATGCCCCCGATGAAGATTGGCGAGGCTATTTCTCCATTTGTTTATTATTTGGCGATATTCGTCCGACACTCTTAGCCTTGGATAATTCTATCAATTCGAGTCAGCGATGATAAAATACCTAAAACGATATCGGAGGGGCAGCTATTGCCAATAAGCGGCATATTGAGGTCGTAAGAACTGGCCTTCCAAGCGCAAGTAAAGGCCGAAAATGTATGAACAACCAAGTCGGCCGAAAGAAAACTATCACCGAGCTGACACAGCTCTAGCTTTGACACAATCTTCAAGTATCTCAAAGAAGCTGTAACGGCCAGTAAATCCTTAATTTCCACCAATCTTATAGTATTCTCTTAATGCCAAAGTTACACACGTGGATATCGGTTTGACCAGGAAAAGATGGCAACGAGCGCGGTTGTGAAAAATGCAACAATACAACACGGTATAAGTATTCTAGTTGCGAAACTAGTGCATACTTAATGCTTGTAAGGACACAAGCTCCACAGATTGGCGCGATTAAGGATAGATTCTAAAGCAATCCGCAATTGCTAACATTCAATCCGAAAACATATTTATGATGCGAAGGCTTCAACCCTTATTCAACCAAACGTTAAAACCTCGAAGCTGCACCATAGAGTTAGGCAGCCGAGCACGTACGCGAGTCACGATGCGACAATCCCCAATCAGAAGGTATGGTTCTCGCAAATACACTTATATACCTAATGATTATTAACTACCATTAATATTTAATATATATATTTAAAAAAAAAAAAACTAAACTTAATAGTTCAATTGAGGAACAAAATACCCAAGTTTAATTTGATATTACAGTTTGATGTTATATTGGATACTTAGGTAAGTACAGCATCGAACAAACAATAAAATTAAGAATATTGGGAGAAATAGTAACCTAATAAAGTCCCTAAAGTAGAAACCCAGGCCCCTGTAATCGAGGCTTTAGCGCCGGCTGGGATAGCATCCATTTCTTTTATACCTCCACGCCATATTATTAATGGAAGCAGAAGAAACCAACACGCAAGCATCAAAATAAAAAGAATAAAAATGGTACTCGAAGAAAGGGTCGCCACCGAGCAAAAAAGGACCATAGTCGGGACAGTGAAATCCACCAAGGTAAGCAATAGTTGCGCCCACCTTGGGATCCCAGGTGGATCTACCGTGGGGAACATCCAGATAAAAACCAATGGAACACCGAAGACTAACCCCATGATAGGAATATTCATGTGCACGATTCTAAAAGTTAAACCAAATTTTAATTCATGGTGTCGAAGGCCGAGGAATACCTTGTTCAAAAAGGCAACTCCAGATGAAATCGCGGACGCTGATAGAAGGAAACAAATAGTCACTAACGCTTTCTTCCATGGCTCCATGTTAGGTTGATGTAACCATGGGAGCCAAATAAGGGCGCTCAATGCGACAGTAATAGTGGGCACCGCAAGGATATGTCCAGCTTCGAAGGTGGACACTATTGTGGCCCCAGCTGCCATGAAGAAAATGGCTCCACAACCTAACGAGCCAGACACCTTGACGGCATTTTCTAAATCCAGCTCGATTCCCACGATTATAACACCAAATGCCGACGCTATTGCTAAGCATTTGAGAACGATTTGATAAGGTTCTAGTCCGCCACTGGCTCTCGCCCTGTGAATATCATAATCTATAGATAACCCCAATGCAATCGTGAGTATGCATCCGATCACCTTGAAGGCGGTATGTTCACCAAAGCCTAGGATGAGAGGCAGCACGATTGCTGAAGTGCAAAATAATCCAACTGGCCAACCTCTAAATAGGCTCTTTGTAATCGGAGAAGAGTAAAATGACGCGTATGTCATTGTTGGTATTGGTTGACCCCTAGTCACTACCGCGGCATTGTATATAGGTGCTTGCACTACGTGTTGCAGGGCTATTCTCACCCGACTTCGAACGAAAAGCCGAACGGTATATGAACATAATAATAATATTGCAGCTAGCGTGAAGAATTTGTTTGTCGTAGCGTTGAGATCCTAACAAAAGGTATTCTTAGTAATCGGTTAGCTAGGGAATAGATGGTAACCTAACACTCACATCGATTTGCATACTATAGAACGCTGCAGCAAATGACATAGGTATGAAGATGAATGCCAGCTCCGTAAGTTTACCAACTGAAGACGCCTCGTATATCGCCTGTTGAGACTCGATAATTGACATTGATGATATTACTGCTTGAAAAGTGCTGTTTGTGCGCTCATATACATGCTCCCTAAATCCTGACAGCTGGTCGACGGTGTGCTTGAATTGCTTGATGGAAACATCTAGAGTCTTGTTGTTGGGTATATTCATTACCCGTATGTATTCGTAGGCCATGTTGATACTGTGCGCCATTTGGGATAAAACAAGGCGGTAAGAAGATAGTAATTTCCCCCAATTCGTAGCATTCGATTGAAGTTGGGTTGAATCTTGCATGAGGCGGTCTATATCGTCTATGATATGGTCAATGGTGGTGAGAGTATCGAAGTATTCTCGCAGTCGGCCTTGAATGAAATGGAGTTCACACATTTCCAAATTCAAGCTGTGAAGTGGTCCGCCTCCAGCTTCCTCCCAAGTCCCTAGGAACTCTAAGAAAATATCTCGAGTGGTTTTAAATTTCTTTGCACGATTTTCTTCTTCAATCTCTCGTTGGATATATGTATCCAAAGCCGGCCCTGCCCTTTCGCTCACTCCTCTAAATAGCAGAACTGGCTCACCGCTCTGTGTTATTTTTCTGGGAGGGTCAAACAAGCATACAACTTAAAAATATAGATATTGTAAGTACTCTAGTTGAATTATTGTTCGGTAGAATCTCCTTACCGAGTCTTCGTCCCTTAAAATTGTGCGCGACCCTAGAAAATCGCTCATCCGCCGCTACGAGCCATTCCTCGTTTATCTGTGGCGTAATTGCAAGGTATGGGCGGTGTATTCGATAGTATATACCGTTCCATCCCGGTGGTTCTTTAGGAGCGTTTGTCCTCTTTTCTGGGAGGCGTATGGCATGCTTTTTCACTTTCGGTTTCGGCTTCGGCTCCGGGCCCTCCTTTTCAAGTGACTTTCTTTCCTGTTCTTGTATATCCACATCTATCAGGCAAACGCGGCTCCAGTTGAATTGGAAATTAGCATCGCCGGAATTGAATGGTCGTCTTTTGAAAGTTTTCCACTCGTATTCCTGTTCATGTCCCCTTTTAACCGACTGTCGGTACTCAAAACCGACGCCCTTTCGATCGGCTAAGTAGCTATTATAGTAGTCTAGTGGGTATTCATCGCGGCCATCTTCACAACGTCCACTCATTCCAACAAGGTGTGAATAAACAAACGAAGTGGGGAGCTCTAGTTTTCCGCATAAGAAATCTATCATCGCCAGCGACAGATCTTGGACAAGCAGCAGTGTCGTCTCGTTATTTGCAGGTCTTTCATTAAACACCCTGAACCAAGCGAGTGCTTCTAATTCTCTTCTCCAGTGGTCTCGCTCAACCCCTGCCAGACAACCTTCGTATTCGCCGCCATTTTTTATCGAAATCATGACAATATCGAAACTTTCGTCTTGCCGCTTATGAAAAGATTTTGTAATAAGTGTGCCCGGGTTCATTGGAGAAATTTTGCTCTTCAAATCCTGGATGAATTCCCAACGTTCCCTATGGCTTCCTTCTATAGGACTCAGTAGAAAAGTTTATTAATGTTAGATAGGTTCTTCTGCCGTTGTAGCTTCGTGATTTCGCCACGAATTCGAATGCCGAATCGAATCATATATCTCACCAATTGGCCTTGAGGCTCCAGGTTGCGCCGACGCTGGTGCGCTTGGGGCCTTTACTGACTCAAACCCCTCAGTCAAATTCTCTTCATCTAGTGGTGTGGCGGGTGTAGGTGCGGTTGGGCCAGTTTGTGTCACCAATGCTTCTTCGAGATATTCTGCTGTTAGCTCAGGTGATCCCGGAGCAGGACTCCGAGCGTATTGTGTGAGGGCAATAGAGCTACTAGGTTCGGTATGATGTGCCATCTCTCTAGACTCTAGGCTAGCACCCGGCTTACTAATTGATATACGTATAGCAGTAAAATTGTGGAGCGGCGCGGGCTCGCATTCGAGGCCTTATTATATTATAGAATAAAAGAAGAAAATATTCCTGAGAGTAGCTGGCTGCTGAAGAGGAATAATTCCAGGGCACGGAGTAAATCACGTTCATTATATATATCCATACCTAACTAAGTATCTATCTCGGGAAAACCTCAGCCTTGACTCCGATACGGCTTACTCTCGTGTATTAAATGATATGCGGTGGCGCGGATGGCTTGTAACACGAGGCGCCGAGGCTGATAGAAATTCTGCCCCGCATATTACTGTTTGGCAAACGTCGAAGCCGCAAGGTTTAGGATAATTATATTGCAAAAATAAGGTACTAGTTAAAGTCAATTTTATAAGCAGGGAATATGCTATTCGTGGATATGCTCGCAGCAGCGCTTTATACATTTCATAATAACAACAGCTAGCCCTGCAAAGAGCCTCTCATCCCAACCAGTAGTTCTTCAGTCCCAAGCGCTATAGACGCCAACAACGCAGATTACACAATCCCGACTGGTGAACGCAAACCCCATGACAAAATTTTAAAAAAAATTATATATAATATATTTCCAAGTAACGTGGGCCTATATATGGTATCAGAAGTCATCTAGAGCCTCTAGTGTTGCCACTGAAATGTTTCCAAGGTTTTTAAGAACCAGGATCTTGCGTCCTGACCACTCAGCCATTTGTTTGACCACACAAAGCCGCAAAATTACCAGATATAGACAACTCGCGCTTAATTGCTCCTCCAGCCGCACAAAGTGAGAAACCAAAGAGCTAGTACTTAACGACTTGGGATTTGTAGATACGTAGAAACTGGAAGCGTATATATACGTGATTGTTTCTTTTAGTGCGTGTATATCTACGCGTAGTGAATAGTACATCTGATTCCAAGGTTTGCGAGATTCCATATAATTCAAAACCTCCTTTCTCTTTTTTTTTTTATAGTCGAGGTTCTTTGGATTTGCCACATCTCCTCTAAATTTTATGTACAATTCGAATTTCCATCTTTTTCTTTCTTACTATCATGGAAACTATTGGCTGAGCGTCCCTAAGTGTGCTGTTTTACTTGCTTCGAAAACAGGTAGAAATATGACACAAAAGACGAATGGTAAATATTGGTTTGGACCAAATGGTATGGCTCCCAAACCGGAGAACATGATTAAAATGTGTAAACGCTCAAAATAAAAGATGCTGATCAAGTGATCCAAAAAGAAAACAAAGAAACCTGGTATCCAGTCAGCTCTGCCAGATTCCCTATACCTTGGATATCCTCAGAATGCTCATGAACGGAGGATCGAAATAGAAAACTCCAACCCTGTCTAATAAACAAATGAAACTCCGGCAATGATAAAAAAAAAAAAAGACCGCATTGAGAAAGTAAAGGCAATGGCTATGAGCAAAAGAAAATTCCCTTTTTTTGAAGATAAGCATGCTAAACAAAACACAAAATATTTGCAATAGCTAGGAAAGCCTAGTAATTAATGGGCCGCCATGAGAAGGTAAGTAACTGGAAAAGGTGAATGAGAAATCCCGTCATAATACAGGTTGAGAAAGTGTATATGAACAGAACACTAGAATTGTCGTGATGTATCGGCGATTGATGAGGATGCTATAATATAGGTTGCCGAAACCCTTATTCCTTAATTTTAGGACAAAATTGGAACGATCGTGGCCGTAATGATGATTCAATCCGCTTCTATGTTTGTCGTCGTAGGATAAAGACACCAACTTCAATGGTTTCTGATTCTTGTTTTCTTTTCCCAAGGTAGTTACCGCTTCCAACCTCGCCAACGACAGGCCAACTAGCTGTTTTCCCAACCATTGAGCTGGCGAAGACAGCTTCGCCCATGCCGCGGCTGCTTGGCCTAGTAGTTGACGCTTTAACCCCATCTAAAATCTCCCTGGCAAGGTCCATTGGTCCGGAGTATTGGACTGCGGTCGTCAGCCCAGGAGGCGTTATAATAGCGGCTTCCTGACCAACATTTTGTGATTCGCTGAGGGCCGTTTGTGCGGTAGACGCAGACTCTTGGTGTCCACTCGCCTTGGAAAAGTGATTTTTGACAACCTCCCTGATTCTCGTGGACTCTTGAGATGTCCACCACTCTCTCCATGAGAATTGGTTGAGACAGACGT
The DNA here is from genome assembly GCA_012184295.1 of Dactylella cylindrospora. Classification (NCBI taxonomy): domain Eukaryota; kingdom Fungi; phylum Ascomycota; class Orbiliomycetes; order Orbiliales; family Orbiliaceae; genus Dactylella; species Dactylella cylindrospora. Next base: position 226,936 of record LDUD01000006.1, read on the forward strand.
CTACCTTTTGTGCGTGGACTAATGAGACTGGGAGGAGAAGGTTAGGTCCAACGAACTGCTTGTCATTCGTTGCTTCATCTTTAGATTTCTCAGATAGGCGCCGGCAAAAGTGTTCCAGTTTCCCTTTGAGGTCCTCGAACTCCTGCATTTGCTCCACCGCTACCATTCTGCTAATACCCCATAGTAAATCATCCCTGAGCCGATGAAGAACCATTAATCTTCGTAAAAGCGGGTCCAACACTTTTCCAAGATATCTTTCAAGGAACTGCCTGGCGCCAGTCTTTGTAGGATAGATGAATAGAAGACTTCCGCCATTGGGAGATAGTTCCACAACACGATCTAGAAGCACTGAGGAGTAAGGTGAAAACATGGCTGTATCGGCTGTAATTGTTGGAGGTGGTATATATCGTTCGAGTAGTGAGAAGTGAAGCGAAAACGGTGGTAGAGCGGGATTTGGTAATGGCCGCTGTAAAACTGAGAGGGGGAAGCCAGACGCTGAAGCATAAGAGATTGGGTCTTGGGCCATGACAATGCTATTGAATATGGTTGATGAGAAGAATCCACCTTCGTGTGGTGGAGATGTGAGGAATGCTGAAGGAACCAAGCTGCCTGCACTAGTAGCAGCACTATTAACGCTGGATCCTGTTAAATTTGAAGATTGTAGTCTGGGAGCGGCCGGGTTAGATGAGATGGCATGTGATACATGGATATAGATTCGCTTCGTATCGTTTCCATAAACACGCTGGATTGCAGATGTCATTATATTCAATGCACTCGTGGTACCCTCATCGTTGCTATCAAGGCTATGGACACCGTTGTCATTACCATCGGGTGCACCTTGCGTCACTGGTAGCATGAAGTAGCCCGCCGCTGCTGCAACAATAGGTGCCTCTGAGGCCGAATCAGGCAGGATGCCGGTGTCGACATGGCTCGCATAACCCCGTTCACCCGGCGTTCGGTTAGCTGCAGGCAAGGGACAGGGGAGAGCATGAGATATTAATCTCACAGCCTCTGTAGCTGGTCTGAAATCAGGAGGATTAGAAAGAACTATTTGAACATGTTAGCTGACTCATATTTCGGATGCTAGTTGATTTCCATTTGGAATTCTCTGACTTACGCATAACTTTTAGGGCATCTCGAAGCCACATTTCACTGGCCTCGAACCCATTAGACAGAACAGATTCGAGAATATCGGTTGTGTAGCTTTGTTCGTTAAGAGCCACCATCTCCCCAGCTGATCCCCCCTTGTCATCACATCCATCTCCTTTCGATGTCGTTGCTGATGCCAGTTTCTCCTGCGAGGATGCCTTTATTCCATCAGATGGTTCTTGAGAAGCATCTTGGTTGGGCGAAGAAAGGGCTTGCCATGTAATGTGCTTCTCATCTTCCGGAGGTGTGAGCATAACCGGGATTGTAGATATGCTTTGTCGGTGTCTATCATTTTGATTTAGGGCATGTTGATGTTGTCTCATCTGTTCCGGCTGGATGGTTTCTCCCCCACCACTACCTCCGTTTCGAATCATTCTCCTGTGGAGGAGTGTCGGACCGGTGCTATCGGACATGCTTGGCTCAGAGTTCCTTTGTTCCAGACCAGTGCCCGGTTCGTTTTCAGAGGGCGATCCCGCGGGTAACGAATCACTTCCTATGGGTTCCTCCTGTATAGACGATTGGTCCCTCACTGTTGGCGAAGACGGTCGTAACCTTCTCAAAATACCGGAAATGTCCTTCCCAAGCTTTGTTAAAGAGAGCTTTCCGTGGCTCGATTTCCTGCTATGAGACGTGGAAGACGTTGAAGTTTTAGAAGCAACTCCTTGGATATTAACAGGTGAACGTGGAGGTGCACTGCTTGCCGAAACAGTAGATGCCGTATATTCCGCCACACGGCTGGCGAAGGGCGGGTACGTTTCGGATGGTGAGTTTGGGAAAGGATACTCCGATCCTTCTACTGCGGATTGCGAAGTCTGTGGGCCGGATTGGTTGGCCGGGTCCCAAGCTCGGCCGTTAGCACGACCAGTCGAGTGAGAAGGGGTAGATGGTTGACTACGAGAAATATATGTTGATGAGTTGGGTAGGTTGTTGTTGGAAGTGTTTGCAATAGCTGGCGACGTGGAGGGCGAGGAGGGTGGAGGTATATCAGGATTATGTTCCATTTGGGTTGGCGAGGATGATGAGGAAACAGAGGGTCTTCGAACTCCTCCACCTCGAGACATTGTTCGAGCCAGCGAAGAATGTGTTTCGCTCACAAGGTGCTCCAGGAATAATTCTTGCTTTCCCCCAAACCTTTCTCTTTTGGGAGGGCAGGAGGTCTCCTCAGTGCTTTTGCTCCGGATGTGTTATCTCAATACGCTCTCGTGGGTCCTGATACTTGTTTTCTTTTTGTTTTCTTCTTTTCTATCCGTGCCTACCAGGCAACTTTTAGGATATGGTTAGATGTGTGGGTGAACGAAGTTGCCCCCCTTCGAAACACAAGAGAAGAAAAAAAAAAAGACTCTTGTTCTTTTGCTTCCAGACCAGAGCGGAATGATTGATAGGGCCAATGGGCCCAGTCCGGGGTGATTTAGGTTGGCGTGGAGGGTGGTGGATGTCGGATGTTGATAGTGCATCTAACTAACATAGAGGATTTTGGCAGTGATAAGTGTGCTGCAGTGGGAGGGTCTGGATTGGGGAGGACTCTTCAAAAGTGGTTAATTGAACCAAACAGCGCTCTCGCTGCCAACAATTGGATATTCTGGCTACACTTCCGGACCCTGCCTTTTTCGGTGGGAACGACCTTCCGTCCCTAATTTTCTTCCCTCTTTGTCACTGTTGTACAAGGAATGAAGGAACCAACCGCTGGGGGCAAGCGGGCAGGGCAGGGCAAAAAAAAAAATAAATAAATAAATAAATAACAAGAAGCAGCGGCAGCAGTAGCAGCAAGGAGCGGTAGCTGCAGGCCTTCGATGGCTGTCACTCTGCAGATTTTAGTTTTAAAAAAAAAAAAAAAGAGGGCGTCAAAAAGCGAGCGGTTTGAATCGACAATAATAACGGCCAAGTAAGGGAAGAAACAGGCAGCGGCTGGTTGAAGTCGTTCCAACCCAGAAATGAAAGGGAAAAAAAAAGAAAGGAAGAAAGAAACAAGGTGAGAATGAGAAATAAAAAATTAAAAGGAAGCAGAGGAGCCGAAAAGACTAGTCTAGAACGTTTTGCTATGAACCTCTGCGAGATATTCCAAAACACCTGCGCTGTCAACTGCGATGTGTCAGGATCTATTAATTATCTCCCCGCTAGGAGGCATAAAAGGCCTGAGAGAGCGAGGGAGAGAGGGAGAGAGGGTAATGTTTGAAGTAGAGGTACAAGGGAAAAGGATATCACTTGGGGTTGTAAAATCTTATCCCCCCCATCCCTCTTTCTTCCTTGACATCGTCAGCAGGAGTATATAACAGAGGTAGCTAGCTGTTGTTATCGTTTAAAGGTTGAATAAAGTAAAAAGAGGAGAAGAATAACTCTACAAGATGGCTCTCTTATCCCGTATTATTGACTGGTCGCAGTGGTGGACTTTAAGATTAAAGGAAAATTCTTGAGATGGTTGCTTTTGCTGGGTCTTCTGTGCAAGGGCCCTTGCTGAGGGTGCACAACCTTTTTTTCTTTCTCTCTTTCTTTCTTTCTTTCTTTCCTTTTTTCGTTTTTTCTTTTCTCACGGCCTCTCTCTCTCTCTCTCTTTGCAGCACACACCCACATAATATTCTCTCTCCTCTCCCACTCAACCTCTTCGCTGTTTCGAGGTTTCACCATTTTGCTTATTTCAGTTTCCGCTCCCCATCAAATCCTGGTGCTGGGGATATATTAGATTCGTGGTAACAAAAAAAAAAAAAAAAAGCACGGTCATCCGAGATTAAAAACCAGTCGTTTTAATTGTTGGAGTTCTCAGAAATGTGATTTACGATTTACGGACATCTATTGCGTACTGCTCAAACCCAAAAGCCTCAAATGCTAAGGATATTGCTTTTTCCCCCCACCGATTCTTGGGATTCCACCCTTTTGAAGAAGTCAAGGGCTATCTCGTATGCATGATTTGTCTGAACTC
>LDUD01000006.1:232554-262986 GCA_012184295.1 Dactylella cylindrospora
CTTTTCTTTTCTGCTCAGGCAATTTAAAGAAAAAGAACAGAGCTCAAGCCTGTCGTTCTAAATGATTGATTTCGACGGCTGGATATATACAGGGCCTCTTGCCGAATTGACTTCAGTACTTACTATGGCCAGAGAACCCCTGAAGTTGATTTATTAAGATCTTCCCAACTTGAGTGCTCGGGTTCCGTTCCGAGGAACCTTCGACGGATTAGAAATAGCAACTCATCCAACGTGTTGGATATTGGGTAAGAATCAAACCTCACTTTGCTTTGAGCAACCTGCTTAAGCGCCTACGACGACGACTCACTAGGTACATGTACATTGCATGTATCCGCAGTGGCTCTCACGGAAATATCTTTCATTAAGCCTTCTGTCAAATTTTTGCTCAATTGCGAAAAGCCTCCTTCCTTGGCAACGCTTTGAGGATTGCAGAAAACCTCCCCATGTGATATATGTCCGCACGCCCCAAAGTCGGCGTTCTAGCCCACCCTATCCCTACTGTTCTCCCTAAAGACGCATTTCTTTTCTTTGTCTATTTAACGGATATAGGTGTCCCAATCGGTCTGCATGCATATTTTGCAACACTTATTGAGCTGTCAATAACTCTTGCGAATACGGGGTCGTCAAGGATAAGCAGAAAGTCCCTGCACGGAACCGTTGTTGCCCATAATGCAACCGTATCAGTCAAGTCGTAGCCCAAGCCGAGCGAATTTCACTCATGATGCCTTGGGTTCGTGCTTGACCTTCCTCAATCTCTTCGAAAGAGCCTTTTTATGTGTCAGAAGAACCGAGGGACCGAAGCCACAACGTCCCGGTTATTGAGTCAACGATATCCACATCGGCATGAGGTGTCTTTCAGCTGAGCAAGCCACTGACCACCATCCCACCAAAGTACCATGACCAACCTATCGACACTTGATACCTTTTTATTTCTTTTCAAGAGCGAAGACAGGTTTATTTTCCGTCTCCCAACGGCGGCTCCCCCAACCTTTCTCCTTTCGTTCTATGAATATGTTTGGCAAAGGGGTTATGGCTTGTTGTTTCGCCAAAACGAAAACATCTGCGGCTGAGAGCGGCCAGGCTAATGTGCAAAATGTCTGCATCTCGAGCAACACACACGCGGTCACATATAGCCACAGAGTTTAGATGTGATACAACTTTATATCTTTTTCCTACATGGACAAGTATTTTGCTTCTGGCAGCTATACATAATCCCTTCCAATGTGTCTATAGTTGGGCCGGGGCTAACAGGATTAACTTCACATATGTTCCACAGCTTACTTCTAGTCGAAGCAGTATTTTTACCGAAGCCGACAAGCTCGATTCTTCAAATTTAACTCTTGGAATCTAGCCCTATGCAGACCTATTTATGGATGTTAGAGGCAGCGCCCTCTAGGCTAGCTTGGAAAGACCGCTAGCTTGACCAAGCCGTGGGATCCACGGGCCTCTACTTGCCGACGACCGATTATACCTTCCAACTAGCTTCATCTCGTCGGTTATTTTCAGTCCTCTTCCTCTAGATCTCTGTCCGATTTCAGAGCATCTTCTTCATTTTCCGAACTTCGTTTAGTCCTGCCCACCCTCGGAATCGGCTACTCCGTCCCTTCAATAGGTTCGGTGATACTAAATTCCAACCTTTATTCCCTCGCAAAATGGGTGTCTCGCACGGTCCGGATGTGGTCTTACAAACTAACCCAACCGTCAATTTTAGCTTCTCAACTTTCACCCGCTTGCCACCCGCCTACATGAATATTTTTTTTTCCGCTTTTATCCACAGCACTGTCCTTACTTCCTCCCGTCCCCAAGCAGTTGGGAATGTCTCTCAACGGCAGTATGTGTCCAGTGTCAGCGGCATGAGCAGGAGAGGGAGGAGCAGCAGCAGCCACAGTTTATGCGCATATGCAGCTCAACCTTTTGTGCTTTTCTTCAACGAATGCCCAATCCCATCGCCTTCTCCTGCCGTCTCCCGTGCCCAGAAGTCGTGTCTAGACTCGTCAGTCTTACCCTTCTACCAATTTTTTTTCTTTCTAGATATTTCGGTTGCGGGATATTTCTAGAGAGTCCATTGGTTGGTGCTTTGTAGACGAGCCCTTTTTTTTTTTACACTCTGGAATTTTTCTAGTCCTTTTGGTTTCTTTCGATTCCTTCGATTCCTTCTGCTTTCCTTCCCTTTTTTTTTTTTTTTTTCTTCTATTTTTCTATTTTTGTTCTTTGACATGCCTAGACGCCTAGATCTGCTCCACATCAAGACCCGACTTACCAGCCGAGATTTTAGCATGCATGGATAGCGTCTGCGTGGAAACATCGAAGTTTAGAGTGGATATCGGATGTGCTACTAGCCCCCCTCAAAAAAGAGAGTCAGACCATAGACCTCTAAACCTCGAGATCTAGACCCTTCAAAGAAATTCACACCCACCAAATAAAGCAGCACGCATCGAAAACCCGCTTATATTTACCGACCAATAAAAACGCTGACCTGGAACGTACAAGAAATGCAAAAAGGAACTGACAATATATTAATCTATACTTGGCGAATGGCTTTGTTTTTTTTTTTTTTTTTTAAACGAATCCTTTAGAACTGTGGGGGATTACACAAAGTTTCAGGCGTGCAGCGAATGCTGGGTCAAGGTGTACACGCTTCGGGTCTTAAGTCTCGGTGACGGGTTCCCATTGGTCTCTTCACTTTTATTAAGTTTTTGATTTAGCTGTAAGGCAACCAGAATCGGCCGGGATCCAACAGTTCCTAACCTGATAATCTGATATATTAACTGTCTGTAAAGAAAGAGCTTACGTTGCTCGTGCTCTATCCTTTCTCACATACCATCCACGCCTCGAGCTCCCCGAATACTTTCTCGCTATGATCAAACCGTATAGAATTTCTCAAGAAGAAAGGAATAGCATAACGCCTATACCATGTACTGAGTAATCGTATTATTTTACATATCCGCCAGATAATTGAAAAAGAAAGGATCTCTGGGATACAACCAGCATCCGTCACACGAAAAAAGTGTCCTGCAGACGCAAGCTAAAAGGACGCAACGACCATACGCCACTGCGCCGACACGCCCCGTCTATACAACTCCCATAATTACCTGCCCACTAGTCTCACAAACACCCCACCAGCCGGGCGGAGAGCTTAATTCCTCCTCTGCTTCTTTCTTTCGCTCCCATCACCGCTTGCTTTCCTCTCCAAACCGGCACTAGTAATCCCCAACCCCAAAGCACCCTTCTTCCCGCTCGAACTACCCGTATCATCATCATCGTCTCTCCTGCCACCACGCCTGTTGCTCATGGTACTTAAGTTCTCCCCTCTGCTCATAGAAACACCTCCAATGCCTGATAACGACCTGCCAATCGGCGTACCAGAGCGTCCAACAGCAAGCCCATTTAGGTAAGGCATTGGTGCACCACCTGCTCTTATCCTCCTAACTTCCTGAAGGTCTGCAGAAGCTTCCTCAGGCTTTAGAGGGTTGGGTGGAGGCGCCGTCAGGCCCTTGGTGATGAAAGAAGGTGGAATTGAGGGTGTCATATTGTGGCCTTGAGAAGCGGCAGCAGCACTAGTGACACCGCGAGTTGTAGGCCCGGAGGGAACGGAGACTTCGTCCTCCATGGGAGTATCACCATCGTTCGATCCTGGTTCCCCTCTATTTCCATTGGCATTGCCATTTGCGTTCCCTTCTTCCTCATTAATTTGTTTTTCGTAGAGATCTAGATAGTACTTGACCGTAGAGGACTGGGCCGCGGTGGTAGCAGCAGCTAATTCCTTGTCACTAAAAAGTTTGTCAAGTGTGTAAAGTGGCTTCGCCAAGTCAGCGGGATGGACACCCGCTCGGGCTTTGGAGGTTATCTCTCCGGATCGTGGAGTCGATGGTCGAGAGATTTCGGTGAAATTTGGTAGTAGGCTATCGTCATTATCGCGACCCTTGCGGTTGTTTCCTCTCTTTCGTTTGCCGAGGCCACCTGGGCTCTGGGATCCATGTAAGTTACCATTGCTGAGGACTCCAGAGTTTTCAATGGCCTGTAATACCGAGAAGAGATCACCACTCTTTGAATCGCTATTGCTGTCCTCACCACGTCTACCTCGTAGCTTTCGAGTGGGTGCAACGTCCAACGAAGAGTATACATCGGTTAGGTGCTGTCGGCCGCCCGGTGATCGTTCGGACTGCATAGCAGCATATTGTGCGGGGTGGAGAAAAGCAAAAGATGGTTCACTCATGTCTAGGTTGTCCTTGTCCGAGATCAATTTTTTGCGATTCTGTTGGAGCCTGTTTAGTAACCGCTGACGAATGTTCCCGACTAGGTGTTGGTATTCCGCTTCGGCATGGTGTAACGCGAGATTATGGTGGAGATTGACATTCTTTAACCGACGGGTGTGCTGAAGCTAAATTTCTCGTAAACAATGATTAGTATCTCTTGCAGAAGACAGTTTTTAGTGAGAAGACTATGTTGCATACGTGTAATTCCGTCATCTCAACTTCTCTCCTTTCGACGCTGTCGTTGACGGAGTCGATGAAGGCACTGTAGAATCTCCCCGCCTTCTCGCTGGTAGCAGCTAGCAGAATACCGGACGTCTTGAGAACCTCGTTAATCGCTTCCTCGACCTCACCACCATAATCTGGCAACATTCCATTATTGGCAGGGTGACAATTAGTCTCAGCGATCGCTCTCATCTCCGCATTAAGGATTGAGAGTTGAGTTCTGTATCGTTCATCTTTAGAGAAATTGAAGGTGTTGTTTAGCTCGTTTAGTGCACCCGCGATCGCGGCTCGACGTTTATCCCTTTTCGAGGCATTTTGAGGCGGTGGTTGGGCGACATGGCCTTGTGAAAGATGCTGTTGCACCCCCGGGGGCGAATCTATCACCATTTGGTGGGGATGCGGTGATGCGATGGGTGAAGGGGATGCCATTGTTTCGGTGATTGACAAGGAGGGCGTGTCACGATGGTGAAGAGGGGTAGTTTCCGTGGACAGAAATGTCCACTAAGTTCCGGCCCTGGGTATCAAGGGCGTAAAGTAGTAACTAAAGAACCACGATGAGAGTTATTTTTGCTAAATGGTTGCCGTGATCGCGAAAGGGTTGAGATGGAATTATCCGAGCGGGCTGGTGGAACCAAAGTTTGTGGACGGCCGATCAGTAACGAAAAAGCGGTCTTGTCAGTTGCAGGAAAAGAAGTCTCAAAAGGATAATGGAGTAGCTCGTTAATGGTGATATTATAATAGCGATATTTGAAATGTGCAAAGGCTATGATGCCGTAGACGGGTTGATGTAGAGTTGATGAGGGATGATGAGGAGAAAGATTTCAGGATGGAGGATGATTTAATTGAATGAAATGGTGCTGAGATAGGAAAGTTGTGTTTTCTTTGGGGCAACCTCAGCCGGCCGAAATTTTTTGGGCGTCGCAACACGCTCACCTCACCCTCATCGCACGGCCACACCAATGCAGCCACGCAGCTGGGGCAGCCACAAATATAGGGCGATCATTTGAACAGAACCTGGTGACAGTCAAATGGTGTGGAAACGGTCATGTATGTCTTGCCCTCAATTTTGTGTCTGGGCAGGTATTATATAATCCGTGCAGCTACAGAAGATTAGTGATATTCGATAAAAGGCAAGTTTATAAATGTTACACGACTTTCACCATCCAGTCATATTTGTTGTCAATGCCATGCACGATGAAGTGTAGGCAATGCTTATCCGGCAAGTGGCTGTTATACAGCGCTGTCGATAGGTAGTATGGATAGATTTCAATTCTTCTGATTTGATAGAGATTCTATAGTCTCTGGTAATATCCAAGGTATTAGATACATGTATACATCTACTAAATTAACGTCCCCAAATCCAAGCCGCAAAAGACGTTGAAGTCTCGATAAGAAATTTGATTAGAATATCGACCCCATATTAAAAAAAAGTGTCCTTGATTTCCGAAACCCAGATCCCGGTACTCCGTGATATCCCAAAAAACAATGCGCCCGGTCCAGTGAAGTCCAAACCCGCCTGTACCCTCGAATGGTAATACAAAAACAAAGAAAATACTGTGACTGAATTTAAACAGTCTTTGACCTCATTTTGGTTCGGCTAGTCCTTGGGTCCCGCGGCGAGGATGGGGCGCCCGAAGGCACCAAGGACATATTGTACATCAGAACGAACCAACAGTAGGCAGTCAGCCTCTGATTGTTAGCCATTCTTGCATGGTTGTAGGGGCGCAATGCTCCCTCAACAACTCCCTCTATAACTCCGCGCCCGTTCCGGCTTGTATCGATGGTGAGAATATCAACTAACTGGTGAAGCTGCCTTAAGTCTAGTTTCATAGGTATGCTAGTAAGGGAATTGGTAAAATACTGCCGGTCGAGGACAGTGTCGTAGGTAACAGCCCGTCTAGCTGGGTTACTAGAAGCACGAACCAGCTGGCTTCGTGTGGCGTTTGACTCTTTGAGTTGGTCACGGAGACTTGAGCATTGCTGAAGGAGATCGCGAATTTGGTCCTCTAGAATGTTTGCCTTTGGTTCAATGGTCTCCCAGTATCCAGGCCCCCACCATGGGTCAGAAGCAAGGTGTTCCTGGATCGAAGCGACAAAGAAATCCCATTTGAGCATTCTAGCAGCAGTAATTAGAAGACGAATGGTCGACTCAGAGTCAATTGCGCGGCCGAGCAGACAAGCGGGGCAGAGTGCTGTTGAGAACAAATTAGCGAACGTTCTGTAAGTCGGAAGCAGATAGAAGAAACTCACATTCCAGGGATTCATCATCGTCATTAATCGCTGCCCAAACCCATTCGCACTCATCCTTGGCCAAGCAGTTCAACCACTGATATCCACCTCTGGCGTCGCCAGTGAACGCTAATTCCAAATCCAAATCATCCAACGCACTGCCAGAATTCTGCACTGTATTCTTTCCAAAATATCGAACCCTACGGGCGAGGTCGGCAGCGGATCGTACGACACCCATCATAACCTTGAACAGCTGAACGGAAATATCACGTTGGAGAATCCACATGTCTTCCAGTTCCTTCGGGTTGCTGGAAGAATTTACCAAATCCGAATGGTAAGAGCAGAAACTAGTATTTAAAACGAGTTAGCTGGAATTGCTTGGAATCCTGGTAGCGTACAACATGACGCAATCGGTGAGAGAAGGTGAGATTTACCATTTGCGGTTTGCATTCCTATCCTGTTGAGCTAACTGGCGACCAACGAAAGAGTCCACGGAGTCTAGCAGTTCCTTCACAGCTGCAGGTAAAATGTTCTCCTTGATCAATTCGTAGGCGTCCTCTGCAGATGCAGGGTCCAAAGGAAGCGGATTCGCTGGTAGAACTGTGCACATTTCGGCAGCCATCGATTCTATCTAGATACGTATATGCAATGCGAGGTTCGCCCAACAATTTATGTGTTGAGTGCAGTGCGGTGCGTTGTCGTTGATAGATTGTGCCGCCTCCTTTTGTAGCAGAAAGGATTCTTTCTTTCTTCCCAAATTTTTAACAAGATGGTCTCTTTGTTAGGTCGGTGGATTTAAATTGTAGCCATCAAATTTGTAGCGGTTTCCAAACAATTTTTTTTGCTGGAAAACGCCAGATATATACGGCTACCGAGACGAATAAGTCAGTCGAAGGCAAAAGCTGTTGCAAATGTTGGGTCCGATGCGCTGCAGTGAGTTGCTTGTGTCATTTAGACGTTTGTTAGATTTCGATCGATCGATTTGTAGTACGATGGAACTATTCCACATGCAAAGAATACGAATTCGAAAGGAAGACTTTGGAACTTTTTAGTAACGTATTACGTCTTGTCGGTGTGAGCGACGGTGAGATTTTAAAAAAGGATTATCAAGGAACAGGAAAAAAAAGAGAGGTTCCAGGTCTATATAAATCAAAGCCCTATATGTTTGAAAGGGGGATTCCGACATTTAAGTAAGGTATGCGTCAGTACATGTAATTATAGGCCAGCCCATGGCTGCTTGCCCTCTCTAGATGTGGGTGTTATCTAAGATTTAGGTCAGAAGACGCGAGCGGGTGTGGGTGGACCTGAGCGGTTTATTGTCCGACAACCCTGGCCTGGCCTGGCTCTTAACAGCTAGCAAGATCAAGACCAGCGCATCCAAGTCGGTAGGTGCATTGCTTCTACTCATGACGATGTTGCTGCTCGTTTCATCCCACCCTCTTGCTCTCAGAAAAAATTTTATTCTACGATTTAAGGGGAGAGGATGAGCCAGAGACAAGAGTGCACCAAAGATAGTACGAAATTGCGTGAAATGTCAGTGGCGGCTGATGGGAGATTGTGCAATCTCTCTTAACCGTTGACGGGAGAGCGAAAAAGCAATGAATCTCCCCCCATCAGTTAATTGGAAGCCCGACAAAGCGGAGCGGAACGAAACATCCTTTTCTGGGTCTGATATTGGAAGGCCGAGAAAGAAGTAAAACAACCCAAACGGCAAGAAATTCTGTTGATAGAAACTGTAAAAAAAAAATTAATGAAACGCCGTTTTCTGCTAATTGCCATGTATATCCGATTCCGTGCAGATGACAATCACGTATCATCAATCCTATTGCAAGCATCTGCAAATTCAAATACCTTTTTGGAGGTTTCCAGCATGGCAGATAAATTCACAGTTTTCCTGTAATGAGCTGTTCGCAAGGCTTATCTCGATCGCTGTGTTGTTCTTTAGCTCTGCATGAGTGCCCTCGAACCGATCATGAAGCTGCAGGTTCGCTGCACGAATCGAAGACTATCATTCGCTCGGGTTGTTCCAGCCTTCACGCCGCACATGCTTGTGTTCCCGTTGCGCATGTGTGCGTACCAGATTCCGTTCTTATTCAACGGAAAAAACAGAGCTAATCTCGAAAGTACCATACCCGCAACCAGCCTATGAGGCCAAGAACATTACTATTGCTGCGTTATTATCTATCTGAACTTCTATGCTGAGCTAGTTTTGGTTTGTTCCGACGCATTGCATCACCGATGACAGGACCATTATTCCAGGTAATAATAATAATTGTTTGCAGAGGGAATTATTACCGATCGAGGAGCTAATGCACCTCCAAGACCAGACGTCAAATGCAGAATAACAAAAAAACTAGGTTTAAAGAGCGATATACTTCCCGTTCACTGCTTAGAGAGAGAGAGCAGATGCCTCGCCCTGATCGAAAACTCAATAAATCCCCATGTGATCCATCTCTATGACATAAGGCTTAACTGCATGGGCTCTCTAAACACTTCTTAAAACTGATTAGTTTTCCAACTACCCGCATGATCGCGGCTTGTATCTTTTCGCTCGGTTCATTGATCACTTTTTTTTAGTATTCTACACACAGGAAAAAACAAAAGGAAAAAGAGGTAAGATAGGATTCACAAAGTTTTTGTCTCAGGTTCATACAGGCTTCGACTACCCCGCCACACATTCTCGAGTATCTCCCTTCGAGGTAGCAGCTTTGGAAAGACCACCACGACCTCATTCTCATCTCGAACGACGACGGCAAGATAGAACCTCACCTCGAAACCCACAAACCCTTCATGGATAAAAATGTCCTGGATGGTAGAAGTGGGAATGAACCTATTGTTGGCTTTGACGAAATAGGACGACGAAGAGCTTGTAGTTTGTACGCCGAGGCCACGAAGTACTAGCAGGCTTTCTTCTGCAGCAAGAAACCGCCATTTTTCAGAGCTAGGGTCAGAACTGAAGTGCCGTGTTTCACAAAAGAGCAAAAAGCCAAAAATTCTTGGGGTCAACAAGCCAAACTAGACACTAACCTGTATAACCTCTCAAGCTGGCAATCCAGACTCCGCAGAAACCAAGGATTGCGAGATAGGGCCAATGAAGTTTGCCATGGAGCAACTCAAGGTATCTGGGCCGTATGTCTGGTTGGAAGGATAGTATCAAGTTTCTTAATCCATCCTGCAACCCAGTCTCATAGTAATCCTGCTTGAGCAGAATAATAAATCCAATAATCCCTAGAACAATACCCTTGAGGACCAAAAGTGTGGTGAACCGCCGTGACCATCTTTCCGGACGTGTTGTAACTGTATATTCGATGGTGGAGGGAGTCGGGTTCCTGACTCGTAGACCCGATAATCTCGACTTGAGAGGTTCCTTATCGGATTCCATTGCTTTCCCCTCCGTCTCAGCCGCCAGATGTCCGGTTGAGGACACCGAAACAAGCTCTCTTGGAAGGAACCAAAAAAAAATGCGATGCAGGTTGGAAGCTTGTCCATGCAAACACGGGCTGCTTGACAAAGGCAAGAGAGAGAATTTGGTCAACATTGACCTGAAACGAAATGTTGCAGGTTGACAGGCACAACACATCCCAACCAGAATGTTTCCAGCTGAGGATACTCTTCCTGGGTATCAGCCGCTGGTACGGCTGAGGTTGCAATCTTGTTATGCATGATGGATTTTAGGATGCAAGGCGATATGATAATGCAGCGTTTATCATAAACACGGCTCCTAGCGAAACATGCTAATTTGCAAGGAGAACGTAAGGGCGTGTCGTCTTGAAATGTTTATATTGATCGGGAATCTGAACGTAACTTATCACAACTTTCCCATCCTCATGCAACCAACATCCCCAACTATTAATTAACCAATGGTATTGAAGCACATTTACTTGCATGCCCTCTTGAATCCGACTTTTCTTCTTGCCGTGAAAACCTCGAATTTCGATATGTAGATAAAATGAAGTGGGACTAGAGTCTGCATACGTATAGGCGACTCAATCCCAGCCGTAGGAATACGCGACTCGGATAGCTTAAATTTGGTGTCAGGATTTACCCAATCGTAATGCATTATATTTCAGCTCAAGTTCCACTGTACTATTCTAAACCAATAGTACAATAATCTAAATAATTATTACAAAACGGACAGGTCACGTCTGATTTAAAGCATTAGACCGTTGCGACACGGTACCTCCTGTTACTCCAGTCCCGAAATTCTCATATGATTGCTGAATAGTACTCGGCTCAAAATCCGTAATAATCTCCGCTGCGTGACCCAATCTTGAACTCTGCCCCGAAGTTGGAGGACGTACGATTTGTGAGTACGAAGGATCCAGCATGTTTGAATTCGCGGGTGCAGAGATTTGATATATCTGAACCGGGCCTTCTTCTAGACTCTCGCGAATAGTTGCCGGTTCGTCGACGGTTTGCAGGTCTCCTGCAAGCTGACATGGGCCGCAGCAGTTGATAGGCCTTGAAGAGGTCAGACCACGTCGTATGAGGGAGAGGTTCTGAGTTTCGTTTATACACTCCGAGATTGGAGCGGCAGCTGAGAGTATACTCAGAGTGAGGAAATAGAAAAGGATGCTACTTTGTGAGTAAAGAGGCATGGTGAACAGCTCTACCTCCCCACTGTATTATGACGATTGAAGCATGGAAGATTTTGATGCATAACCTTGTATTTTCCAGTCCCAATAAGACAGCATAATTCAAGGGGTCTATAGAGTACTCTACGGTGTGATTGAAAGTCTAGTCTCAGATAATGTGGCTCATTCATGGCTATATCTGCTCCAACCTGAGCATCTGAACCCGAATGCCATCATATAAACAATGTGTTGTCAGTCGTTGTATTCCGGATTCGGTTTGTCAAGATCTGATAAGCCTATTTTGGCAAACACAGATAAGGGCAGCGCACCAAATTCTTTGCCCTAATCTTTTTTTCATTTTGGGGAAAGCTTTCGCTAGTCTGCAAAGAGATTCTATCGAAAATTTTAGAGTGCAACATCAAGACACTTCAACGACATCTTCAACTCCATACCTCCCTTTTCGTCAATAACTCCTCCCCTAATCTATCATCTATACATCCGACAAAATGCCACCAAAAGCTGCGTCCAAGGGCAAATGTTAGTATAACGCTTTTCGATTTTAGATTCCTCGGTCAATTCGCAATCTCGACGGGAAGATGTCTGCAGTGGGAAGGGACGTTAAAAGATGGGAATATGAGATATCATGGGCAGCGGCAATGAGGTAGCCCGGGAAGTGAAAGGGGAGGGGAAATGGATTATCAATTTGATCGTCTGGGCAGTTTATTCATTCTAATGTTTGCGAATTGGCATGGAATAGACGATACATTGGATTGGATAAAGAATGGGAACTACAATGGATACTGCAGAACATCGACCCGACGAGATTGCGATTAGAATTTGATATCTGGGTTTTCAGACGCTGACCCACAATCTCAAACTATAGCGGCCGCCCCTAAGGCCAAAGCCGCCCAGAAGGCAGCATTGAAGGGAACCAACCCGCACAAGGTCCGAAAAGTCAGATTATCGGCCAGCTTCCACCGACCAAAGACTCTCACCCTCTCCCGTGCTCCGAAATACCCACGAAAGTCCATCCCACACGCCCCTCGCCTAGACGCCTACAAGGTCATCTCGCACCCGTTGAACACCGAGAGCGCGATGAAGAAGATTGAGGAGCACAATACCTTAGTTTTCATTGTCGACGTCAAGGCCAACAAGAGACAGATCAAGGCTGCTGTTAGCAAGCTGTACGATGTTAAGCCAGTCAAGATTAACACTTTAATAAGGTTCGTTAGTTGGATACATCCAGATATTTAGGGGGGTTTCGAGACTAACATGTAGTCCGCAGACCGGATGGAAGAAAGAAGGCTTTCGTCAAGCTGGGAGCTGAGACTGATGCCCTGGATATTGGTAAGTCTAGCTTTATCCGTATAGAATCCTAAAATCAAAATGCTAATTGCCCATTTCTAGCTGCATCGAAACTCGGAATCGTTTAATCTTCTTGTGATATATATTTCCTTGTTTCTGTTGTTTTTCTTGTCCAGTTTCCTTATGTTCCGGCATCTCTTTTTTTTTTAACTTTTACTCGGGGAGTTTTATACATCCTGCTATTCCTACCTTTCCCCACCCGCATCATCTCTCACCAAGCATCATCCTCGGTCAATGCATTTGACTGTACGATATTTTTTACATAAAAACCGCTCGATGATTAATGAAACACAAAGTTGGTACCACGACGGATGTGGTCCCAGACTGAACCAAATCCCTCTCTTTTTCGCCGTTCATTCGTAGTATACAGTAACAATGATCCCAGCTTCGGGGACGCCGCCTCTCGCTGATATATATAATATAAAGTGGATTCTACAGACGGCTCGATACTTTGTCGCCTAGCCACTCCGCAAATACCTCATCCTGATGCTGACCAGCAAGAAGCAAAGTAATTCCCTGTCGATCTGATTCCACCGCCGGTGTCTGACTGAGATGCACCATTGCCCGCTGCTCAAACCCACCTTCTTCCAATTCCTCTTGAGTCAGCACCGGCGTACAGCAAGCATCAGTCCCATCGAACACCCTTTCCCATTCCTCTCTCGATTTAGCCTTAAACTTAGCCTCAAAACTCTCCCTCATCGCCGGCCACGTCTTCTTATCCTGTCTCGTCTTTAATAATTGGTCATCGCAAGGTAATCTAAGCCCCTTCATCAACTCTCTGAAAAACTGAGGCTCCAAAGCTCCCACGGCCATGAACCTCCCATCCGAAGTTTCATACGTATCGTAGAAGGGACATCCACCGTCGAGGTTGTTGGTGCCTCTGGGTCCGTTCCA
Organism: Dactylella cylindrospora; assembly: GCA_012184295.1. Taxonomy (NCBI): domain Eukaryota; kingdom Fungi; phylum Ascomycota; class Orbiliomycetes; order Orbiliales; family Orbiliaceae; genus Dactylella; species Dactylella cylindrospora. The sequence continues at coordinate 246,095 of LDUD01000006.1, forward strand.
CACTGGCGTTTTTGTTAGTTGTCGCGGAAAGGTGGCTAGATACGACACGCCGTCCACCATGTTTGACTCGACGACCTGTCCGCGCCCGGTCCTAAACCTCGCTAGAATTGCTAGAAGGATGCCTTGGAAGCATGCGGCTCCACCACCTATTGTGTGACAATATATGCATCGTGCCGTGTTGTTAGTGTGACTTTTATTTTGTAAGGTATTTTGTTTAGGCCGCTTCGTTATAAATTGCGGTAATCTACTTTTTTGTGGAGAGGGGCTTAAAAGTGTCTGCCTAGCTAAAAGGAAAAACCATAAAGTGGATGGTGGAGTTTAATCCATTCAAATTTGCAATGTCCCGTGGTATCACGTTATAATCGATACCCTCTCTTTTTATTACGAGCGGCGGGATGTTGTGCAGGAAAAGGAATAGAGCGACTTTGAACTACTAACCTGCAAAGTCACCAAGAATGTTCGCCGGTGGGATTGGCTTTTGTTTTGTTCCGAGCATGCTTAGGACACCTGATACCGCAAGGTAGTCTATGTCGACGATGCAGTTGTGTAACAACCCTGCGATTAGAAGCCTGGTCTCGTCCCAACGCATCGCGTTGATGGATAATGCATTGCATTACCGCGGATTAGATATACGCTGAGAAACTTACTGATATCATGGCCCGCTTGATCTTCAAGGCGTCCAATTTCCCCTTGTTAGTGGCCAACACCCTCTCTAGATAACATCTTTGAATGCGATATGATATGATATGATATGAGCATCATGAACTTACCTTTGTACTTCCCGTCCCTCCTGAACCCCGTCAATCTCGCATAAACCAACCTCTCATTCTCCTTCAACAGCACCTCAGGTCCCAATCCCAACTTTTCCATCACTCCGGGTCTAAACGGCTCGATGACAACATCCGCCCGTCGAACCAACTTTATCACCTTGTCCAGATCCGCAGGATTCTTCAAATCCACGCAGATTGATCTTTTATTCCTGCATAGCAGGTCGTTGGTTGGTTTGCCTTGGTCGGTTTTTCTGTCGATGCGGACGACGTCGGCACCGTAGTCGGCGCAGAGGAGGCCGCAGAATGGGGCCGGTGCCAGGCCTGCGAATTCTAGAACTTTGATGCCTTGGAGGGGTGGGTTCTGCATGTCTTCTTCTTCTTTCTGCCTTTTTCTCTCTTCTTTCTTTTTTATGCGGTTTTCTTTTTTTAAATCAGAGAGGAGGAAACTATTTTTATTTCCGAACAGTATCGATTAATTATCAATCTCTTCGATATCCATCCAATGTGAAACATATCTTGCCTTTCGAGTGATGGTGAAGTTTTATATCGGCTGCACCACTTTTGTTCTCCGTGATTGCTTGTTGACCTGCCAAATGGAACCGCGGCAAGAGCCACATGGTTGGGACTCCCAAGATGGGATTTTTTGAGCCGAACTCGAGGGGCAAAATGTCAACTTTAGGCGTTTGCTCCTTCGGGTTCGATTGCCACGAGGACATGAAAGGTGCATAATGTACGGAGAAGGGTCGCCTTATGAAAATAAGCATTTTCTATTCTTTGAAGGCTTTCTCGAGGCTGCAATGCATCTTGTAGACGGCGCTGGTGGCGGGCTGGGTAAAAAAAGAATAGATTTTTAATTTTCTTTTTTTTTTTTCTATCTGTTTAATCTCTCAAATTTGTTTTTCCCCCCTGCAGTATCGGAATGTCAAAGATGGGTAGCCTTGGGTATCCTACTCTAAAATGGTGCACTGATGGTATTTACACTGAAGCTTTCGGACAAACAAGATGGTATGTACAAGTTGAGATTTGTATCTGAATCTGACTCGCTGAATAAAAAAATGCAACAAATGAAAGGAAAGGGAAAAAAATACTAGGAGAAACCCGACCAAATGATAGCTGCCCCCAAACTCCCCACAATGTTGAACGCCGTTTACTATGAGATTGAAATAGGAAAACCAATGAAAAATCAGGTCGCGTGCATAAAAAATTAGAAGGAAACCCCGCCGTTTTGTCCAAGAATATATTTTTTTGCAGATCAGAGATAAAGAAACGAAATGGAAGACCCGAAAATTTGGGGTGCAAGATAAGCGGGTAAAAGCTTGAGTTGTGTGGGAAACTAGATCGGAGCCGCCCGTTTGGGTCCCTTACATGTGCATGTAGTCCCTGGGGCTAATAGCGGTCATGGGCCGGTTTCTAGTAGAACGTCTCTCATCCCAAGGCCACTCCCACTCAGCATCGCCTCGCCCCATAATTGCCACTTCTTCCCATTGGTCCTTAGTTGGGAGCTTATCCTCGCTACCGCAGTGCGGCATCCCACCTTCTTCGCGAAGAATGTTCCAAAGCATATCAGCAACCTCTTGCTGGGTAGGTCTGATGTCGGGTTCCCTGTAAAGCATGTTTTGACAGATCTGGAGAATGCTCTTAACGGCTCGGTCTTCTCCGCCCTTCTTGGTCGCTTCTTTATCGAGAATCTCGACCCAAGAAGCAACCTGTCCCAGATTCGCGTGGAAGGAGGAGTCCGGCTTACCACCTCCACGGGAAGACCCTTTTTTGGTAGAACGGTGGGACTGGAATGCGTTTGGTTTCTTTTTCGCGTTAAACGAGAGGAGGTCAAGGATGATGCAGGCCAAGGAAAAAGTTGAGGCTTTAAATGGTTTTGAGACGTTGCTCACCCACTCGCCTACTTGGATGGTGGAGAAGTGCGAATCCGGTCCGTGGCGAGTTGCATTATCGCTGGAGGCGGATTGTTCAGAGTTTTCGGAGGCACCGTCGTCTTGGTGGAGCGATGGCGGAGGGTGGTTTCCAGAGATCATAGAAATAGATTTGAGGAAAGATCGTGTACGAGTAGAGGATGCAATTGGTGTCGAAGGTGCGGTTTGTGGTTGGAGAACTCGGGTCCAGTTTTCGGGCGCACCATATTCGTATCGTTCGGTTTCGATGTGATCAATGCACGAATTAGCAGCGTCTAATCCGGTCAGGATGGAAATGTCGGAGAAGTAGATATTGTCATTATGAATAAGTATCGTGCGCGGCCGAATATCGAGACTCTTGATACCTTGGTCGTGCAGATATGATAGGGCCTCAGAGAGGCAGTGAATCCAGCCCAAAATCTTTCTTCTGCGCTGTTCCTTGTTAAGGGACTTGAAAGTGTTGGATGGGTTCTGGACGAAGGACTTAAGGGAGTAGTCGCAAGCTGGGGTGGTGAGAATGCATGCCTCGTGGAGGTAAGTGTAGCTGGCCTGGAGGTCGACAATATGAGGGTGCTTAAGATTTCGGAGAATGTCAACTTCGGCAAGGAAGTCATGCTCCATCATCCCATCTGGTTCCAAACCCAATGTTATCTTGCGTCGATACATTTGCAATTCCTTTCGTCTGGGACGGTGGACTCGATCGTCGGAACCAAAGGAGAAGCCCGGGTATTTTTGGCGGTGAGTAACGACCAGCGGAATCTCATCCTCTTCCTGGAATTCAACGTGAGAACGATAGGTAAACTCCTTCAAGATATACGAAAATTGTCTTTTGTAAAACTTGCTCTCCATAGCCTTGTCGTGGTGTTCTCTAAGCCTAAGGCGCTGAATATTATGGGGTCCCAGCGGTAGGTCATCGTCATCCCAAGATTGGTCAACGACATCGAAAATCTTCTCAGGTATGCCAAATTCTAGCAAAAGAAGAAAGAATCTAGAACATGAAAATCAGCATTAGAAGGCTGGGAGATTGTTAAAGGGTTAGCTAAGTCTTCAAATACCTCTTCGCCTTCTGGACAACCCATTCTGCATAAGTTTCGTCCGTAAGGCCATCGCCAAACCCGAGCGGAATATCGAGTCTTTCTTTTCCCTTTTTCGATGGAATCCTGTCCTTCAGGAACTGAGGGGTAACAGTCTCATCAATCTTTTCGGCGTCCCAGCTGATAGTTTCAAAGCCACCGGGTATAGAAAGAGGATCCGTGGTGCCCCTGTAACCGTAGGTGAATATCATAACATCTTGAGTGCTGATTGGTGTAAAATTGGCAGTCGTAGTAGTATCTCTAAACTCGGTAGCTGGGCTTGTCGTTGTAGATTTAACGGTGTCTATAGTACTATGCGGTGGGTTACTGCTTCTTGAGGAGTATGTTGACCCAATAGACTTTGAGGATATCGAATCTCGAGACGAGGCTGCTGAGGTTGTAATTGTCAAATTCTTCGTCCCTCTCGTGAGGGCATCTACAGATGGTTGAGTCATTATTGTTTTCTTTCCTTCGAAATACATCGGCATATTGAAAAAGGCAACGTCGTCAGCCATTTTGACGGATGCTAGGACCTTGTACTATTGATATATATATGAGAGTGCTTCCGGTGTGAGACTCGTTGGGGAAGCTAAACGCTTCGGGAAGTCTTTGCGATGTGTGGGATGCAGTTGCGCTGTCAAGGTTGTTCCATTCCTTTGGAATGTGCCGAGTCGATTTGTAAATAGAATTGGCGAAATAGTCCAATGAAACGGGTTTTATCGATCATGCGATCAATCCAGTAGCCTAGCTAGACGAGGTAGGTGAGGAGATTTTGCGAGGGTTGGACCTTTTCTTATATATCAATGCAGCATTTTCAAGGCTCAGAGGAATCGTAGATTGGCAAAAAGAAGCACTGCGAGTGTGGGACCCGGACCAAGGTGCCAGCGGCGGGCATCCCAGCCCGATAGACCTTTCCTAATTAAACAGTTGCGAAAGGGACTTCAAGATACCCACCGCCGGCGCGAGCCTATCTGCGTCCTCTCCAGCAACACGGGATGGGGTGTACCACACCTTCTGGCATGTGGGTACATGGACCCGGCCAGGATTCTTTCTTTTCCTTTTCGATAGATGGACACCCGTACCGCAATCAGCACAAAAAGCTAGGTGCAGGCCAAGTTGGCCAGGAGGCTTGGTTGTGACTGCCTCCCATTCGCCGATATGTGAGTCGGTTTCCTTGCTGCTCGACTCTCATCACGGTTTGATGACACCCCACACAGGCAAGGGAAGCCTTTCCACATGGCTTATCCAAAGGTGTGGGAGAAACCGACTTTGTTTCGCTGGCTCGAACGGCATTTGAGCAGTGCGGGGGGCTTTTTCCACCAAAAATTTTCACATTTTTTGCTGCCTGCCTAAAACTTCATATTAAACGACCCAGGGCCACGCGTGTTCTTTTGTACCACCTTCTGGGCCGTTTGGTACTTCTCGAAGCAAAAGAGACCATGTTGATGGTTTCTTTCGAATTCTCTTCCCTCACATAGTCCCGTGGCAAGGGATATATTTTGGGGGTTGACGGTAAAGCGAAAACATTTTGAGTGTCGTGCATGCTTATTGATGTGCCTGCAACACGCAATGAACGGATTATGAGACCCAATTTCGGATGCACCAGCCAAACTGGAAGTCGATATCACTCTCCAAAATCCAAAACCCGAGGGGTGGCCATCAGCTCCGAGAAGGTTCACCCGCGCGTCGGGCGTAGAGAGAGACAGAAAAGGGTCTGGGATCTCATTCGTTCCCATTCGAGATCCAATTTACTTTCCAATCTCGACGGTTTGTCCGTTCTTGCTTTGCATAAAGAGGCTTGCTCCTGATCATTGAATCAGGGAAATCGCTTAGATCCCATTGCTATCTTTGGACGGGGCCGACGCTTAGTGCAGTGGATGCGACCGTGGTTTGGAGATCTGGTCTCTTCAGGTACAATACCAATATCTCAAAGGTGATAAAGGCAATGAGTGCCCCACTGGATTGACGCCACTCAACCGAGTCGGATAATATTCGAATTCTCAGCGCATTCTGATGGTGCGTATCGATATCTGAAAAGGAAAACAAGACTAATGCACGTGCCGGGTTGTGGTAGATATCCTACTTGAAGCTTCTCTTTTTTCTCCAGGTTGCTGCTTGAAAATTTTTAGTGGGTGCTACCAAGCTAAATCAAAATTAGGCAGCACGTGTGAGAAACAATTGGCTGAACGTTATCAGAAAACGAAGCCTCAATCTGCTCGATGATGCAAGTGTAACCTCTTCCAAGAGATCCTTACCAAACGAATGACCCCCTCATTCTGAAGGTTTTCTCGTCATGAGAGAAAAAAAATTTAAGTGTTCCAGTATTACCTAATTCCTAGGCATGTCTACAGAGCTATAGTTTTGTCTGAGTATCACTAGGTAGCAAGTGTAAGCTTTTCAAGAAAACTTCTTGTCGAGTCAGCCATTACTTCAGTGGCGCCACGAGCAAACAGGCGAAACATTCATGGAACAAATTGGGCTAGAGAATGTTTTACAGAATTAGCATCCTCATCGTGGATCATAAGCAATTCCAATGCCCGGGGAAGCAAAGAGTATATCGACATGAATTCAAGTTCTTGATTACTTTTTGCAATTGCTGTGGTTTGTTTTTTTCCTCCCGTCCTATTGCACGTTGACAATCTGCCTGTCATACTCGGCGAGACTTGCACGCTGATAACACTCGCCTGCTGTCAATTGCTCCGAGATGTTTCGGGCATTAACGAAAACGTTTACACGGGTCGCAGGATAAACCCAAACCAAGCAAGTCGTACCTATAATTCCTAAAACAAGAGTGTCTCCATATGTGCCGTAACCTGGAATAATCTCCAGTTAAGCTCATGATAGTCGCCCGACCCCAGTCGCAGGTTCCTCTATTTTCGCTTGAAAAAGAGTCGTACCTGATTTAACCGAGTTCGGTTGCAAGCCTGGAGGGCTGAACCAAACGGTATAGGCGCATCGATAACCTCCATGTACGGACACGACCGCAGCCGCTCATGTTTGTTTTTGTTTCCGAGTTTCTCCTTCGTCTTTCCTACTTCGCACTTCGGATCTTTTTATGATTTTATAATCTCGCGAGAATCAGCTAACCACTAAAAGGGGTGTGAGACCCCGTTAGTTATTGAAACTCGCACCCCCCTTATTATAGTAGCAATTTTCTCAGGCGTATTTAAGCGTGATGTTGAATCTTTACTAATTATGGGTATTGCGCTGAGGTCTTCAGTGGGCTATGGCTTAGGTCGGTTGGGTAAATCTGGAATTGCAGGACCTGGACGGTTGTGACAGTTGTACGAGCCGATATGGGCGAATATCTCCCTAGCTGATGGCCTGAAGTGAGATTTATAACCAATAACTGATAGGTAATCGGAGCATCTACGGCTATCTCGGGGACAATCAGGATTGCTGCACCGCATCTGTAGCGGGTAATTGTGGGAGAAGTGTGATGGAACATCCCGAGTATGAGTCTGATCTCTTAAGCTCTTGCGTGGTACGATTTACATTCCTAATGAGTACTGACCGTCATTCGTACGTTGTACACATTGTCGTACATGTCTCGTGTTCAGTCGAGCAATCGCTGTCCCCTATGTTTTCGGTGATGACCGCAGTTACGTTAGATGGAATGTCATGTACGCCTCATCTAGTCTTGATACTTCTGATCGGAATCCCATGAAAATTTCGGGTGCAAAAGATTGATAGGCATTGTTTTTTCAACCGTATCCTCTATAGCCTTCTCGGAAGCAGTAGGTCCCTCGCAGCCTCGGGTTTGGGTTCGAGTTTTGAGTTATCATAAGATGGAGTTGATGTCGGTCGCTTGAGCGTCCGGCTTCCGATTCCGATGGTTGCACAAAGAGCCTCTCGTATTGTCGTTTAAGAGGTATACGACATTGTTTACTTATATCAGCTGCTAGCTAGCCGTCAGGCCGGGGCTTAATTTGATAGATAATATGGATGTGTTGACGGGTTCTTCGTCTTAAGCTTGCGCTCTCCTTTAGTCATCCTATTCGATCGAGTCTGGACCTTCAATAATGTTAGAACAGTAATCGGCTCTTAACTACCGACTATGGCCCACTTCCCCACAAACCAGAGTAAGCCTTTCGGAGCGGAAGGCACTTGAACAGCCGAATCATTCAGCGAATTTATGTCATTGGCCGTTCCTTCTGGGAAAGATGTGAGTGTTCCTGACTCGAGTCCAGTCTGAATATATAGAGCTTCTCGGTTGTTCACAAGCCAGGATGGGACCACGGTCAACTCTTGGGACCAATAACTCCGAGCTCTTTGCCATCTTTGTCTGGCTTTACAGTCAATTGAGGCTTGTGATAATTCACTTTCGTCACTTCCCCAAGCAAGAAAAGGGAAAGGTGACAAGGCTTGCAAGGCGATCGGCTGAATTCGCTACACACGGGGACAATTTCAACCGACCTTTGGTCCTTAAAAAAGTCTATTCCCTCCTCCCTTATTCGTATCTGGCCTCGTTTGGTCGTGTGAATACGAAGAGGGACTGCAAAATTATCCTAGGACTGTGGATTCCGTTCTCTGAATGGTACGAATTTGAGTCCGGAAAAGTCATGTTTCTAGATGCTAGCGAATATCCTTACCCCAGATTCAGAGTAGCTGCTCCCTCACTCTGGAACATTTACCCCATGATTGCACGCAGGGTGCACTTTTTTTTTAATACGACTCCGGGCATTCAGTTCGCCTTTTTTTGATCTGTGGAGCAATTCGCATCTACTGAAACAAATTGCGGAGAAGGGGTTGGCGAAGCCTGGTTGGAGCTGGCATTCGCCATTTTTGCTGTATTCCCGCAGTCCCGGCGTGCCTTTCTTCAACCGCTAAGGATGCTAAGCGGGTACTAAGATTACAATATACTTAAATATCATTTGTCCGTCCTCTCTTGATAAATCTCTCCAATAATAATATCCTTTTTCATCACTGTAAGGTGATTTCCAACCTCTAGTACAACGCATTCCAATATGTTGCATTACGTCTTGATCAGTCTCGTTGTTTGGCTGGGCTACTCCATCTGGAGTCGACTGGACCTTTATTTTCGGGAGAGGAAGTTCAGAAAGCTCCATGGAACAGAAAGACCTACTAAGAAACCGCAGAATTTACCATTTGGATTGGACATTCTCTACGTCGTTCTTTCGGTGGGTCGATTGCCGTTTCGCCAAAATGTGGACTGATAATGATGCTTACACTGGACGCCCTATAGAACTTCAAGAAGCAGCAACTCCCAGAATTTATCAGGTGAGATACAACTGTAGTTTGTATTATATCTAAGGGGTTTTCCGGGTTTTCGTCTCGAAATCATACTGTGATCTTAGCTTTGAGGATTGTGGCTACGAAGACCCCCGCCCAGTCTAACCTCCTATGAACGACCTACCACTAACTTATCCCCTATTTCTCTATAGATCTGAATTTGAGCTGTATGTCGACCTATGCACCCATTACTGAGGGTCTGAATCTTTTGGAATACGACTAACAATTTTTGATTCTTATTAAGATATGGAAATACATACGCACTAAGCCTTCTTGGTATATTCACCACATAAGCTTAAAAACAAAAAGAAAGTCGGAGCAGACTACTAACGCTGGCTCGAACAGGCACCACGTCTATCTCTACTCGAGAGCCTCGCAATGTCCAAGCCCTTCTTGCTACCCAGTTCAAGGAGTTCGGGCTTGGACCTTCTCGCTATGGGGTTTTCAAGCCTCTTCTTGGAGATGGAATTTTCACTCTCGACGGCCACGGATGGGAGCATTCGAGAGGCCTCCTTCGTCCCCAGTTCTCTAGAGATCAGATTACCCAGCTAGAGAATATGGAACAGCATGTCCAAACCATGATGGACTGCATCCCCGGCGATGGCTCTGTTACCGATCTTCAGGAACTCTTCTTTGAGTTGACTATTGATACCGCGACTCAGTTCCTTTTCGGAGAGTAAGAGTATTTCTCCAATATGGGACTGTAGTTTGGTTTATTAACACTCGCACCTTTGATAGGAGTTGCGATGCTTTGGCTCATCGACGCCGTACTCTCCGCGGAGAGATCAATGAGGCTCCTGTAGGGATTAAGTTTGCCTTTGCTTTCAACCTAGCCCAGGAACATCTCGTCAACAGGTACCGTCTCCGAAAGTTCTACAACTGGCACAACCCTCAAGACTTCAAGGATGCCAACAGGATTTGCCACGATTTCGTCGACAAGTACGTTCACCGTGCCATCCACATCGGAAAGATGGGGATCAACCATTCCGAAAAGGAAGGAAAGAAGCAATACATCTTCTTGGAAGAAATCGCAAAGGAAACTCAAGATCCAAAGATTCTTCGTGATTCTTTGCTCAACATCCTTCTCGCTGGAAGAGATACTACCGCCGGTCTCCTCGCATTTACCTTCTACCTTCTGGTTCGCTACCCCGAGGTTGAGCAGAAATTGCGAGCTACCATCAAGGATTCTTTCGGCGAGGAAGGCGATCAGAAGCTTCTCACGTTTGAAGGACTGAAGAACTGCATCTATCTCAGATGGGTCGTCAACGAAGTTTTGAGACTCTATCCCTCTGTTCCCTTCAACACTCGCACTGCGATCAAGGATACTATATTGCCAGTAGGAGGCGGGCCAGATCAACTAAGCCCAGTTTTCGTCCCCAAGGGTACCAACGTCGAGTACTCCGTCTACGCCATGCACCGACGCGAGGATATCTGGGGTCCCGACGCTAACTGGTAAGTCACTTATGCCCCCACTCACATTCCCCCACTCACCCCATAACTCTCTAACTTAATATCACCCTCTAGGTTCCGCCCAGAACGCTGGGGCGAGCCCCGCAAGAAGGGTTTCAACAACTTTGAATACCTCCCCTTCAACGGCGGTCCCAGGATCTGCCTAGGGCAACAATACGCTCTCACCGAAGCTTCATACGCCATCGTTAGAATGTTCCAACGCTTCAAGCGCTTCGAGAATGGCGAGTTGAATCCTTTCCTAAAGTGCAACGCTACTTTGACAATGTGCGTCGGCGGGAAGGGTACTCTTGTCAAGTGCTACAAGGATTAAGGGTTGTATTAGTTATTTGTAGTTGATTATATGGCTTTCGATTAGTCAGATCAAGAGGTGGAATATTTGAGCGAGCATTCAGCTGGGCCTGTATGGATGCATTTCATTGCGCATTTAACTGTGTGTCGGATATCGCTGCGATGCTTAACATTTGGAAACATTACATTTAACCTGTTAAATTATTATCGAAACAAAATGTAAACGATCAGAATTAGCTTTTTGCGGCAATATTCTCTTGTGTAACCTGTTGCAAGCCTGGGACCCTGCAGGTGCCATGGCTGCAGGGCTGTTCGTATTGGGGAGTGTCGGTGGACTAGTGCTGACATGATTTGTGGTTGCTTATTCATACTTCAGCCTCACCCCCACTGATGAGATGAGTGATCAAGTCAGGTCCTCTGCACACACGCCTCCAGGTTTGAATTTGTAAACTAAATTGAATTCTAGAATTTCCATTGATCAATTGATGCGGAAAGCAGTTCATTATTGAGAAAACAAATGTAATGGATGTTATCACGAGCACCAAAAACACTTAGATGATTAGATATAGCAAATCTAAATCGTACACTGAAGCAAGACAGACACCACCCAAATATTATTCCAAAGGAGATGTTCATAATCAATGTAATTAAGCAAGCAATGCGAACGCCTGGTAGCTAAAGACGAGTTTATGAAAAAAAAAAAAAAAAAAAGACAGCTAGCGAATCTATCATGAGCCCCAAAAGTTCTTCCACCAGTCCGAAATCTTTGTCTTGATCTGCTCAGCCTTATATTTCATGTACTCAAGCCAGCTTGAGAAACCGTTCTTCTTAGCCTCCTTCTCCTTTTCATCATCCGTCATTCCCGAAGAGGTATCATCTATAACAGGTTTGGCAAGAGCTGGATCAGTAGCTGTGGCGTCAGTTGCAGTCGATGTGGGCGCGATAGTTGGCCTTGGTGGAGCTTCCGTAACGGGCTCATCAACTTGAATAGACTTGGCTTCGGAGATGTGACTCAAGATAGACTTTTGGCTATCATCGAGCGGGGTTGGAGATTTTGTCGTTTGCAAGGTATCCGGCGGGGTGGTAGCGCTAGCTTGAGCGGGAAAGTCGCTAGCATCCTCGATACCCTGGTTCGCCACGAACTTGAATCCGCCATTTGGGGTTCCCCAACCCATGGTACCGTTGTTCCCAATCGGTGATTCCTCAAGCCCAAGGGTGTGGCAGAGAATAGAGTAGACCTCCCAATTTCCGAATGGCTCGACCTTGGATCCCGGGGGGTGCGGGAAAGCGGGCCCTCTAGCGACGAAGATTGAGCGCATCAAAGGATGCGTATTGTCATAGCCATGGAGACCTCGAGGGCTATATGGTTTGTTGGTCTTAGACGGGTCGTGCTCTGGACGGGTAACGATTGCCCATCCAGTCTGGGGAACAATCCACAGTGGAGCGATTCTTGGATTCTTGGAGAAGTGCCAACGTTCTGGCATATCCACATCCCTCAAATATACATCCCAGTTAGGACTCTTCGCTGCCTCTTTGGAGAGAACTTCATGCAGGTCTGTCAGATTGACACCTGCCTTTGGACGTAATCCGTATAAGGGCCAACCGTCGCTGAATTCGATTTGCTTCATGTCGATGATATCGTCAAGGAAGATTAGACGGTCGTTACTCGTCGTAGCCATCCCGTGATCGGAAACCACCACAACATTTACAATACTAGTCAAGTTCCTGGCTTCAATATCAACAAAGAGTTTGCCAAGCATATTATCGATTAGCGTGATTGTGCTATTAACTTCCGTCGAATTTGGGCCATATTTGTGTCCCGCCGTATCGACATGATGGAAGTAGGAAGAGATAAGCTGAGGTCGTGAATCCAGTGGCTTGTCAAGCCATTCCATTATGCGATCGACCTTCCGTGAAAGGCTCTCGGACTTGTTGAAGTGGTCGAGATACGAGATTTCATATGCAGCTGGTTGAGCTTCGGAGCCGGGCCACATGTGCACAGCAGCCTTGACGCCTTGCCTCTCTGCAGTAGCCCAGATTGGCTCTCCTCCCCACCAGAATGACTGCAATGACCGCTCTGGATCCGTATAGAAGAACTCCTTCTGGAGCTCCGGGTCCCAGAACGAGTTCCCCACAATACCATGCGACTCAGGGTATAAGCCGGTTACGAGACTCCAGTGATTCGGGAAAGTAACACTCGGGAAACTTGGAAGCATGTAAGCCGGAGAAACACCCGTATCGATAAACTTCTGAAGAGTGGGCGATAACCCGCGTCGTAGGAAGTCGGCACGGAAGCCATCGAGGGATATAAGGATGGTAGTCGGATGGTAGTCGTGCGTGCCGTTCGACACCGTCGACTTGGAAAATCCGGCGCTTGAGGAGGAGTATTGTAGAGCACCTCCGATAAGAGCTACTAGGAAGACAGTCAAAGTAATCGTGAAGAGAGCTAGTTTGATAGCGGTCGGCCGCCGGGTCTAGATGGTGGGTTGCCATGTCAGCTTGTCGGAGTTTAGGTATGGCTACACAGCTTTGGCATCTTACCGTCTGTCTGTCAACATCGTACACCTTCATACCTCTCTTTCCCGTGCCTTCTTCTATCTTATAGTCGTCCCTCATGCTCCCGACCAGCACTCTCCTCCCCTTCTTCCGACCGATGCTGCCAAAAATCGAGGCATCATCCTTCTCAACGCTCAGCAGCTTCTCCCTCTCATCCTCTGAATCTAGAATCTCCCTGTCACTCATGTTGACTTCGCTATGATGAATCACCAAATCGTCGTCGTCCAAATCTTCAAATATTCTACGATGCTCCTCCTCGTATTCCTGCGAGCGACCTCTTCTTACAGCCTCGATATTTTCGGCGACGGGTCTTCTCTCGTCTTCCTCGGACGAGTTTCGGAGGGTTGAAGCATCATCGTCGTAGGCTTCGGAGGAAAGCAGATTGCTGGACCCCTTACTTCCCCGTCGCGGCATGGTGGAACTCTGGAATGATACGGCACGTACCTAGCGAGGAATGTTGGACGAGAAAAAGAAGAAAAACAACCCGAAAAAAAAGGAATCCCGATCAACTAATTATCTCATGTCTACTGGCGGCTGAGAAATGAATAGAGAAGGTTGTTCCAGGAATCTGGCAGCGAATAAGAATGAGTAGATGAAGGGTAGGAGGATGCAAGATTTCACAGGGAGATAGATGTGTGTAACTTAACGCGGGCCAACCTTTGCGTTCGCCCCGTTCCCCTGTTCTGGACCTCTTTGGTGCACAGAGAAGCGGAACAGCTAGCCGGATTTGCTTGGCCGAGCTGGCACAAGACATCCAACCAACCCGAAACGCAAACATAACAGAGATGCCGCGACATCTTGCTACTATTTTATGCGCAGGAAAATTGTGCACTCCTACAAGGTGTCCTTTAGGAAAACTAGAAATATTATTGTTTATTGGAAGGAGAGGAATCCATTGATTGATCTATATTGGTATATGCTTTGTTATAATACTTTGTCATGAAATCGTTGGAAATGGTATAACAGGATCAATCGCCACCAACAAAGAGGAAAGAAGCTGAGCTCAACCACCACCAGTATAAAATTACATTAGAAGGCTGCAAGGTGGGACTGAAAAGAAAAAAATAGATAATAATGCGTACCAAGAAGGTAAACTCTGGTCGTGAGCTTCGTAGCAGGAAGAGCTTTAAGGGTGAACCTGTTCATAAAACGCCGATAAACCCTCCCCAAACAAGTAGAGAAAAAAAGGACAGTAAATGGAAAATGAAATGAACAACTGGGCAAACCAATTGGGGGAAAATATATGAGAATACATTTGGTTAGAAGGCAAATGAAGAGACGATATTCCAGCGCCAGAAAATGAAGTAAATGAAAGAAGGGGAAGAGAAATAGGAAGAAAGAAAAATCGAAAAAAAGATATATCAATAATATAGAATCCTAAAACCCTTTAGGAAATTTTTTATCTAAACCAAAACTTGATCTATGCAAGAGTTATTAACTATCCAAACCGAGCAGCTTGAAGGCTTTAGCGCTACCGCCCTGTTCCTGGATACCACAGTTATTTGGTCCGTTGGCCTTGGACCTTTTCTTGCCCAGAATCTCCCGGCTCCACATCTTGCTCCAGGTGCTCGCATGGCTCTTGTGCTGCCTAGGAAGAGAGCCGACGGACATGACGGCATCATTGTAGCTAACCTCAAAGTCGTCTTCATCTTCCTCATCAGGCAGGGAATTGTCCTCTGCGCTGCTTGAACTTTCGTCGGCACTCGACTCTACCTGCTCCTCTTCAAAGGTGTTCTCGAAAGCCTTGTAAGAACCTGTCTTCTCCTCATGCTCCTTGAGGAGTGAGGAAATATAGGAGACATGAGCGTCGAAAGCATTGTTGTCGTCAGGTTTTTGGACGATAAGAATATTGGACAAAGCCTCGAGCTCACGTCTCCGCATCAGAGTCTTCTCGTCCGTCTTGAGCGAAGCACTCGATTTCGATTTTCTGGGACCAGTACTCTTCTTAGTAGGTGATGTATTCGGGGAGCCATTGGGCCTGCTTTGTGGAATATTCTTTGGTGGAGACCTCATTGGCATTGGGGTAGTCCTATAGGTAGAAGCCTTTGGGCTTGTCTGGCCTTGCGAGGGCTTTGAGAAGTTTTTGCTACTGATTTCCTTAGTTGTAGGCGACGTTGGCTTCTCCGTCTCGCCATTGACGTTGCCCCCAATTATGGAAATGATTTTTAAGACGGATTCGGGGCTCGATCCATCCAAAACCCTTTTCAGTTCGCGGATAGGCTCGAGGTTTGCGTTAGGTATTGTGGCAGCATCGAATGTGATTACAAGGCACCTCGTAGTCGAATTAACTGAGAGGTAATCTTCGAGCTGAGGAACGAGATGCTTCCCAGAGAGAGCTGCGTGAACTTGCGATGTGTAATTTGGCGAAGAAGGGTTTAGCTGGCGAAGAGATAGCGAAAGAAGGTAACTGAACAGCCTGTTAGTTAAATCCTAAGAATGCAAATAACAACGCTACATACCTCAGCGAGACACAATGAGCTGGTCCACATCTCCCGATACCGCTCGTGATTTTTTGAATGAGTTTATTGCCCCATTTTTCGCAGCCTCGTTCAAAGCCAACAGCAAAGATCATGTCAACGGACGCTCCAACCCCGCTACCGCCGAGCACTGGAGACCAAAATTTGTTTCCCAGAGACTCTCCCCCGCCATTCAGAAGGCCAAGTCCTAGGCCCATTCCTAGAGCAAGTCCCTGCACGACCGTCGGAAACTTACGAACAGCAGTCATCCTATCACCAAGGATTCCACGAATCTCATTTTGAACACCAAGTGGCGAGTCTCCGATATTGATCTTCTTCACTGGGGTTATGAGTCTTGTAGCGGGAATTGGGGGAAGCTCCTTAGTTGGCGGATCCGACCGCGTTTTCAAAAGTTCGGAGTAGACATCAAATTCTTTGGTATCAGAGTCTCGAGTCTTTGGGCGCGGAAACAGGCTAAGCCTTGGAGCTGAGGTTACTGACGAAAGGGAAACTCTCGACTCGTTCGCTTGCTCCACTATTATAGTGGGGGTAGTCGGCGAGATTGGGGGAGAGGGGTAAGCGGTGGTCGAAGGCGATGGGAACGATGGAGTGAATGGCGTCGAGGGTATGCTGTTGATCGACACAGATATCGCATCCACTAGTTTAACAAATGTTGGGGATGTTTCTGAGTTTTGTAGGAACAACATGACATCTTCCTGGAACTTTAGTGGGGGATGGGTCTTTATTGTCTTCACTTTTCTCTTCTCCATGATCTTCTTGGTCCTCTTTTTCGGTATCTCGTCACTCCACCTCGTAGGTGTCGAGCTCCGACTGTCGAAAGATTGCGCAGACGTCCTGGGAGAAGTGTTCGAGCTAACGAGGGAATCTCGGGATGTCTTCTGGCTAGCGGTTCTGGTGTGCTGGAATTGCGATCTACGTTTTTCGGTAGGTCGGTCTTTCAGGTTCAACGGTTCAGGTAGTTCAGACATCGGACGCTTAGAGCTTAAGCTCATCTTCTCCTCAGCAAGTCTTTCTTCCAAGATCCTCCGCCTCTCCGCTACAATGACGCTTTCTCGAAAGTTGTGTTTCGTGTCCGCGCCGGTGGAGGCACTCGACGCT
>LDUD01000006.1:263015-288743 GCA_012184295.1 Dactylella cylindrospora
TCAACGCGGCTATTCCAGACAAGTTGTCCATGCTCGCCGCTCTAACAGGAAATCGTTTCCCATCTCTTCCGTTGCCCCCGCTCCTTCGTTTGGCAGGGCCGCTCAGAAGAGGGGAACTGCCCGGGGGCGGCGTGATCATACTCTCTCTGATCGACGCCTGCGAGGCAGACCGAGGGAGATGCAAGTCAATGGTCGACCTGCTCGTCCTCAAAGGCAACATTTTTTCCTCTTCCAACTCATTGATCGAATTTTCAACTCTTGCCGCAGAGCTAACGGATCTATCCGACGCTCGAAGCCTACTCCTTGTCGAATTCGATGAGTTTGAAGTTATCGAAGAAGAACGTGATAGCTGAGAAACGCGCTGTGGCTTTAAAGGGTTCTCATCGTATTCTGCCTCCAGGTCTGGCTCTTCCTCAATCACCGGTGTTTTGTCGGTGTCTGTGTCGCTGACATCAATCTCGACTTCTACATCCTCTTCGGTTTCGATTTCCTCAACACCACCATCGCAGATAGCCTTCACGGCGGCGACCGCCTCGTCAATAGTGGAACAGACACGAGCATCGAGTAAAAGTTGACTACACTCCGCGAGCAACGTAATCCAACCTTTCTGTAGAATAACTCCTCTCGATGGATGATTTACAACGAACCCATCCGCTAACGCCTGTCTCTCAGCGTACACCGCATACGCCGAAGTCACTAGTTCCCTGACGTCAATACTAGGGCCATCTCCAGCTGGGGATATCGGGCTAGATACGGCGAATTTTGATGGAATGCTGACTGCAGGGAGGACAAGGATGTTGGGAGAAGAGGGTAGCAATCCAAGATGTGTGTTGAGTTCATCTTGAGGTCCAGATATCGATGCTATGGATGCAGGCTTCATGCTGTTCCGATTAGATAGCATAGATGCCGGCGGCATCTTGACAGTATCGTTAGTTGTACTTTGTGGCTTGTAAAATAGTGATCGCCGACCAAATTTCCTAGATCAATGGTATGTTGTATCTCTCACTGACAAGGCCGTTTTTGTTATATTGTATTTTGTCTAATGTTTCCTTAAAAATCCGTAATCCAATGCTTTCCGTCGTCAATCATGAACGTGTATGTCGGTCGAAGTGCTTCCGGTAAAAGTTGACAAAGTATTTGTATATTCGATCCTTTATTGAATTAATTTTCTTCTCTATTTCTCGTGAATTGCTAAAAAGGATTGTTTTCGAAGATTCGTAGGGAAACGGCAGAATGGTTATATTCGTTACATTGGTGCTTCGGCTACAACTCTCCCTGGGGTTAATCCTGCAGGAGACGAAACCAACTTGACATCAGTATATGAACGTCACCTGCGCAAAAATAAAAATGCTGAAACGTAAGGTTATGCAGACCTCTTATAAGGATGGGTGCCGCCTGGAGATATTTTTTTCGGGCGGCCCTCCTCATTGTCGAGCCTTTTGTCCCCAAGCGTCCGTTAGCTGGAGACTAGCAAGCCAACTTGCTTCATTTAGTCTTAGCTCAGGGGACCCTCGGCTTGGGTGTAAAAAGGGGAACTGGAACAACTGCCCTCCACAGGTCCCACACCACACACACCACAATCTCAGATCAGAACAATCTCGCTTTTCCATTCAACTTCAGCAGAAGTCAAGCAAGGGAAATGGGCGGCTCCCCTGCAAATTCCCCTGCAAACACTCAGGCGGGAGGATTTTTTTCCTTTTGTTTTTGCCTCTGCCAGATTGTATGCCGGAAGCGGGATCTGTCTGGGCAAATAGGAGATCGTCCTTTTGTTGGCACACATCGCCAGTTATCGGCCCCAACTTTTTATCGGAATTCGAAACACTTTTCTCCTTGCGTTAAGAAAAGAATCTTTCGCCCGCAAAAAGCATTTCCCGTTGACCATCCTGTGCAACTAGACATTGTCATCTGACGACCTCCTCCACTTCCAATATCATGTGAAGCTTCAGAATATGTAGACGGTACTTTTCTCCCTCGAGTTCCTTATTTTGATGGCATACCGTTGGTCAACGCACCATGTCCAGAAAAAGATTACCGTGCTGCAGCCACCAGGCTAGAACTCGACTCGATTGGCTTGTGGTTCCACTCTCTGGCCTCATTCGAGCCGACAGCCTTCATCCTGGCTTGACAAAGAGCACTGCGGCTGGTCCTTTAATCCATCCAATACTGTTCAGAGAAGGTTGCTCCGTCTGGTCACTGGAATTCCGTCTATGCCATTGACCAAGTAATTTCTAGGATTTGATAGGGATCCTGAAGTGCAATATATTGGTTGCAAAAATATATAAATGCACGCAATGCATCGGACCCAATAATGCATGTAAAACACTCGAGGCTAAGTATGGAGGCACAATGCAATCTGAAACGTGACGTGCCCGGTTGTTAAAAAAGGTGATCATCGAATATTGAGAGTGCTCGTTCATGAACAGCTCTGGAAAAACTCCGGCCGTGAAATCCACATTAGCCTCGAGCCGGCTCTTCTGTTCCCCCTCGCTGAGATTGGATTTTGAATCCAGAGGGCAGGATATGCAGGTACCCTCGGAATGTGCGAACACCATTTTCTCAGATGGACAACCAGAATAATCACGAAATTCCTTTTTATGGTTCTCTTGGCACCGTTCGTGATAACAAGTCCCACTCTATCCCCGAGATAGACCCCACTGCTGTCAATGACATGATTCTGGTGTCTCAATGGATTGTCAAAGTCGCGTTGAACTTCCAATTGGGATCAGGGCGAATACGATGTCTCCGGGTGGTAAGTCTGGCCCAGTCTCACCAGGGCGCATGTCCAAATGCGGCGCGACAACAACACACAAGTCATCCTCCGCATTTGTATTTTTAACCTGGAGAACTCCTGTGAAGACAAGCCGTCGATACTTTCATCGACGTTGAAAGACGCGTCGTGCTGGAGGCTGGATTTCTACCATGGGCAAGGATTCCAGGGTCCCAACTATCATCCAATTTCCGTTGTTGTGGAAATTAAACGTGATAACTTAGAGTTTCTTGGGACCTAGTTGAAGCTAAGAGCATCCCAAGAGTTCATCCCTATCACCGAAAAAGTATAATGGGACTAAGTCGTCTTCTGGAAACTGGAGAGCGACAGAAAGCTCGCAATCCACCTTTATTTCGCACGTGGGCCCGGACTACTTAACAGAGCCCTGCTATACTCCATCAGAGGAAGAGCCTCGACAAATTTGCTCAGACCTTGTGTATCACCACGGTTCGCATAACTTGCGTTGTGACTGGTCGCGAGGTCGCCCCTCGTGCACAAAAGTCGTTTTTAGGCTCTGATTGTTCTGTTCAGACGGCATCTAGCGTCTGAGCACATTGATGACGTTCCAACTGTTGCTTCTGAGCTGAGTGATTTCTTAGGCTTCAAACAAACAAGGAACACGATCTGCTGTTGCATGTTGGTAGGTGCTCTCCTGTGCAGGCTCGAAGGATCCCATACGAACGAGGTAACACAAAGGAATCCTTCTTCTCCTCTTCGTTTGCTTTCCTGTGAATCCGAACGATATTCGATTCGGATTTTAGCGTCCCACAGATGGCGTTTGAGGATGCGGGACGCCGCATCGTGAGGGTGAGAAATGTGGAATTGGCGGCCAATAGATGGATGGTGGAGGGAATGCGTTGGGGGTGGCGTCGAGTATTTTGTCATCGAACATGCTGGAAACCGCACTTGCCTGCTGGTCAACACACACATGATATCCGGCTCTTGCTACTTTGTATTATCAAGCAAACAGCCTCGAAGGATATTACTCAATAGGCATTCAACCTTGTCATATTTAAAAGACTTTAATGTCACTCAAAAATGCCAATAGCAAAAATACAATCCTTCAGTGTTCCATGATTTTACCGCAAACATCGTATCAAAAGATATACCCACAAACGAGGGCCAACATCGAAGCTCTAGGCGCATGTCACATTTCTACAATTTCTAGGAACTAGAAGTATCGGACATACCTCCAAACACAACGCCTATTTTTGGGGGTTGCAGGCATTACATTCCTTGTCGACATAGTTTAACAAAGCAAACCGCCCCAGTAGCCCTGCTCTAGGGCCCCAGCCGTAATCATGGCTCGCAGGGCTACTCCGCCCGCAGCTCCCGCCTTGACCTGGGCCTCGAACTTCAGGTTATCACATCTAGTTGCCCCGCAATCTCTAACCGGGGACAAGCTATTGTTACCTCAGGCTGCTCTCGAGAAACTACTGGAGGCAGCCTCGCAGTCAGCGGCTAGTCAGCTGCAATCAGGCAGCCACGACCCTGCTTCGTGGGATTATGTATCCCCATATGAAGCTCTATCGAGACGGAACGAAGTTCGACAGCAGCTTCCGCATCCGCTCATCTTCCGGATTACAAATTTATCAAATGGTAGGACTGCGTATGCGGGCATCAGAGAATTCTCCGCAGAGGAAGGGGAAGTGGTCCTAAGTAATTTCTTGCGGGAAGGGCTCGCGATAAAGACTCCTGAGCAATTGGACGGCGAGGAGGTTACGCTGAAAGTCGAGGCTGCCGATGTTCCAAAGGGAACTTTTGTAAGGTTACGGCCTCTAGATGCTGGATACGAGGAGGACTGGAAGCCAATCCTCGAAAACCACCTACAGAAGAATTTTACAACACTGGGTGTCAATAACATCCTATCTGTGCCACCGTTATCGCACAAGCGGGTTTCCGGCCAGAAGGACTTTAAGTTTCTAATAGATCAAGTTAAGCCAGAAGGAAACGAGGCTATCTGCATCGTTGATACCGATCTAGAAGTTGATATTGAGCCTTTGAATGAGGAGCAGGCCAAGGAATCTTTGCGACAACGAGAACTCCGGAAAAAGGCGGAATCGAGCTCGGGAGGAGAGATTAGAATTGATGGGCCAAAGGAAGGGGTTATATCCGGTGATGATTATGTCCACTTCAATCTGAAATTATGGGATCGATCAAGGCCGATAACGATCGGTGCAAGCGAAGACAATGTCGATGTTATGATATCAACTGATCAACTGCAGGGCTGGCCAAACATGGAGGAGTGGATATGGAGTCGGTTTGACGGCTCAAAGGCGATTGTCATATCACCGGATGACCCTAACATCCAAAAGGCAAAGGAGCTTAAGATTTCCCTCCATATATACGAACAGGGTGCGATCGACACAAATTCGAAACGGCCGATGCCTCCCGATTCCGGGCATTTTCTACTTTCCGTAACGCAATCTTCGCAAATTGGGGAAGACAAGGATGTTCAAATGACAGACGATAATCCAGATAACGAAATTTGTTCCAACTGCAAGAGATCGATTCCGAAGCGCTCAATGTTCCTGCATCAGAATTTCTGTTTCCGCAACAATATCCTATGTCCTCACGGGTGCGGACAGGTTTTCAAGAAAGGGACCGAGGAAGATCACTGGCACTGCTCCGAATGTAAAGAATTTGGAACAAATACTCCGGATAGGAGCACCTATAGCAAGCACATGGACATTGCTCACACATCTCGAAGATGCAACGCCTGCGACTATTCCGCCGGCTCTTTAGCGGAGCTCGCATCTCACAAAACCACCACCTGCCCAAATAAACTGATCCTCTGCCGATTCTGTCATCTCATATTACCACAGGAGGATGATACGGATTTCACCGCTGCCTTCACAGGTCTCGCTCCTCACGAGAAAACATGCGGAGGCAGAACCACAAACTGCCATATCTGCGACAGGATCATACAATTAAAGAGCATGGAGGCACACCTCAAACATCACGATTTGGAAAGGAAATCAAAGCCGTTGCCGCAAGTCTGTCGCAACGCGAACTGTTCTCGAACGGTTTCCGGGGCAGATAATAGACTGGATTTGTGCAATGTATGCAACGGACCGTTGTACAACGCCTCCTACGATCCGAATCATACCGCGTTATCCAGAAGAGTTGAACTCAAATATCTGACCCAACTGCTGAAAGGCTGCGGGAAGCCATGGTGTACAAACGAAATGTGCAAGACGGGTCGGGCGAACAGGAAACCTCCAATGCCTGCTATATCGTCGAAGGAAGCTTCTGCGTTGGTAAAGCCGTTAGTGGCTGTTGATGGGTTATTGGGCGGATATACTTCGCATCCACTTCACTTTTGCGTTGACGAGATTACGCAAAGGAGGAAACGGATCGCGGAGATGTTGAGCTACACCGATGACTCCCAAGGCAAAGGTGGTTGGGCCGTCGAATGGTGTAAAAAGGCTGTAGAGGCCATTGGAAGCGATGCAGAGGACGATGTAGATTTAGCGAGTAAGGCAAGAGATTGGTTGGAGAAGTTTGCCGTGAGGAGGAACGAGTAACATGCTTGGATGTAATGTGGTCATGTATAGGTAGTTATCTCATGTTTTTTTTTTATTCCTATCTGTGGCCCTGTAGAGTGGGATATATATGGCGTTTTGGGTGGCGGTAGTCAGGGAGGGTAGCATTTGTACCATTGTAGCATGTAGATGTCTGAGCATTGAATTCTAGAATTACCTATTACCATTTACAAACTAAATTAGTCTATTTCATATAGTATCTGCCAAATGCGTATAAAACCTGTTGAGGAAGTATATATTCCGACGCCTAGGTCAGAATGTCCGTATTTACATGGTATACGAGCGTATCCTAAATAGGAAATCATGTAGCACCATTTTACAACATTGTCAACGCAGAGGGCGTGCGATATAGCAAGTTGGCGGTGATCTTCGAATCCAGGAGCTACATGGCCCGAATAACACCTGTATATCTTGGTGTCGGCATAATAGAGGAATAATATGCGCAGGTGCAGAAGAGATACAGGTGCCGGCCCAGCATCCTCGTCGCACCTCATATCGACTAGGATACATGTCCATACATGTGTACAAATCACGAAAGAACCCAAACTTCACTCCAAGCTCAACCTATCCTTAAAAAATACCACGAAGATACAGATATCCGGGATACCCATCCTCCCACATAAAATCCACTCTATCAATTCTTTCTAATACACTCTCAACCCTACGGAATCCACATATCCTCTATCGTAACATCATGGAAACTTCAAATGCCCCCGAACAGCAAACCCCCAACCAAACCGAAGGATTCACCTTCAACTTCCCGCTCCAAAGGTCCAAACCAATACCAATACCCCTCAAAAAATTAACATACCCGCGTGACCCGATAACCTACGATTTTGCCCACCCACCCGACAAACAGCCCAACAATCTCTTGCCACCCTTCGAAAGCCCATCACCCCTTCGACGTCGAATGTCACTGAAGCGCCTAGGAGGAAGGAACGGGACCAAACCCGCGATGAAGAGAGAAGCCTCTCGTTCCTGGACCATGCCTGAGCGAGCTAGGGTTCGAAGCGAAAATCAGGAAACGGAGCAAGTCGGGGAACTCAAGAAAGACATTGTGAAGATGGGCCACCCAGAACTCGCGGGGGAGGTGACTACCACTACCACTACCACTTCTGAGACCGCGTCTCCGGAGCCCTCGGGGGACAAAGACCCAGCGGAGAGCCAAAACACAACGCCTCAATTGGAAACGAACGGAAATAACCCCGCGGCAACCAATGCACAGGGAACTTCCCCGACCTCGACGAACGGGAGCGTGGACTCTCAGAGTACGATCAATGTGCAACCAAATGGAGAACCAGCTCCGACTTTCGCTCGAGATCTTGAGTACTGGTCTAACCTCATGGAGCAACAGGAAATGGAGGCGGAAATTAGGGCCATGAAGCAGGGTTGCTTATTACGTCAGATTTTTACTTGCCATTGCTGGGGCTGTAGGTCTTAGGATTAAGACCTGGTATTTGAGTTGACGAGGTGTGGTTTTGGATGCGGTGTGTGATACATCATGCTTTGTCATAGTACCTCTATAGGTTTGTGTATTTTATTCTCGAGAAGGGTTTGGCTGTGGATTAGATAGCCTAAAGGTTTTCGTTGCGAGCTAAGCCTTGTTTAATCCGTGACTGAGACTAGAAGTTGTTTTTAAAAAATGGACAAGATGAATAATAGACTCTAGTCTTCGCTAAGGATAGCTAATAATACGAAGAATATGCGTCGTAATTTAAACGTGTGTGCTGTACCCGTAAATATAAGATGCAGCCAATATATTATACATTATGATCATAATCATAGAAATCATGATGCCTCGTAACCGTACTCCCTCCTGAGAAATGATGCCTATACAAAAACATCAAGGGATAAAGCAAACCCTATTAGACAACAGGCCAGCTACATATTGGCAGGTATGACCAACTGAGCGCCCCTGTTGCACTCTCCCGTTCCTTAATAGTCATACCTTTGGCTGATTTACCACAAAACTCATGCAGCAAGGTAAGATCAACCTTTGAACCGGCTTCTCCCGTCGTTAATTCCGCAGCAAGACCGCCTTGCCCGTCAGGCCTCATAAACACATCCGTCTTGCCAGCTTTGGCAATGATCAACCAAGGCGTGTTCAAGGGCTCGTGCTCGCACATGCCTCCAATTCTGAATCTGTACCGTGTATATGCCCGCAGAGTCGAGACCCTTGGTTCAACGGTAGATTCTCCGATTCTCTTATCGTCATCCCTCATTATTCCAAAGCACTCAGGTCCATCCGTTTTCCGGTAAAGAATGTATTCTTCCCAACTCCATGGCCTGCTGCGGAATTGATATTCTGTCTCATTCGGGAAGTGTCTCTGTCCAAATTGATCATTAGACATTGTGAAATGAGATGGGTCAAATTTCTGCGCGTATCTATTCGTGGTTGTGTCGAGGTGGCCAGCTCCCCAGCAAGGATCTATGAGCTTCCATTCGCCATTGTCAATGCGGCATGCGTTCCAAGCATGGTTGCTCTCATATTTGGGAATTGTTGAACTTTCTTCATAACCATATCCTTTGCCGTGGCCTCCGACTACGACGGCTTGCAGGCCTGCGACCTTCGCCATAGCGGCAAAAAGACCAGCGTAGCCTTCGCAGACTGCTAGACCCGTGCGAAGGGTGCTCTCAGGAGTTGATGGTTTGACACGATTGCCAAAAAAGGCATCAACATCGTATATGATATTGTGGTGGAGCCATGTAAATATGGCTAGATATCGTTAGAAAAGACCGCCTATTGAGTGAGGATTTGAGATATTAGTACTTACCTCTAGCCTTATCGGTATGGGATCCAAAAGGCGATGTTAGGTCCATGGCGAGCCGACTGACATTGTCGTATGCATGCCTTGGGAACCTCGCCGCATGAGCGTCAACATGCGAGAAGTCTCTGCAAAGCAAACAGGCGGCGTTGATAGTCGGTTGGAAGGACTGTGCGGGAGGGCTAGAATAAGCCGAGGCCGCTTGAGGTTGTGATGTTGGCTTGTTGGCTAGATTAATTGTTGGTCGGGTCCCCATAGGCACTGGGGGAGGTTGGCTTTGCGAAGCTTGAGTCAAGTCTGGACGCTTTGGTACATTCGGTGGATCTTCAGACTTGTTGAGGCCCCACTTTCGAGGATCTCGGCTCGGAGCAGGGAGGACGGGATCTTTTACCTTTGGAACGCCTGTGTCATGGGACGAACGTTGTGGCAAAGGCGGCGGGGCGACCTTGGGAACCGGAGGAATTGGACGTAGAGTGCCAGCTGACTTACTAGCTCTCAAAGTCGGTGGCGGGAGAGTTCTGCTCTCACCAACAGAGTCGGATGGCGTACGGTCAGGGAGTTTTGGCGGTCCTGGATTTGCAGGGAATGATGGCCTCTTGCTAAACCCAGGCTTTAATGGTTTCCCAGCATCTTCAGAATGTTTGCCCCATGGCGTACTCGGTATCTGAGGTACGGCAGCATTGACAGGAGGGAGACCTCGAGGGCCCTCGGTTGCAGGTGGTATTTTCTTGAAGCTGGATTTGTAGCCATACTTGATAGTTGTGGTCGGCTTTGGCTTGACAGTTATTGTAGAGGTTGCTGGAGCCTCTGGCCACGTCTTCGCTGTTGTAGTTGAGAAGTCTGAACTGCTGGAATGGGTTGAAAGTGCGGGAGAGCTTGGACGCCGAGGTGGAAGGGCGGGAGGAGGTGGAGGAACAGGTCTTCCAGATGCTTTCCTAGGAGGCAATGGAGGCTGCTTTCGAGGTTCTTCGTCCTCCGGTTGGGAGGAGTCAGTTACAACTGGGTCTGTAGATCTTGTAGGCGGTCGGGGCCTTGTTTTAGGCAGAGGTGGAGGTGTTCGAGATCTCCGGGGTGGCGAGGTAGATGCAGAATCTCCAGGAAGTTCAACCGGCTCAGGAGCAGGAAGTTCGATTGGTGCGGGATGTCGAGGTCGAGGGACACCAGGTTGTTGGGCCGTGAGGTGGACCATGTTCAAGCGAGCTTTAAGCTCCTGCACGTTGGCCATTTTTATTGCTGATAATCTTATCCCCAAGCAGTAAATAAAAGTTATAATTTTCGGACCGTTCCGATTAGCTATAACTATAAACTTATTAAAATAAAAGGTTAAAGAAAAATAAAAAGCCTTGGGGGTGCGGAAGGTTAAACAAGAAAAGGCCGAGAAATAATGACAAGCCCGAGGAAGGCTCGGCAGTTAATTGAGAACAAATAGTAAACCAAGTAAGAGTGAACCAAAAGGTAGAGTTTGAGGGCGGGATTATAATTAGAATATAACTTGAAACTTGTGTACCTGTTAATATCAATATCGGATCCTGTGAAGGCAAAAAAGCTGAAGCCTGAGGGCACTGCCCGCCCTTAAGTAGACCAACCAGGCATTGCGACAACGCCAGATCCGAAGGGCTGTGAAGGGCAGGAGATTTTGATCTTCATGGCTGGACTTGTTGATTATGAACTGGCTTTTCGTTACACAGCGGAAAACTCTTGTCTACAGCAAGGACCAGGCTAGAAAATCGACAGCCCTTCTGGTGAGATATCGAGAAAAAGGTCTGAATCATTGCTCGTATCGAATATTAGGATGACAAGCCAGGCCAGGGGAGTTCCCATTAAGTTTCGAGCGGCCTGAGCTGCTGGCGAGTGGCACAGCGGCAGCCAAAAGGTTGACAAGCTAACGGCTAATTCTAGCCGTTCCCCATCATCTGCACTGCACCTGCAAGTATCATTGGTCGCGCCCCACCAGACAGCGTTGCATTCGGTATCTCTCCCGCTTTTTCTCATAAAATTGAGAATCGACTCTGCATGAGAGGCGTCTTTTCAGGTCGACGTGATCATGCGGCTTCTCATGGGTTTTTGCTCGCTCCGCTGGCGATACGCGGAGTCATATGAGGGCGTGACTGGGGTGGCTTATCTGGACGCCAATATGTTGTTGGATGGATAGAAGAATAAAGCACAACATGCCAACGAAGTAATTTAATATTGGGGAGCTCGGAGTCATGCATATATTCCGGCCGATAAGGAAGTTCAGATGGAACCAGATATCTAGTCGGAACCAAATTGACATGCATGGTAAACTGGCATGGCGTGGCTACAAAATCAGACAAACAGACGCCGGCCCCAAGCAAATGCGAACATGGGCCGGATATCGAATGTCGCAAACCACTTTTAAAGCGGTTGACCAAACTACATTCATCATGCATATGTCCGCGTGTGTTTGGAGTAGATCCAAGGATATTCTGTCTGGCTGCTTCGATTGGCTTCAACCTGCCGATACGAGGTCTTTTCGTGCAAGGATTCCAGAGCTGAATCACGACCATGCGGCTTGCCTAATGACTTCAAGTCTCCTAAAGAGTCACCCGGTATCTTTCAACATCTTGCTAAAATCTGGGTGCGTATTTAGGGAATATAGGAAAATTAGGATGGCGGCATCCTAAACCTAGGTACTGCTCCATTTCGACAAGTTACATCTTCATAGTCCGGTGGACGCAACCCCCCGACTCCTTCAATGAAGGCACGCAACACTTCTGGTTAGCCCCCAACGGCTGAAATTTAAATTTTTTTTAAGCACATACCTCGAAAATGGATATCTCCGTAGTCCCTGACAAGACTTTTGGCCTGCGGTGAACCCTTGTTAGAAAGCTTATTCAAGCCTGACATGCAAGGTGCCATCCCTCTTTGGTGTGTTCTTTAGCAAACCTTAACACTGTGTCGTGGTCGGAACTTGAACAACTCCAATGAAACCCGATTCGATTGTGGATATCTATGGCTTTTCGTAAGTTTTCTCCAGCTGATGGAATACACTATAAAAAGCCACAATAGTTATGAGGACAGCTTAATTTCGCACTGAGGAACCTTATAAAGTTAATTTTTGAATTATCGTGAGAAAGGGAGAGGGTATTTAAAATGTATCCTCAGGACGAGTTTCCGAGTCTTGGTTCTGGAGTGGCCTGCGTATTCTCGTTCTTCATACTGTATACACGCTTTAGGAAACCAATTTAGGACAACTCAAAAAATACCACAAATATGTTCAAGTCGACAATAATATTAGCGTTTGGAGCTGCGACAGCGGTCTCTGGATTTGTCCTTGGTCCGAGAGCAGCCTGCAATGCTGACCTTTGCTTGAGATGTAAGTTTATTCCATTGCTCTGGTTCGTTCAGTTATTCAAATAGATTGCTAACTAATTCGTTTCAATAGCCGTCCGAGCCACCCAGAGGACTGGGTCCGCGGATTGCGCTTCCTTCTGGCGGACAACCTATACTCCTGATACCGTGTATGCGTTCACATATTTCCCCAATACTTGCCTCTTTCTTATACTAATTGAATCGAAAGAACGGTTATGAGCACCCTCACCGTCTCTGTCCCAACCACGACCACTCTAAGCACAACAGAGGTCGACACGATCCACCTAACCTCTATAACCCAAATCCCCTCCACTCTCACCATAACCGTCCAATCCACGGTCACAAACACGATCACCATGGGCATCAACTTCTTCAAGCGTCAAGAACCCGGCAACATCATCCCCACCTACGCCTCCGCCTGCTCCGGCACCGTCCGCTACTCCAGCGCCTGCTCCTGCGTCGGAGTCAGCACCATAACCACAATCACCGCCCCAGCCCCAACCACCATCGTCACCGTCTCCGAGACAGAAATCTACACCGAAACCAGCACATCCATCCTCGACACCATCCAAGTCTCAACAACAGACGCAACATCAACCCAAGTATTCGCAGAATCCACAAAAACCGTAATCATCGGCCCAACTGCCACCGCAACCCTCTTTGCCCTGAAAATAGCCAGCGGGCCATACGCCAACCAATGGCTTACCCGAAAATCCTACGCGGGGTCGGACACCAAAGCGCTAGGAATAACCACAAACTCCGCCCTCGCGGAGCCGATAACCCTCCATCCTAACGGCCGGATCAGCCTCTTGAACGACGGATGGCCGGGGACTATATACGCAGGTGGAATTCCGCCGTCGGTGAATAATGTGGTTTTTCAATGGGAGCAGAATTTCTCGTTTGGGATTTCGCCGTTGTCGTGCGGGTTGACGTGGGATAGGTATTTGACTTGCACGTCGGCGGGAGGGTTTAAGGTTTTTGGGATCGCTTATGGGAGTTTGATGTGGGCGGGGACGGATTCGCAGTTGTCGCAGGTTGGGGGGATCGCGGTGCAGTTGAAGGCTGTTGCTTTGCCGAGTTGATTCTTTTTTCTTTCTTCTTTTCTTTATTTTTTTTTGGAGCAGAACTGGTTTTTACGAGACAAGAGCAGAAGGCTAATGTATATATGTGGTGGTTAAATTGGATATGATTTGTAATTGAAGCGAACTCTAGATGTCTATATACACATTACCTTTTTCTAATCCTTCTTAGATAGTGTTTTATCTATACAAGGGTCTCTCGATAGCGTTATCGTACAAATCATATTCGCTAATATGCTGAAAGGTAAACAAACTACTGCGTGTAAAAGATTACTGGGTATATATAATGTTCTCTGAAGCCAAAAGTCTCCAATATATTATAACTTACGAAAATTTTGAGTGCGCAACAACATGAGGTCTGGTTATGAAACTGTAACTTACGAACGTCCGATCTCTTCAGTTCGTTGCTGCGTCGGCTTCTCATCGATATCCACGGAAAACACCGGCGATCGACTGCCTTCGGGGCTATCCACCACAACTGCTTCAATATCTCCAACTTTCTCTGCCGGACCACCTTCCGCTCCACTGCTTTCATCCATCGACTGCTCTGAATCTTCGATATCGTTCTTCTTCTTGTGTCCTTGCCTCCCAACCTTGACAAACAAGCAAAGTATGGTCCCTAAAGCTGTTGCCCCAGTAGCAAACCAGTACGCGGATTGATAAGTCCTAACCAGGAATTGCTCGTGGCTTTCGTCTGGATGTGGTCCCTTGTTCGAAACGGAATTGGCGACCGCTGCTCCTGCTCCCAACCCGATTGTGTTTGCCAGAGCGATAACAGTGTTGAAAACTGCACCCGCCGTCGATTTAAGATTATTGGGAACCGATTCTGTGACGTAGAGGTTGGAGACCATGTAGACGAGATCTGCGCCAATAACGGAAAGACATAGAGAGGGAAATGACATGGCCCAGTATATTGTATTTACACCTTGGAGGGCGAATAGCAGTGATGAGCCGGTAAACGCCGCCATTCCAATGATCAGGAGAACCTTTCCAGGTCTAGGCTATTGTTAGCATAAGTTATGTAGGATTTTGAAAGTTGGCTTACATGATGTGGAGAGTGAATGCCGCAAACAAGTTCACTAGAAATCCTCCAATGACTTGCGGCAGAAATCTAGCTGTGGTCATCAAAGGTGACACCTTGTTAACCTCTTGGAACCTAAAAGAGAAAAATGTTAGACCCGAGAGCTTCGAGTTTATACGGGTTTGGGCAGCATACCATAGCGTGGTCCAGAACATCAGAACTCCAGAAAAGTTAATCCATCCCAATGTTACAATAAGCATAATCTAGGAAATCCAAATTGTTAGAATTTCCCGTCTAGTGGGGAGGTATTCCCGTGTAATATTCACATACCAAAGAGATGTTTGGGTAGGTCCATATCGACAAAGGCATCAATGGTTTGATTGACGATAAGCCCTGCCTTTGGCCAAGTTTCCACTGCCAGCCAAGAAACAGAATGATCAAAAAGATCCCAACGATCAAGGTGCTCAATATTTCCGGAGACCTCCAACCAGAGTTTCCCTTCGATGCTGATGTAAGAGAAAAGACAAACAAAGCGAATCCAGCTGTAACCAAGCCGGCTCCTAGGAAGTCAACCTGCTTGAGCAACTGAAGGACTGGCACATCCAGAGCAACAGCCTGAGAGGGTATAACACTAAGTCGGTTTCCTCTACTCTCTAGTTTTCTGACATGTCCGAGGAGTTCCTGATCGGATGGAACGAAAAACCAGGTGAGGATCGTGATGGCGGTGTATAGGATTGTCAAGAACCAGACGTTGGCTTGCCATGATAGAAATTCAGTCGCGATACCTCCAGTAACAATACCTAAATACCTTCAATTAGCACCAATACCTTCCAAAGATTCCTTACTCGCAGGCAAGATGTACCGAAAACATAGCCTAGCGGTTGAAATCCACCAAGCACTGCAAATGCTTTGTTCTTTCTTGTTCCTGGGAGATATGTAGACCCTAGAATACCCACGCATGCTGGTATTGCCCCCGCCTGCATTCGTTCATAGCTTTAGTTAGAATCTGGTTTTATTATATAAAGGTTTTACTAGTACTAACCGTCCCTATTGTAGCACAAGAGGATTAGTTACACTGGTAAACAAAAATATCAAGTACTCAGCCAAGATGCATACCTATTCCTGCAAGGCCTCTAAAAATATCGAATACAATGTCGTCCTTGGCGAACCCAGCTGCAAGATTCCACAGCGAGAACCAGGCGTAGCTAAAAAGTAGCATACGCTTCCTTCCAATGATATCCTATTTTGATACACTGATTAGGCAAGATCGCTTTTGGTGAGTCTGGTTTACGAGACCAGGCGAGATTGTTTTTAAGCATGACGATGGTCTGACTATAACAAACGTACCGATAATGAACCGCATAGTAGAAGGAAAGATCCGGCCGTCAGGGTATTCGAGGCAATGATCCACGTTAAATCACCTATCACGATAATCAAAGCTCTTAGCATCCCACATCCATATATCCGAGAATGGTTGTTTCGCTTGGCTGTGTTGCCATATACCAACCTCCTGTGATGCCATAGTATTCGGAAATCTTTGGCAGAGCTACCTGCAAAGAACCTGAAAAACATAGAGTTAGAATAGGAACTTGAAATAAATTTTTTGGATTATGCCAAGTCGGTAATTGTTACCTTGCCCAAGACTAGCGGTCGACACCGAAGAACATAGAGTTATGATGCAGATAATTTCCCTTGTGGTGGAAGGAAATATTTCTGGTCGCTTGGAGGTCATTTTTCAATGTTCAGCTCGTGAACTGCAACTGGCCGATTGATCGGGTAGGTAAAAGGGAGAATGCTGGGCGGTGGATGTTGCCGACTCCAAGCGAACGCGGGTGCAGAAGGCAGTTCCGGCCAAAAGGGCGGCGAAGTTGGGATGGGATTGTTGACCGTGCGAAGGGTCCAAATCCTAGCTTCACAAGCTCTTAGAACAGCGGTTCGACAGGTTCAAAAGGGAGAGAGCATCGAGATTTTCAAGGGAAATACCCACCCACTTATATGGTTCCCTAAGAGTTGAATGCATCCAAGAATAAAAGCTTTTATTCCCCGTCTTAATCTGGAGAAAAAAATGCTATTAGTCAGAGATTGGAAACCCATCGAGGTGGACTTATTTTTTTTTGAATGGGGGGAACACCGAACAACAGCTACCCGGTTCCTGCAGCTTGTTTTTCTTGGTGTTTGCTCGTCTCATAATAATTCAAAGAGAGCTCCATTTCCAGATTTCTAACATTTATAAAAGGCAAGAAAAAGTTTCAGTGGCGGTTAGATCAATGTATCTAGTCGGAACATGCAGGTTGCTCGCCGTAGCCCTGTTTTCTTTCTCTATTCAAATGCTTGGTCTTGCCCAATGCATGTCTCTCTTTATCGTCGGTTTATCTTCGGTGACTTTTCTTTTTCATTCGTCAGGTTGGTATGGTGTGCCCCCTCCCCACTCCTTCCCTGGTCTCGGAGTGCGGCCTGGCGAAAAAAAAAAAAAAAAAAAAAAAAAAAAAAAAAAAAAAAAAAAAAAAAAAAAAAAAAAAAAAAAAAAAAAATTTTTTTTTTTTTTTTTTTTTTTTTTTTTTTTTTTTTTTTTTTTTTTTTTTTTTTTTTTTTTTTTTTTTTTTTTTTTTTTTTTTTTTTTTTTTTTTTTTTTTTTTTTTTTTTTTTTTTTTTTTTTTTTTTTTTTTTTTTTTTTTTTTTTTTTTTTTTTTTTTTTTTTTTTTTTTTTTTTTTTTTTTTTTTTTTTTTTTTTTTTTTTTTTTTTTTTTTTTTTTTTTTTTTTTTTTTTTTTTTTTTTTTTTTTTTTTTTTTTTTTTTTTTTTTTTTTTTTTTTTTTTTTTTTTTTTTTTTTTTTTTTTTTTTTTTTTTTTTTAAAAAAAAAAAAAAAAAAAAAAAAAAAAAAAAAAAAAAAAAAAAAAAAAAAAAAAAAAAAAAAAAAAAAAAAAAAAAAAAAAAAAAAAAAAAAAAAAAAAAAAAAAAAAAAAAAAAAAAAAAAAAAAAAAAAAAAAAAAAAAAAAAAAAAAAAAAAAAAAAAAAAAAAACTAGGGCAAGATGAAGAAGAAAAAAAATATCGCTAACATCCGAAAACGTCTGCCGGATTCATTCACGAATTCGGTTGGATCTGGACCCAGGTTATAGACCATGGAATTATGTAACCCTTCTCCACCTTCTTTGAAAGATGCCGTTCGATGCGTGCTCGTGCATTGCCGTTCTATACGTCTACATGGGGGCGGACATTACCCTGCATTTTAATATCCGATTGAACAACTAATATCCGGTCAGTCGACTATCTAATATGCGAGCGGGTCCAAGCTAGCTACAGTAGTGAGCCTCAGCCGAAAGAAAAAAGAGGTCACTTTTGAATCATGATTATAGTTCGGGCTAAAGCACCGCGCGTGCATAAAAACAAGTTGGAAGTGTTGCCAACTTTTGACTACGGCGAAACGCCAAAGACAAACTACAACATTGAACTATCCCGCATTCAATGGGGATTCATACGCAATTGACCAGGTCAAATGTTATGGAGGGTGGCGGATTGGGCATCGATCGATTTCTAGAGGAAATCATAAAGATGTTTACATTCCTTCAAAGAGCTGCCTACCATCCATTCCCCCCCTGCATCTAGTCGAACCTAAACAATCCTTCTATTGCTGTCCAGCTGATTTCTTTTTCGTAATCGGCGGCCGGCATGCAAAGGAGCTTGAAACCCAAAAGAGGCTCCATGCCGATGAACATGTAGCACATTGTTCTCTTTCATTGAACACCCTTTCACAATCGTATCTGCGCCGACCCGTCAGATATCCTCCTTCTGCCTAGATATGGATCTAGCCATGGGTGAGATCCGTGGAATTCTTCGAAAACGTGCATTCCCTAAAAACTCCTTTCTTTGAACTCGAGGAAGCTTTCCCCCCGAAAGAAAAACTTTCGGTCTGCTTGTACTCCCAAAATCATGGATAACACGAGATTGGAGTCCTGGATATATGCATTTTGATTCGCGAAATCCCCATTACCACCCCGTTAAAACTTAGATCTGCTGGCGAATCGCATATCGACTTTTTTGGTGGCTTCGGAAAAAATTCTCTGGTTCACAGCGGGTAGTTGCGACGGAACGTAACACAACGCCAAAAAAAAGCCGCTTTCACAGTGGGGGATTCTAAAAGGTTCTGATGGACGGGTTCCTAATCGGACATTGTCTTAAAACTGACTTGCTTGGCGAGACTCATTTTGTCATTAATTCTGAAGAATAGAGAGGTAGTATTGGCGATTGAATCTAACCCTCGATCGAACTCTCTCTAGAGGAGCAATGTAGCAATATTGTTCGCATTCCTCGCTATGCATTTTAGTTAACAATTGCAGGGCTTCAACCTGCATATGCTAAATACTTTTATTCATTCGTCCATTATGATTATGGCCAGTTCAAAATGTACAATGCGATCATATAAAAACCTGCTCGCGGCCGTTTGAATAGCTTTAAGAAACTACCAACTTCCACACCTTAAGTCAGACTGTGAATTTCGCACCAACGAACGACGCGAGGCGCTTCCAACGTCTTTAAGCGCTAATCCCTAGCTGCTTCAACACTTCCTTCCCGACGCCCTCTCCAGAGGCGGGGTTTTGTCCTATCATATCACGACCCACATTAGCACTTGAGACCACTATGTGAATATCCAAAACGTCGTAAACGTACCCGTAATAAGCTTCCCACCTCTCCCAACTGTAACCTTGGCACCCCAAGGATCCGTCTTCTCATATAACCCCCCATTCTTCTTGAACTCCTGCTCAATGCTAAACGGCACCACATCCGTCAAACCCACTGCCTCCTCCTCCACATCGCTAAACCCACCGATAGCTTGTCCCTGAACGAGATGTTCACCGTTCGACAATCGAACATTCACAAAAGCGGCAGGGCCGTGGCATATTCCACTGTGGTACATCTTTGTTAGATTTGCACGGTAATGAATAAGGTAGATCTTTGGGTATGTAGTCCTCGGTGTTACCTGACGATTTTGCCCTTTTCTGCGAATTCCTTAATCAGGGAGATTGAATTCTCATCCGTAGCGAGGTCCCAGACGGCTGGGTTTTAAATGTTAGTCTTTTATTGCGAATATTTGATCGGGAAGGTTGTGCAATGTTTCTCAGGCGATTGAATCCTTCGTTTGAGATTGCATGGGTTACTCACGTCCGTGTCCACCGACGTAGATAATCTAGATGAAGATATGTTTATCAATAATCACTCTCACTAGCAGGAATACTTTTTATCAGATGGATTGTAGGTTACTAACGGCATCAAAGTCGTCCGCTTTCCCGACGAATGTCGAGAGTACTTTGGTATTCTCGAATAGTTCCTTTTTCTCGTTCAAGAACTTTTGCGAGACGGGATCGCTCTCGATTCCCTGGAGGGACTTGGGGTCGATTGGAGTTGCTCCACCCTTGGGAGATACCACCGTGACGTTCACATATGGCTACATGTTTCACGATTGGTAGTTAGTATTCAGAGTATAATATTGCATCTGTGGAGAGAGGAGCATACCTCCAATACGGTGTAAGGGTGCGCAAACTCGGCCTGTATATCCATTCTATCAGTATGCTGTTGAAGCCGAAGCTATACTATCTCTGCAATTCGGGGTTTATTACAAGCCACCATCCGGTTTTCTGCCCCGTATTTCCCAGCTCCGAATGGGATGTAAGAACGAACAACACGCTCGGTTTTGTCGACATTGTTGTATTTTGGTAGTGTTGTGGAGCGTCTTTTGCTTTAGTTACTAGTTGACAGTTTCAATTGCAATTGATATATCTAATTGAGTGGCACGAGTGCTCGAGAGGAGAGATATATGTACTGAGGTTTTTATCTTGAGGTTGAGCGCTTTAACAGAAGATGGGATTTTTTCTGCGATTTATACCAAAAAATTCCATATTTAATAGTTTAAACTTTCACGTTCAGCCCCTCCGCGGCTCGGCCGTCTACGATTGCGTAATTTTTGTGCCCAAAATGTGATTACAATTAGGGCACCCTGTCAGCACAAACTAATCGGGATGTATTAATAAGGCGTCCCCAAGATGCCGATTTCTTTTATTGACGTCATGTGTTCGGGGAATAATGCAATGCTCCACTTTCCGAAGAACGAATGCTCGGGAATTGTTAATAGAACGCTTCTAGAAATATATTTTATAACTCGGGGTATTGTTTCGCGCCGTGTTCTGAAACTCGATTGATTTGCAATTGACGGAACCGGAAATTCTAGGCCATGTAAACTCTGTAGACCGCGGGCTTTAAGATTATATCCGACGAGCTTGGTAAGGCCTGGTTACTATAGTCCTCACGAATCGCACGCCTTGGAAAACAAGTCGTAGTCTTTAATTATGCTAATGTTATATTAATATTTTACAAGTCAATTGGAATGAAAATGCTCTGCGCCTACCGAATACATGCTCCTCCCCTACAACTATAGTGCGAATGATATATGAAGGATATATGAAAAGTAAGCAGCAAAAATATAAGATATCTATAACACCATAAAAACCACAACACCTTCCGTATACCGTCCTCTTGTAGAATGCTTGCCCGTTAACAAAATGAGATCCCATATCACCATCTAACATTCCAGCATTAATTGATCTGAATACGAAACAATTTCCTCATCCATATCCGTATCTGAGCTGCTCGGGCTGGTACTCTTCAATGTTGGCTGTGGCATCGATGTATTACTGTTTATAGATTCAAAGTCGTCCTCAGAAAAGATCCATTCGCGATGAGGAAGACCACATGCTCCAAGTATATCGTTCCTATCGAGGTATACCACGGACCAATCGTCAAATACCATCCACAGACCTTGCTCGGGTATTCTATTTTTGTACTCGAACCAACGTAGAAATGAGTGCCCATGCAAGTCGTCGCAGTACTCTGTCGGACGCCCTAGATATCGCTCTAGTGACTGGTCCGTATTTACCCGACGTCGGGCAGTCGCTGCGGTGCTCGGCGTGAGAGGCTCTTCATCGTCCAGCTCGCAAGTATATCCCTTAATCGTTGGACGTTCCTCTGCTATATCCCAGATGAAGACACGACCAGCTCTAATGGCGGCGAAGAACCGACCATCAGGAGTGATTGAAAAATCATGCCAGAAATCGAGAACCTGATTTGGGGTGGAACACCACCACCCAGCTCGCTCTTTGAATCTGTTCCATTTATTCTTGCTCTTTTTGGTTTCCTGTTGCTGCTTATTGGTGTCCTCTTCCCAGTAAAAATCATCCAACACTAAGAGGGGCTTATTGTCATCTAGCTGGTTGAGATCCCACACCCAATTGCAATAATCGTGGCTTCCGGTGATAATCTTTGCAGGAGGTTGGCCCGGGATGTTTCCATCAATTTGACTTTCGAGAATGATGATTTTATCATCGTGTACACGGGTAGCGCGGTGCAAGGCGTGCCTATCATCGTACAAACTTCGTAACTTGTCGAGACGGATTTGGTTATACTCATCGCCCATATCGTTGTGCCTGAAATCCCACGCGAATTCTGGAAGGTTGAAACGCCTGGCGTGCTTACCATCGTTGAGGCTAATAACGTAAAGTTGCCGTTTCTCGTCGACAACATGCGGGATCACCGAAGCGGTATTCCATCGAAGTAAAACAGCCGCATAAGAGGGTGAGAGTTCGATATGGCAAACCGCAGGTTCAGTCCTTTTTCCCTCTTGATCGCTTTCTTCGGGACTCCAGCTAAAGTTATGAAGCCAAACCAATTCGCTCTTGAGCTTCCTCGGGCAATTAGCTGAGGAACTGGATTGGCCCGCAGTTTCTATTGACTTGATACAATAAACCGTACTATCTTCGAGAGGGTCAAGAAATGCATCTGTAGGATCGGCAAGATTTTGCTTGAACAACGTGAAGCAAAGGTATGGGCCCCAGCTCGCACACATCGCAATCCTTGCCTTTTCATCCCGTAAAACGTCAGGAACGCAGGATAAATCCCACCGTATAACTTCTTGGAAGGAAAAATTGGAGGGTATTGGAGCAGAGACCAGCAACGGGTGCACTTTAGATGCAAGAGCTCCCTTCGTCCCGATTCTAACTATACTAAATCGATCCCCTTGTACTTCTAGGATGTCCGCTGGGAACAAGCCTCTGAAGCTTCGTGCGAGATGCGGCGATAATTCCTCTCCGCGTGTGAAATTTCCTTTCTGGTCTACCGAAGCATAACACTTGCCGCCTTTGAGACCCATTGAGATGGTATAAGATTGCGTTGAAGAATCCCAGTTTGTGTCGAAAACGTCAGGGCCCGGTTGCCGACAAAGCATCATTAATCTTCGAGAATGCAACGATGAACCGCGATTCTGTCGCAACGCCTCCTGATAGTCTTTCCACGATATCGCAGGTTTGCACCCAGCTTTGGTGCCAAAACTCTCCACCCCTCGCCTTCTTGTGTCGACATATTGAACTGTACAAGTCAGAAAGTTCCTCCATGAAGTTTGGTTTTTGAGAAGAGATCCTTGAATGAGATCGAGGCTATCGGGTAACACTTGAGGATAGTAGGTTAGATGGTAGTAGAGTCGAGCTGCAGGTCTCCAGAAATGAACATCCCACTCTTTTAAACGGACGAGCTTCCGTAGCCGATGGCAGGTGCTTGCTATAGAATTGAGCATTCGACTCGGGTAAAATGCCTCGTCCCGGTGCTGTATTTCATCGTGGTATGACCAACGCCTCTCCGGTTCGGGATCAAATACAGCATCGAAATCGACAGTGCCGTCTCTCTGAAAACTTGGTGTGTTCTCGATAGTCCATCGTCGGACGGGCATTTGATAATTCCCGTTTCGTGAAAAATGAACATCTTTTCCTGGAGGCGGTGATTCAATGATTAAAATAATGACGCTAGCCAATAACTCTGCTGGTAGATCTAGTAGTTCTACTCTTTGCTTTGGTCTGTGAACTTCTGCTGGATGTGAAAACTTCCTCGCAACTTTGCGGCGAGAATTTAAGAAATATGATTGCTGGGAGAACTTGGCATCATTATCAAAGTCACATGATTGCAGATAAGTTCTTTTTCGAGAGGTTGGAGTTTTCGGTCTGCCAATTGACGATACAGTGTGTCTGCGGGATATTCCTTGCCCTTGGTTGGACGAAGTTGTTGGTTTCGCTATTTTGCCTTTGCCCTTCTCGTTTCTCAGTGTCGATTCAGAGTTCCTCTCAGATTCACTAGTTGTTACCATTGGCTCTGGGGATGGCATGCCTCCATCCAAGTCCTGAAAACTGCTGGAGGGAGAAAATTGGGAAAAGTAATGAGCACTCTGAGGTAATTCATTATTGTATAAATTTGTAGAGACCTGGGGCTGCATGTTTCCATGAGCGTGCTTCGGGGTATTTTGCGTGGAATCAACCATTACCATGGGTGCGGTTGGTTAGCCGAGCTGGCTAAGTTCGAGTTTTAGGTTCGCTCAGACGGGCCGACGGGTATTTCCAAAGCTTGACTGAATGGTTGCCATCTCATAGTTTCCCGGGTTTCAGTGATAGCATGGTAATGCGACAGATAGCGACCATGATGTCCACTTTATAATTTTAGCCTATCATACGTTAGACTTCGGAGCTCACAGGGCATGGCCAAGCTGGCGTGTGTTGTGGGCTGTGTGAGAGGGAATAGAGCAAAAAGGAAGGAAGGAGGGAAGGGAAGCAAGAAGATAAAAGAAAGGAAAAGAGGTTACGACTGCCTGCTCGGCTTGTTTAAAGTCTCATAGCTCGAAACTATGATATCGGGTTTATTAGGTGAAAGACCAAGCTGTGGACAACGGAACACTACATTATAACGTTATAAGAGAGATCTCCTTGAACGCCGAAGAAACCTGATAGCTTCGTTCTAGTCAAGTCACTCGAAATTAGGGAAGAGAAGGTGGCTAAGCAATGGGTACTGAAAGGAGAACTAAGCGGTAGAGGCTAAGATTGTCGGCAGACCTCTTGCTCCTTGTGTAAAATATTCGAACAGCTAATAGGCATCCCACAGCAAGTGACCATAAATGCATGCAGCATGAGGTAGGCATAAGGCTAGGGCATTTTCTCGGCAGATGTGAGGAACACCGCCTTGGCATCCATCATAGTTGATGTGGCTACAGGGTAGGTATATGCGGCCCTATACAGTTGGGGATATCGAGACGTCTTTAGAATCAGCGTGATCTTCAGAGCGCATATAGTAACTCTATAGAGTAATTTGTTGCGAAGCGAATGGGAACACATGTATGCAAGCTAATGCTATCATATTGCTTTGGGCTGTACAGAACGCAAAATTCGACGTACAAGGAAATGAGTCTACTAAGGACTCATGAATACAAAACGCCAGTTTCCTAAAGGACAATTACCCGCGAACCGGAACACCTTCACCGTAGCCGAACAGACAACCAAAGCGCCGAATCTCACATAAATATACCTATTCAACACGAGAAACCAACGGTACTCACGCAAGACCCCAGTCCTCAAGCCTTTCCCCAGCAGATCGGACCCACTGAATTCTTCGTTGCCTTGACACTTGCAAGACTATCAAAGCTTCTTTAATCTGATCTCTGGAGAAGCCCCACATTCTCCTTGTTTCCCCTGCCACGCGCTTCTTCCCGACGATTTCTCTCCTTAAGCGCTCCTCGAATGCGTCAACAATGCTCGAGTCGTGCTCCGAGAGAGTCAAGTGCCCACTGTTATCTCTTGGGAACGACTTCAATACTCTCTTTCGTGCTTCCATAGCATCGTCTGGCGATTCTTTCGGATGAAGGATTGACATTGGCCGCTTGCTTCTCAGGATTAGATTGGTGCCTGGAAATGCAAGGTCGGTTAATATAGCCCAATAATGGTTCGTCCACTCCCTGGTGACGACAAGCGGCATGTTTGTGCCATCCTTCAGTTTTCCCGCATTGGGCCTAAATGGCTCAACTATAATCTCATTATCTAGCAGTCGGTGTGTCGATTCTTGTTTTGGTGTCTCAGGTTCAGGCTTTGTGTTTGTACCTGAGTTCATGCCTGCCGAGCTTAGAGAGAAGCTGCCGCCGGTGACATCTTGATGCCATCGCACGGACCTACCCTCTTCCACAAACGGATCTTGGTCTCCCTCGGTCTCATCTACGATAGTTATGGGCTGATGAGAGCTCGCACCCAGAACTGGCCCCTGTGGTGCAGTTGATTGTGTCGGAGCGAGAAGGTGTTCAGGAATAATATTCTCCAAATCATCCTCAGGCTCGGGTGCACTTGTGGCTGTCGGTACAGGATTCTTCGG
>LDUD01000006.1:288807-329176 GCA_012184295.1 Dactylella cylindrospora
CGATCTTGGGACGCTTTTTGTGGCAAAGTATACTGTTGACTCTTCATATGTCCCCGGGACAACCTTCGCGGGCTCGCTCTGAAGGAACCTTCTGAAACTGGATACATCATCCTGAGGATTGAATTGTCGCCGGTATTGAGAGTCATCGGCTGAAACAATAGGCTGCATTGGTTTGCTTGCAAGCTCCCGAAATCTCTCTTTAACAGTTGTAGCAGTTCCTGGCTTGGATTTCACTTCAGTCGGCTTATGAATATTTCGAAGGCTTCTCCTCCTGCCCCTTCCTGACTGAATCGAAAGTGCTGCGATGTCCTCCATCACGTTTTGGACTCTATCTACTGGCTCTACCTGCGGGGATGCGCTTCTATTGCTAGACAGAGGGCTCAAATTTGTTCGGAGTGAGTTTTCTTGCTGAGGTGGTACAACGGCTGGGGACAGTGCCCTCGCATTCCCGGAGTTTTGGCTTCGTTCTTCAACCTCAGGTGTAGGGCGCGGAGTGTTTAGACCTAGGTCTACTCCTCTACTGGATGAAGATAACGTTGAGGAGCGAGGGGCGATCATCGAAAATTCCTCACTAGCGGCGATTGATTCGTCATAGTGGTTATTTTGGTATTCGCTATTGGTCCTCTGGGATGAAACTGTTCCCTCATTTGCAGAGCTCCTAGAGCTATTTAAAATTCTAGGGATTGGAGAGCTTGGAGGAGACGGCATCTGCGATACAAATGTTTCTTCAACCGGTTCAGGTAAATCCTGGTCGATGTCCATTGCCTAGTTTAGTGAGTCGTTAAATCCATATTCCA
Organism: Dactylella cylindrospora; assembly: GCA_012184295.1. Lineage (NCBI taxonomy): Eukaryota > Fungi > Ascomycota > Orbiliomycetes > Orbiliales > Orbiliaceae > Dactylella > Dactylella cylindrospora. The sequence continues at coordinate 289,605 of LDUD01000006.1, forward strand.
ATGCCGCCATACAATCTGAATGATGCTCACCTCATCCGACAAGTCCCCCAAAAGCTCAACTGGCATCACCTTTTTGGTGACCGGTTTAGGTGTTGCGCCAGCATTGGTAATAGATTTTCTTGGACGACCTCGTCCTCTCTTTGGTGTCGCTGCCAGCGGCTCCTGGGCAATATCTGGCTCCGAGCCAGAAAGGTCAAGCGTTTGAACGCTTTTTCGAGCCGGCGTGCCCTTTCTCCTCCCCGGTTTTGCTTTTGGCTCTGATCCCTTCAGAGGAACAATAATTGCGTTTGGGGTTGATGCCTTCCTGAGTGATGCTGCTGGCTTTTTGAAAATGGAGCTTTCATTGTTGACCGCCGCTGCAAATATGCCAGTGGTATTGTCTAGGGCCAGAGAATCTTCGCTGACATGGGTATCATCTCCCCCTTTCAAAGGCACAATAACCTTCTTCGAAACTACCTTAGATGTGGAGCGTTTCGAATTGTCTTTTTGTTTCCTGCTTCTAGGTCCGCCTTGCAAAGTCAAAGATTCTTCTTGAGCAAGATCCAAGAAGAGGTCACTATCCGGCTCTGCTTCAACTGTCACTTTCAGTCGCCAAGGACTTGAGTTTGATAGAGACAGGTTTGTGGAAGAAACCAGCTTTGACGGGCTAGAAGGGGCAGCCATTTTTGGAACCAAAGATGGTGAAGCGGCCCAAAGATATAGGGATATAACTGTGATAAAAAAACTTGGATAAGTGATTCGATAGCTATAAGCTGAGATGAAGCTTGTAGACGAGGTTGATAGCTGTTAACATTTGATTCGAGATGAATGCTGCAAGGGGTAGCAAAACGATGAAGATCTATAACATATAACAGCTACGAAGGCCCAAGATGTAAATGTTGTTGTTGTTTTGGTCAGGAGAAATGTGTTGCAAAAGATGCTGGTTGCCGTGGTGACCCACCAGCATTTTATGCATTGAGCCTTCTCCACAAGGCCAGCGAGCAGAGCCGCATTGTTCTCCCTTGTCAGGTTTGAGCGAGAAACTTCATATTGTTTTAATTCGAGATTTGATGAAAATCGGAGCGATAGCTCAGCGGTAGAGGTACGGTTAAATTCCAGTACCTGGTTCAGTGACCAAATCAGTAAACTAACAATCTGTGCAGCAGGAGATTGCAGCCCCAGCTAATATCTCAAGGTCCCGTGTTCAATCCACGGTCGCTCCTTGTCTTCCTTTTTCGTTTTTTTTTTTTTTGTTTGCTAGGTTTTATCCTAATGAGCCTGTTTTCGGGGAGTCCGTTTAGAACCGTCGATAGAACCTTGTAGTTTGATTTTGTGCAACACATGGTATGTTGGTGCGATGGGTTGCTATTTTTTTTAATAGTTTTCCATAGTATATAGCTCGAGACTGCAGCGATGCTTAGAGCACAAGATCTTACCTTTGCAAGTCCCCATTTAAGGCTCAGTTGATTTTTCTCACGCCGAATCATTGTATCTACATGATATCTATGAATACGACTTGCCGAGTATACCTGGCCTAGTGCATGAATCGAAGGTGATAAGTGTTCTGCTCAGCACCCTCAATATGGCTAGCCAGCGCCAGCTGATCAAGGACAATCAATTGTTGATACCGCAGTGTACTTTAGAGCTATAACCTGTTTAACCAAGCTGATGTGATGAGCACCAACTTTGGCAAAATGGGCAAATGAGGCTAGTTTGCTGACCATATCTCAGCCCTTCTCAAGGGGCAAGAGCTTCGATCGACGTGAATTCCCACAAAATCCCGCTGTTCCCGCTGTGTTAACTGAAAGTGCCTGCACTTCTTGGATATTTTATTCAGCCAGTAGCAAATTAGGTCATTGTAAGCATTTAGGGCACCATGGAGCCCATGGAAGATACCCCGGTTGAAACCAGCCGCCTATGCACGCTAATAATGCATGCGACACATCCAGCAAGTATTTGGTGTTACCTCCATGCGCATGCAGCTGGTTGCAATCTTTCTATCATTCTAGGTAGTTCTGCTCGAACTACCGTTCTCGTAAGTGCCGCAAAAACTCATATGTATTAAAGGGTATAACCATGAGGGCTGCACATGTACGTCTTATCCCTCAGGGTAAAATTGGGGGACGACACCTACGTCTTTTTAATTTCTATCCACGATTATCTGCAAATCTCTACGGCCCCCCATTTCGAAACTCCAGTACTATCCAACAGAGGCCGACAGCTGCTTCAGTCCCGAGAAGCGTTCACTCCAAAATGGAGAACACACTAAAACGTGGAGAATGGAAACACCCAGAGATCACAGATTTGCGAGGCCCTTGTCCAGTCATCAACTCGCTGGCGAACCACGGATACATTCCCAGAGACGGCAGAAATGTCACCTGTGACGAATTCCAGAAAGTATTCCAAGAAGTCCTTGGTCTAGCCCCAGATCTAGCCATAGGGTTATCAAAGCCCGTCTACCTCCTGCACACCGGCCAAGAGGAAGATAAAAAGGCTAGCGAAAGCTCCGAAACTCAAGAGCAAAAGAACACTTCATGGTTTCATGGTTTCTTCAAACTCCCCAGTTTACCAACAATCGATTCCCAATCATCTCTTGGATTAAGAAATGCAGGACAAGTCAATGAAAAGGGGGAACCCGTTCTAAACTTGGACCAACTATCGCGCCACGGTGCAATTGAGCACGATGTATCTCTTGTCCGGAAAGATTTCGCCCAAGGCGACAATACTTCCATCCAACCCGACCTCCTCGAGCAGCTCCTCAAGGCATCCTCGGATGGGAAGGTCTTCACAATCGCAAACGCCGCTCACCTTCGCAACGAGAGACTAAAGCAACAACGAAAAGAAAACAGCGAGCTTCAATTTGGTCTTCGAGAGGCCGTCTTGGCTTTCGGAGAGGTCGCGCTGATAATGTGCGTCTGGGGCGTCTCTGTTAAAGATGGATACGACAAGATTCCTGTGGAATACCTGAAGGCTTTGTTTGGAGAGGAGAGATTACCTTTTGAGGAAGGCTGGCAGAGGCGTACCATTCCTGTCACTTTGGCTGAGTTGACGGCAAATTCGACATACCTGCAAGGGACGGCGCTTCTTGACAGCTTCCGTGGTTAGTACAAAAGCAAAAGTTAGGGTTCATCCGTGCATGTAGTTGTGCGATTGCATTAATTGTAACATAGCCAAATCGTGTATTCTTCCTTAATGTTCAAGTCACTTCCGAACAGAAAAATTGGATAGGACTACCTATAATTCTCACTTCCGGAGAGAAATAGCCCGTATGCATCACACTCACACCTCGATGCTGTAGACTCTAGTTTCTTGACGTCACTTAGGTCTTGGTACTGCGCAAGGTGCCAATCGCCCAACACAGCCCTCATCAATTTACAACAACTAGCTTGAAAAACTAGGGGCCCAGAGGAAAAGCGAAGACGTGTTGAATGGTTTTAAAGACTCCATACTCCATATTGCAATTTTTCGTTAGTAGCCTTTTTTTTTATCTTTATCTACAAAATTTCAACTGTGAAGAAAAGGCCTGGACTAGCGCTAGCTACTGCTCCACCTACGTTTATGAATTCGGGGAGCTGTAAACCTTAATACTATTAATACTCCAATACGCCGTTTGAAATGCGGAAGGATTGTTCGCAACATATGAAGTGCAATTTCCAGGGCAGTTATATTCATCGGTGTATACCGATGTCGCACCGGCCCAATCTCCGCAGAGAGAAATGTTGATGATGATTTTGTGGTTTTGGAAATGCGAATTGATATCGCATTTTGTCGAAGGAAAATCCGCGGTTGCTGTTCCCCAAGTCGAGGGATCTGGGGCTTCATTTGTTATATCACTCGGAACGCTTGCTCTAGCGAAGAACCATATGCGAATTCCTGCAGTCCGCCATTCCATCGCGAACACCCCTCCTCCGTTGTCGTTCAACTCTTCCCCATAAGACGATACTGGCCCTCGGACCGCGCAGCCCTCATTGTTATTTGTACTGTTCAAGCAGTTCGCAGACAGGGTTGAACCGGTCTGCTTTCGTTTCACATTCATTGTGCATCCGTTTGTAGTATGGAGGGTAAACTGAGACCCTTTGTTGCCTTGGTTAACAGCTTCGATCACGTCTATTTCACCGTTCGTTGGCCAGACATCTAGTGTAAACAATACTTAGTACCAAATTCTAGAGGCCCTTCGCAAGAAAGGCACCATACCGGGATCCGAAGTCCAAATAGCTGGCCATGTTCCACAGCCGAAGGGACTGTGAGCAATATCAAATATAAATAGGCCATGGGTGTAGGTCTTTTTTGAAAGGATCTTAACAGTCGGGCGGCCAGCAGTCCCCGTGTTTCCACTATCGAGGACCCGAAGCGTAGCTTGGCCGTTCGTGGTGTACGTTAGGTTTGACCAAACTGCACCTTCTCGGGTTACATAGCTAAAGGTAGTTTAATATCGGGCGGTCGCTTATATAATTCGATCGTTGATACGGAAACTTACTTGGTAAATCCATTAGTAGCTTCTGTTCCGTTTCCGTAGTCAAACCTATGAATCTATATTAGACATATGCGGAAATAGTTGACTAGATCTCTATTCAGGTTGGCCTACTCATCAAAGAAGCTTTGTCCCTCGTCTGTATAGAGTGGATGTATTAGTTTAGAACTCGCAATACCCAACCATCATAGTTTGAAGTGACCAAACTAAGACTCGACTCACAGGTATCAGTTAACGAATAGGTGATCGTCGTATAGTCAGGATATTTGTTCATCTCGACGATGGTTATTGGGACTGCAATTGCGACGGCTACTATGGCAGCGGCGAATGCTACGCCTAGCCATTGCTTCCAACCAAAATGCCTCGGATTCCAGGCCGATCCACTGGTTTCCGGTTCTTCTCCCGGAAGCTGTTTTCCTTCTCCGCTTGGAGTTGGAACCCTCCCGGATAAGGGCTCCTGGGAGTTCCTGTCCATGTTGATGAATATGAGAATTTTTGGTGGCTATAGACCTACAGAGAGAGATGTATTCGGAAATTATGCGATTGACACGATTTGAATTAAAAAGGGCAGAGTGAACGAAAGGGCATTACTTCATGGAAAAACATTTCAATTTTGACAAGAGGGCCACGCCTTTTTGGGTAGCGAAAGCTTAATATTAAGCTTGTTTGTAGGCCTGACAGTCAGGATCATCGGCTCCATACTGCTAGAATAATAATAGAAGCGGGAATAAGCTTTTTCTGGTAAGTTTCAAGAAAAACGTGTATTCGTGTCTCGTGTCAAGAACGGGTGTCTCCATAGTCAATTTAAATTCAAAGGGCATTGGCCTAGAAATGTCCGCAGTCTGGAACAAGCTTACGCGGCCGTGGAACGATATTTGCAGCTAGGGGCGGTTATTCCTCATCACGAAAAAATAATTTCGTCTTTTAAGTGGAGATATGGCATGCCATCTCGCCATATCAGGAGAGAGACTATATCAATTTGCAAATATTTTAAAATAGCTACGCGCTCTGTAACATTCGCAATTAGCATCCAAGTTCACATTCCTAATGTGTCTGACAGTCTAGTTTCAAATGTAAACTTGCAGCTTGCAGCACTGCCCCAAAATACACCCTGCAGCCCTGCTATTGATGATTGCTGTACCCGTTTCGTAGGTGGGCACCCATGTCTGTTACCTGCATACATCCGACAGCTTCTCGAAGGTCAAACTCGCACATCTGCGATAGGCCGTGCTTGCTAGAACGCCACGGACATAGTTTTTGGACGCCGCTTTGGAATTTTTCAACACACCGCGGACGGTTCCGACCGTGTTGTATTTTACATGTCTCAGCATTTCAACATGGGATTGTATAAAATACCACCTCGGCCTCGCGAATGTGATAAATCCAGAGGGATTCTCCTAGTGGTATATATCCATAAGCATCGATAACAAAGTTCTAGCGACTATAGTACCCGGGGATACTTTGAACGATAATTTGAGTACTTTTCCATCTATTACCTACAAATTTGCCAAAATGCTTTACAGCAATGCTTCAATTGTGACTGTCAATGAGCGACGAGAGATCATTAAGGATGGTGCAATCCTTGTGAAGGACGATAAGATCATGGATATTGGCAAAGCAAACTTGCTCTCTGAGAAATATCCAGAAGAGCTTGTTACCGACCTCACGGGTCGTGTCGTCTTCCCGGGATTGATTTCGACCCACATGCATACCGCCCAAACTCTCCTTCGCGGAGCCGCAGATGACCTTGAGCTTATCGGTTGGCTCTGCGACCGTATCTGGGTTCTTCAGGGTAACTTTACCGCCAAAGATGGTGAAGTCGCAGCCAAGATCTCCATTGCCGAGATGCTGAAGTCAGGAACGACTTGTTTTCTTGAGAGCATGGTATTTCCTTCCCAAAGTCCTATCCCACCTTTTGCGGAGCGATTTTATACTCGGTAGAAACTCGGCTGACCTTCCAGTAAATTACACACTTCGGACTTATAGTTCGCGGACAGATATGGATTCGACGGACTTGCAAAGGCGGTCGAAGAGAGCGGAATCAGAGGTTGCCTCGGTAAGATTGTCATGGATGTTGGCAAATATGCCACTGAGGAGAAGCGTATGATGCACTCTGGGCTTGTTGAAACTCGCGAGCAGAGCCTCCTTGGTGCTGTCGAGATGCATGAGAAGTGGGACTGCAAAGCGGATGGGAGAATCAAAGTTTGGTTCGGAGCTCGGACGCCTCCAGGGTACGTTAGCCCCGACCCCCTCTGCTTGTAAACAGGACGCGCGACTAATCTTCTCATCTTTTATAGAGTTTCCGACGACATTCTTAAGGAGATGACTTCAATCTCTAGAGAGAAAAACATTCCAATCACCATGCACTGCGCAGAAGTCAGAGCCGATCGTGAATTCTACGCCAGCGTTGGTCACACTCCAATGACATACTGTCAGTCCGTTGGCCTCCTGGGAGAAAAGACCGTCCTCGTTCACATGGTCCACCTCGACGACAACGACATCAAACTCCTCCACGAAACGGGAACTCACGTCGCACACTGTCCCACCTCGAACACAAAGCTCGCCTCCGGATTCGCCAGAGTTCCCGAATTGCTCGATGGAAAGGTGAATGTGGGACTCGGGACTGACGGGGCACCATGCAATAATTCGAACGACATGCTGCAGGAGATGAAGCTTGCTGCTATTATTCATAAAGCGACGCACTACGATCCCACTGTTGTACCCGCAGAGACTGTTATGGAAATGGCAACCATCAATGGTGCGAAAGCGTTGGGATTGGAGAAGGAGATTGGGTCTTTGGAAATTGGAAAGAAGGCAGATTTTGTGGCTATTGATCTTCGACAGCTTCACCTTACGCCTTCCTTTGACCCGATTAGCACAATTGTGTACACCGCTACGGGACGGGATGTCGAGTTGGTTGTTGTAGATGGGAAGGAGCTGGTTAAGGGAGGGAAGTTGACCACCATGGACGAAGATGAAGTTATGAAGAATGCGGAGAAACATGCTAAAGAGATCGTTGAGAGAGCTGGCTTGAAGACAGAGATCAAGGGGCGCTGGCCTGTATTGTGAAACTGTCATACTTCTCAGAGCACCTGTTCTTTAAACGACGAGATCTTGTTTGCGTAGATGTTGTTTTGCGTAGATGTTCAAAGTTGCGAATACAATGGGCTTAGTAAAACGTTGCGCGTATGGGAAAGTCGTAAATTACTTCGATAGTCAACGTAAATGTAGCCAACGTAACCGAGTATTGCTATATACATGTCAAAGCATTCAGGATATTAGTTAATAGCGAACTGCAAGAAAAGCAACCAAGCACCCCAACAAAACTCCATCCCATAGTAATGAGCTATCTTTTGCCTGCTGCCCTCTCGCTCTCGCGCATAGCTGCTCTTGCAGCTCTGCTTCCTCCAAGCTTGGGTCCCCTCGGTCGCTTGGGGTCGTCCTTCTTCTTGTTATGATTCGTCCTTCCTCTTCTTCTTGCGTTGAGTGCATCCATGAATTCTCGTCTAAACTGCTCAGCGATTCTATCGTCTGCCGCGTAGTCATCCTCTTCTGCTTGTCCTTCCTTGACCGTCGCTGGGTCGGGTTCTTCATAGATGTCCACTGTGTATATATTAGTATGTAACCCTCTAGACGGGGATAGACTTGCGACTTACATCTTGACTCCTTGAGCACTTCTTCCACCAGTTTGTCTCTCTCAATATCTAGACTATTCCTTCGCCTCTTTCCGCGTTTCCTCTTCTTCGGGTCTTCAGGTTCCGGCTCCCTTGGCGATTCGCCAGCCTGAAGACGCCGTTTTGCCTCCTCCGTTCTTTCGATATTTTTCTTTGTATGCTCAGCGCCTAGGTCAATCTCCTGCAACTTTCCAAGCGTCGCTCCACGGAAATCAGGTCTGACAGGCCACTTTCCGATCCTTCTCTCGGAGATCTTGGTGGACGTCAGCGGTGCCGGGAATACACGTTTTGAGTCTGTCTCGTCGTCGTCGTCATCATCGTCATCGTTCACGTTATAAGGCTGTGAATTGTCTTCCATCCTGCGCTTAGATAGCTCTGATTCGATATACTTCATCCTGACAGTGTGATTAGCAATCCGAACGAATGCCGAGAATTGCGGTGGAATAGGGGAATGCATCCTTACATATGCTCGTTGACGTCCACGATTGCGCCAGTCTGGCCGGTAAAGCGATTAACTACGGCATTAACTTCTTTATCCACAGCGTCCTTCTCTGCCATTGCTTCCTCTTCTTCTGCGGTCGGCGTTCTCGCTCGAGTCTTCTCCACTCCAAAATCCAATCCTCCCTTTTTCGGTTTCACTTGTTTCCGCCGTCGCAATATTTCAGCAACGGAGACGCCACCTTCCTCCTCATCTTCCCCAGCCGCCCCGTTTGAGGTATTCGAATCCTTCATCGGTATATCATCGTTTATGACTTTTGTCGTTTCTGCAGCACCAATCTCTGGTGTCGCAGAACCGTTTTCTTCGCGATTTCGGATTTGCCTGCTAGGTCGGTTTTTTCGGACTTTGAAAGTGCTTGCAAAAGGATCTGTGGGTGGAGTCACGGTATCGACATCCATATTTGAAGTTGGGTAGACTATGCGATCCAAGATTCAGTATTGTTTAAGGGTCTCAAGGCGTATATATTGATTGTCGCGTGATGAAGAAAATGTTAAGGTTGGATGAATCTTATTTTTTTTTTGGGAAAATGTTTTGTAGTAAATCCGGGGCTAACATGATCAAACACCCAGCCAATATTTATATGCGATGATTGTCATAAGGGACTGAATCTTCATTCGTAACACAACAACCTGTAACGCCCTTTGTCACCAACATGAAGCGGCAGAGTACCGATAATGGAGAGCTGAACGGTACTCAGGATTCGGTTCGCGGGAAGAAACGCAAAGTGGTTCAGGAGACACCGCCATTAGGGATAGGAATCTACACACGAGATACTATTCCTTGGGATTTGCTCAAGTAAGTTTAGCACGCTTTTCGCATGCGGACTGACATGACACATAAACTAATAAGCTACTATATAGCTACTGGAACCAGAGATATTCTCTCTTCTCGCTATGGGACGAAGGTATCTGGATAACCGACGAGGGCTACTATAGCGTCACTCCTGAGTCCGTTGCAAAAAAAATTGCAAGACATGTCTTGCCAACCTCTATTTCGAAGCCCCAGGTCATTATCGACGCTTTCTGCGGTGTTGGAGGGAATGCAATACAGTTCGCGTTATCGCCACAGTGCGAAAAAGTAATTGCAATCGACTGCGACGAGAAGATGCTGGCTTGCGCCAAACACAATGCAAGAATATACGGGGTCGAAGAAAAGATCGAGTTTATCCACAAAGACTATTTCGAGTTCTGCGAAGAATGGGAGGGCGATGTAGAGGTCGGGACAATATTCCTCAGCCCGCCATGGGGAGGCCCAGGTTATAAATATGATAAAGTATTCGATTTAGAGACTATGACATACGGAGGGTGAGTATTCCGCATCCATCACTAACATGCGACCGATCTTTCTAACTCGATTTATAGAGAACGGATTTATAAGGCAGCTCGAAAAGTTTCGCCTAACGTCGTGCTTTATCTACCACGCAACTCCGACCTCAACCAGATCGCAAGATACGACCCAACCAACAAAAATATAAAGGTCATACACTACTGTATACAATCTCGGAGTAAAGCGCTATGTGCGTTCTTCGGAGACGCAGGGTCCGAAATCAAAGAATAATAGCGAAAAATAATTTACGATTTTCGTTTTAAATACCTAAAGATCCAACCTAAATACACCGGGATATCCAACGATAATATACATGATATAAAATTTGCCTGCCAGTTTTTGGGAAAGGCCAGGAACCAGCCTAACAAGCCCAGTAACACCTTTGTGAATTATTCACACCTAAGGAAGACATTGGGAGTACCATTGGTTTTGCGCCTGGCAAGAAGTTCCAGAGGGACAATTAGTGCAGCCAGTCCAACCGCTACCACCGCATTGCGCGAAATTTTCGGCGACACAGCCGTTACCACCACCAGATGACTGAGTGGTGGTAGCAGTAGTAGACGAGGACCTAGTAGTCGAAGTTCTAGTGGAGGTGACCAAAGTAGTTGTCGGTCGGGTAGTAGTAGAAGTAGTCCTGGCGGTTGATTGCGTAGTCGGGTTGGTGCTTCCACTCTGTCCGAGGGGTGTGTTTGGAGCGGCCTGGGACCAAATTGCTGGGCCAGGGACGGAGTAGCTCGTGATTCCACCATAAACATTGATGTGAATGCCTGGGTCTTCGGCGCTGTAGCCCCCAGCAAAGTTGAAGCCTCCGGGGAGAGCTACACCATCGGATGGCCCGGTGATCTTGAACTGAGAGCAAGATGGATAGAATCTACACAAGGGGGTGTATAAGTCACGGGATTGCTGCTACTATTGTCTAAACTATTTTACTTACTGTGCCTTGCCAACGTCGTAAGCCTCGTGCAGTGCGATAATTTCGGCTCTGATGAGATAATTTCTAGAATGTCTGTTAGCTAGAGAGTTTTCTCGTTAATCACCTCCAATCGTTTTACTCACCCAGATTTCAGTTTTGGGGGAATAACAAAGGCTTGTTTGCCATGGAGAGGATCCTCGCGTAGCCTCGTGAGAGCCCACGAATTGCCATTTAGAAGTCCGTCTTGGTAAACTTTGGTCCAGATAGCGCCCTGTCCAGTAGAACTCAGGGACATATCGGCCATGTAGACAGTAACTGGCCCTACATGGCTCGCATCACTGATTTCGCAGCATTCTGTAAGTATGTGACTGAGGAATAGTTAGTTGGTTTTGAGGAGGAACATACATGACAATATCCGACGGGGTCATATTTTCTTTAAACCACTGGAAGGTGATTGTGTCTCCTGAGTTCGCATTAACGAATCCGCTTAAGGGATTATTATTCTTGTTACAGATCATGTCTGTAGAAGTAACATCCAAAAGCGGGTCATTGGTTGGTGGCTGGCGAATGTATACTCCAGCGCCGTCACCTTGGTCAACACCTATAAGATAGGTTAGTAAACCGGTTGAAACAGAGTGTGAATCAGCTTTCTTACCGTTAACCCAGACCTTGCCAATGCGGGTATGAGCAGCGGCGAACGACGTAAGAGACGTTAAGATAACTGCAGAAGAGAACTTCATCTTGGTGTACAGGGCGAAAGTATTTTATAGTAATAGTAATATAAATGATAGGTATCGTATAAGATGTAGAGTAGGATTCTTTAGGTCGTTAGGTATATAATATCTCAGATACTAAGCTAAGGGAATGTTGGAATGTATAAATGCTAAATGCCTTGGATGTTTGGTGATGGCCTCTAGAAAAATTATCGCCATCAACGCTCCATTCCGTTGGTTTATATAACTCCTGACCTGCATGTATTTTCCCATATTGCATTCGACGGTTCTAAAGCTAGTAAAACTTGCTTAAGCAAGAGTACATGTCTCCACTCATGCCAAGTGAATGGTCAGATATCTCGAAGAAGCAAAATGCGTGGGCAACTTAGCCAAGATCGGAAAAATCTGCCGGAACCCAGCTTTCCATATCGTGGCCATGGAAGCTGCAGCTAGCATCGCGTGATATGGAGAAGGAAAAAAAACACACAAAGAGTGTGGATTCTACATTTCGAATATTTCGCCATGGCCATGTGGGACATCTGGTCCAGGCTGAAGACTCCACATTCACAAATTCCCATTACATTCCTCCCCCATAGCGTTTCCCATCGGTATCGACCGCCACCCTGCTATACCTGATACATTCATGCAATATTATTAGAATTATACTGTAAAACGGCACAAGATAACCTACTTCCAAGGCGGCCAGGAGAAAAATAGTGTGTGGTTGATTTTGCGTTGCGAGGTACTTGAAACGACAAAAGCGAGGCCCTAACCTTTTGAAGCAACAATCTCGAGAAAAGGCAAGCTGCCGCCTAAGACAAGCCAACCCATGGCTGGCTTCGGTTGGCTGGCAGCTTCTTGCCATGGGTGCATTTGTCGAAAAAACGGACCCACAGTTCCATGGTACAGCAACTGGACCTGCCGTTCGTGCTGATCAAAATGCAGGTGGTTTTGCCTGTGATCTAGTCGGAGGAACTGTGCAGTCCTGCCATGCTAACTTAGTAGATGTACCAGGAAGCATAGTGGTATCAATCAACTTGGGGGTGTATATCTGTTTTGCCTGTCGTTTTCATGTCAGAGCTATATCGGTCTGCATGCTATCGCTTGGGATGCCATCCGGAACAGCCAAATGCAGACGTCAAAACGCAAAGAAGAATTATTCCTTGCTCCGCTCAATTCGGAATACCCACAGCATAGGTTCCCTAGCCTTCTATTGAGGCATACTAACAGGGTATCGTGAGCGAAACGCAAACTTGATGGTCAATGCCATGGATTCCGGGGCCAACTCCGATTAGCTGACTAACCGTGTCAAGTTGCTCGTATAGTTCCAATAAAGCTGACCGGCCTATAAGCAACCCCGATGTTTGAGATCCGAACGCGACATTTTTATGCGAGATCCCCTAGTAAAACGGGGAAGGTTCAAGTGGTTTCGGCCACAGTGGTTCCAAAGCTTGTCGTGCAATGCTACTAGATTGGTATAAACAGATATTGCACTCTCGCAACTCAAAGAAACGGGGAAAACAGCCATGTAGTCGTACCTTACAAGGCCCGCACTATTCGCTTACTTGAAGTATAAAATGCAAACTCGCATTATGTAACATCTTTACAACCAGGAGAATAAACTCAGCAAGAATGTCAAAATCTAGTACCAAAAATAGAACCATCACTGTTATACTGACTCTGACCCACTACGGGTCTCGAAACATAAGTTGCTAGGTAGATGTTAGCTACCAGCTCCTTAGAAATCGAATCTCATAATGCTAGAGATACCTAGTAGCGGAGACACGATAGCAAATTGATTTCCTATGAGGCATAAACTATGTTTGAACAAGAAACGGGCCGTTTGGGGCGGCTGCGATATTATTTTGAAACAGCGATAGCGAATATATTTTGCCCAAGCTGATATTTTCGAGGTCGATGCTCCACAAATGAAGACATATCATTGTCTAATGTAGGAAGTTGCAAATGTGTCTCGGTCGGTGGCGCTCGGATATAATCTAGAATGTTATGCTTACTGCCTCGTGGTGGCTGGACAAGAGTCATTCGATGGAATGAATTTGCCTGAAATGGAAATATGCATCGCGCGCAGCGTGATTTCTCCTCCAACGGCTGAGGAAGCTCTAGACCCACTAGTAAGAAAAAAAGGTTTTTAAACTCCTAGTGGAGATATGTGAGACATACTTGGCTTTACGGCATGATTCTGCAGTAGCAAGCTCAGCCGGAGCATTTTTTATGCCGCCCTTAGCATAGATCCTATTGGTTCGAAAACCCGCCCCTCAGCGTCGAGAGAGATGGTGTCGAACAAGTCGAACGACAGATGCCTGTTCAGGAAGGATCGCTCGCTCTTGTAAGAACACAGCGGTGGAGACAGAATCAAAATACGCTCGGAGTGGGTTCTTTAGGTTGATAAAACGGCGGGAACAGCTGCAAGGATGCCCACGTTTTGCTGTGGAGCATCGTAGACAAGCAAGGTCGTACTGCAGCCTTAGTAAAGTCAAGCCGAGGATCCGGAATAGCTGATAATACGAAGGTTCTTGCCATGGCCATCTGCATAAGCTAGGATCCTACCTTTGCCACGCCCGCCGGCATAAACACTGCAGACAGGGTAACGAAAACCCCGTAAAACGTGTGCATGTGGAGGGGTTAACTAACTAACCTAGGGTTCTGACCACCGAGTAAGTCGGTACCTAGCCAAGGCTTACGAGTTTTAAAAGCTTTCTCAGTTCTTTTCACAAGGTGGGTAAGCCGAGGAAGGACGGGTGCGGTACACTATCGCGTACCTTGAAGCAAAACTACGTTTGCCTTTCCGAGGCTTCAAGAACAACGGACAATTCGAGGTGACCCCTTGGCTCCGAATAGCTTTCTTCAGTTTCCATGAATCTCACTGATTTATATTCTGAGGAGGAGTAGCATAACCGTGAGTGCTTCTACTGTTATAGAAGAGGGTTTTAGACTGGCCATGAGCTGAGACAAGTTGTGTTTCTAGAGTCGAGATCTCGATAATATTTTTCAACAAGGAATGCAAGCCTATACGCGGGGGGAGTTTTGAATACAATTTGCCTAGTGCTAAATGTTACGGTAGATGTAATGCTCTTCTGATATGTTGTAGACATGGTCTTGCTCAAATGTTAGTCATGTTGGATTGTTTCGTGTTGTCGTGTTGCTCAACCTAGGTTATCGATACTGTGATAATGCAGCCAAAAGTGGCAGGGTAGCTAACTAAGCTTGTGCAAAGAGAAGCAGTCAAAATTTTTGAACCGCGTAAACTCAACCACCCCACCACAACCGCCACGATTCTGCATAGACCAGCGCATATACAGTTCCACGTCGTCATCAGTATTGTTCATCTTGTCAAATACGTATTTCATATAGGGACTATATTCTGGCTCTGAAGGAACTTCGAAAAGTACTCTTCTATCCATACCAAATTCGAATTTGTAAGCTTGGAAACGTCTTCCTTGCAAGCTACTGCCCAAGATGCAAGCTCCGGTGATAATGCTCAGTAAGTCAGGATTTTTGATTTTTTTACCAACAAAGGACAAAGGTTAATCATGTGCGTCGTAGATACTGGCTCCGGCGAAAGACAGACCGGGAGAAAAGCCCAGCTATCCAACATCACAGCCGCGAAAACGTTAGAACCTCGTCCCATTCACCTTGACCTATTTCGCGAACACGGCATGAGCTAACCGGCTATCGAAACCTTCAGTGTAGCAGATATTATCCGATCATGTCTCGGCCCAAAGGCTATGTTGAAGATGTTATTGGATCCTATGGGCGGGATTGTCCTGACGAATGACGGCCATGCAATACTAAGAGAAATCGAGGTGGCCCACCCAGCGGCCAAGAGCATGATTGAGTTGAGTCGGACACAGGTACGGGATGGACTTTCATGGTGCTTTGGATTAGCAGGGGAGGCTGGTATTAACCGCATAGCAGGACGAAGAGGTTGGCGACGGAACGACTACGGTTATCATACTCGGTATGGGCATATGACCACATATTCTAAACTTGGTTGGCTAAACTGACTTGGGTCTCTACGCAGCTGGTGAAATCCTAGCACAAGCTCTCCCACACCTCGAACGACAAATTCACCCCGTTACCATCATTCAAGCATTCAAGCGAGCCCTCTCCGACGCCCTTAATGTTATCGAAGAAATCTCCATCCCAGTCGATTTCAACTCGGATGGAGAGATGATGAAACTGATCTCCTCCTCTATCGGCACCAAGTTTGTGTCCCGCTGGAGCGACCTTATGTGCGATCTTGCCCTCAGAGCAGTGAGAGTAGTGGCCCATGATGCAGGGGGTGGCAAGAAGGAAGTTGATATTAAGAGGTATGCAAGAGTGGAGAAGATTCCGGGTGGACAGATCGAGGATAGCAAGGTCTTGGACGGTGTCATGCTCAACAAGGATATCACACACCCAAAGATGAGGAGAAGGATAGAGAACCCTAGGATTGTACTTTTGGATTGTACACTGGAGTACAAGAAGGGAGAATCCCAAACGAATATTGAAATTTCGAAGGAGGAGGACTGGAATAAGATCTTAGAAATCGAGGAGCAGCAGGTTAAGGCTATGTGTGATCACATTCTTTCCGTCAAGCCCGACCTAGTTATCACAGAGAAAGGTGTTTCAGGTACGACCGCACACACCACCCGCTTTCCCTGGTTATAGCGCTAACATCTTAGAAGATCTTGCACAGCACTATCTTCTCAAGGGTAACGTTACTGCCTTAAGGCGAGTACGCAAAACCGACAACAACAGAATAGCGAGAGCGGTTGGTGCCACAATCGTCAACAGAGTTGAGGATCTCCAAGAGTCCGACGTCGGAACTAAATGCGGTCTCTTCGAAATCGAGAAGATCGGTGACGAGTAAGTGGCCCGATGTTACTGTTTTTAGGCCTTGACATACTGAAATAATCCTAGGTACTTTACCTTCATTACGAAATGCAAAGACCCTAAGGCTTGCACTATCCTCCTACGCGGCCCATCTAAGGATATCCTAAACGAAATTGAAAGAAACCTCCAGGATGCCATGTCTGTCGCCCGAAATGTCTTTTTCCACCCGAGGTTGTCTCCTGGCGGTGGCGCGACTGAGATGGCAGTGTCCGTCAAGCTTGCCGAGCTCGCAAAACAGGTCGAAGGTGTCCAACAGTGGCCGTATAAGGCTGTGGCTGATGCCATGGAGGTTATCCCGAGGACGCTCATCCAAAACTGTGGCGCCAGTCCAGTTAGGGTCCTGACGCAACTAAGAGCCAAGCATGCCGAGGGAGGTTACAATTGGGGTATCAATGGTGATACAGGCAAGATAGTCGATATGCACGAGTACGGTGTCTGGGAACCAGAAGCCGTCAAGCTTCAGAGCATCAAAACGGCTGTTGAGGTAAACCACCCGCATTTCCCCTGACTAAAATCTGATGCTAATAATTGAGATAGTCCGCCTGTCTATTACTGAGAGTTGATGAGATCTGTGGTGCAAAGAGCGGGAAGCAAGGTGGTGGCGGAGGTGGCGCTGAAGAGTAGATTGTTTTTCTCCAGATTTAGATTATTAGACCTAACCAGCATATGCCAACAAAAGCAGTCAAATACCCAAAAGGCATCATCCAATATTAATACAAGTTGAGAACAAGGTCAGAACAATGATCGCTAAACCGTAATGTGAACCAATATAACTCCAAAGGCCATAAATCCCATTTCGCGGGGTGTTCATAATGCAATAGCTCCCCCTCAGGATCAGTCATCGTCGAAGATGACGATCGATCTAGTCGCAGCAGTTGTCTGAGGCGCATCATCCCCGTTGGCCGCCGCTCCGTTCGATGTCGAGTTTGTCGGCTTTTTCAGCTTTATTTGCGGTCCAACATCCTCCTCCCCGCCTGCAGCCTTATCTCCTAGGTCTGCTGCATCGCCATTGATCTCTTCGACCTGCGGTGTTCCCGTCCTTTCTCTTTCCCTCTTCTTCTCCTGAGCAAGCTTCTTCTTCTGCCGTTTCGCCCTATTCTTCGCGGTCTTTGCGTCATCCTTCTTTTTCCACTCATCCGTTTTCGCTTCAAACTCGGCCTTATCCTGCTCCTTCTTCAATTCGTCATCCATCATCTTGAGTCTTTCGTATTCTCTTCGTCTACTAGCTTTGTATACGTGAAACTCTCCAGATCCGGCACCAGCGCTGGATCCCTGGACGTTGGCGACGATTTCCGGTGGAGGCGCGAGCCTTTTTTCGCGTGACGCAGCGGTGGATATTACTCGGTCAGGGTTCTTCATCAATGAAGCGACTTGGGCAGCTTGCGCTGAGTTTGGGGATAAGGCGCGTTTCTTGTTCGGCCTTTGGGACCGCGGGTCCATCGACGTGGGAATCGATTCGGGTATATTTTCCGACATGTTGGCGGACGGGAACTAGGGTTAAGGAGTGAAAATGAGTAGACAAGATATGGGCGACAGCAAAGAAACCGATCGAATACCGTGATGCTGTCTATGTAGCTTGTATTTGATAATAATGAGTATTAACAAAGTGAGAAGTAAAGCAAAATCTAAATGCGACGAATTTACGGCTCATCGTTCTGTTGCGGCCACCAAAAACGGTAACCAACAACTTGCAACGTACTCAACACATCGCCATCGGAGCCCACCTAGACGTGCATGAGCTCTGCGGATGCATGTTAATGCAAGATATGATCGTGCGCAAGACGGAAAGCATGCATCTCCTTCCGTTGAACCTAGAAGCCTCATTATATCACATAGGATCCTTTAATTTCTTCGGTTGTCCTTGCTTGTGGGTTTTATCCCAAATTGAAGCGTAAGCCGCAAACTTGGCAGCGTTAAAATATTTCAATAGTAGTAATCAAATAATATAAAAGTCTAATCGACGGCCAACCAAGTGGCCTAAAGGTTCAAGTGTCAGGAGACACGAAAAAAAATATCACTCACAGATTGTCGTTGACTACCAGGAAGGTGGCATTCTTCGGCAGAGATAGGACTAGTAACTTCAGCTTCAAACAAGATCTACCCGAAGGCCGACACAAACGTATAATGGAAATTTGGGAATTTGTCAACCCATGATAATTTTGCAGAGGATGATTATTCATGACTTTGTTTTTGAGGGTATATCAACCATGCCTTTCGGAAATTACAGTTTCAATTCCCGACAAGCGGCTCGCCGCCGGATCTCTCTCCCTCCTTTCAATTTTCTGTGAGTAGCTACACAGTACTGAGGCCAAATGGGTTATGAGTATATAAGGTGCTTGAATGCCTTTAGTCTGGTGGTTAAGTCTGTTGGCAATGAGACTAGAAAACAGAAACTCAACAGTAGATAAATATCCTTTAGAAATCTCGCCAATCAAATATATTCAAACATGCACATCTCATACTTCATCGCCCTCTTAGCCATCATAGGGGTTAGCATTTCTGCAGCAGTGCCAGGGCCGAAGCCCGACGCCGTTGAACTATCTGTTCGAGAAGCAGATGCCGCTCAAGACATTGTACGCCTAAACAGTCCATTATCTAAAATCCAATTCAAATTTGACCTGACTCTAACGCTACAAATTATCCCTTAGGACAAAAGAGGTCCACGACTTGTCGTCACTTACTGCGTCGAAACCAAATTTAAAGGAAAATGTTGGACGCGAAGCGACCTTAAACCGAGAGGTACCTACGCCGTCGGTCCAAGTTATGCAGGTAGAATCAGCAGTTTCCGCGTATCCAAGGGATACGGATGTATTCTATGCAGGTGGGTCGATCGAAAATTATCTATTGGGCTGGTCACTTGAACGTTAATGACTTTTCTTTTGATTAACGAGCTAACGTCTACTCAGGAGGTCTGACTGTAAATTTGGCTACCCCGACTTTAATTTTCCATTCTATTGGTCAGAACCCATTGTCGGGGTTGGTATCGAAAATTTGGGACAGTGGTATCAAGGAAAATGGAACAATCTTGCTCAAGGATTCTTTTGCACTGAGGCTTAGGCCAATGGTGCGAAATAAAGAGTCTAATTCCGGTAGAAATTTTGATACGCATGTTGTAGTACCGCATGCTCTTGAACGGACTTTTTGAAAACACGTTTTTTCCTGCATTGAGTAAATATTTCTCAAGATACAGGAGGCTTGGAGTCAGGAAACCTTTGGAACTTTCCGGAGCCAGATTCAAATTAATAGCGCTGAGGCCTGTATTTATTCATATTCACTTTAGCTGGTTCACTGTATCTTGCATAGTCACTGTTTGTTTATTTTTCCCATTTCGGCAGCATTGCTCCTGTCAATTTAACTCTTAGTTATTAGCGCATGAAACACCGACGTTTCTACGTCCTTTCCTAGTCCTTTAGATTAAGCGGGGGAAAGGGGTAAGCAGCCAGTGGATTATACCAGTATCTCGGCCGTGATGACTAATATTAATTCGATATCACGTCAAGACGTGCACCGCCAGCAAATGCGTTGACAGCGAGACCGCCTTACGTATATAGGCAGTAGGGGTCTCTAAAGGAGGACTGGGATTCTAAAGATTAGAAAATGAAGCTAGATTTTGGGGAGGCTATGCAAGAAATACTCGGCTGAACTGTCTGGCAAACGAAAATCTTCACCGGTTTCGTCTAAACTTTCGCGTTAAGACATACCAGGAATATAATTTCGACGGCTGATACAGTTCCTGAGAGTTCTGATTACGGTTTTGGGATTAATAGAAGCATCTAAAGCATTTACATGTGGACGCCAGAGTGACTCTCCTAGGTGTCCTAGCTACTATTACGAACCAAGGTTGAAGTCGTACGCACACGCGGACCTAAAAATATCCCCGAAGGAAATCATATTCAGCCGCTAGCAACATTTCTCTAGTCACCGATTACTACGGCAAGTCAGAGCGCCGTGGATATTGCCTAAAGAGGCCCGCGATCTCAATGAGATTGAAAATAAGCAGTCGTAAACAGCCTTAACTGAGGGTCGAGTCTGCATAGCCTCTAATGCGAACTCAAATATATATATAATCCGTCTACTCAAGCACACGGCTGTTAGCCGTGGCAGAGTTTCTTTATATGAGGAAAAACTTTATGCTTAATGATTAGATATCTATATTTTAAAATCAAGGACTCCGTATGGAATATGGTTTCCCGTCTTCTAGTCTCGGAACTATGACCCCCAGATCTGTTAGAATCAAAGACAAATAGGCGAATATCATGGACTTCAGTAATCTTATGCTAGATGCTGACTTCCTAGAAATAGCTACTTGACGCAAAGGTAATGGTAATGGCATTGAATCGAACTTCGTAAACTGAGTAAATTCAATACGAAGATACGAACTTCAGTACCATAGCGTAGTTACGAGAACTTACTTCCATTGTACCTCCGCGAACTAAGTATTTGCGTTTAGTTTCTGGTTTTAACGGTTGCACTTGTCTATTAACTTGGTAGGAAGTTTTGTAATCAGTACATCTTCACTAGATCCTGTACATCTTGTAAAGTGAATCCAGTATCGTAGATATAAGAACAATTGCGAAGCATCGAAAGCCCGAAAGTTATATAAACTAGCGGCACGCGCAGCTACTGGGCTTGAACTTCATCCTGATCGAATCTATATTACCTTTCAAATACCCTAGACAGCTATTTACTACCTTGGAGCCACTGAATTCATATCATTAAAAGTGTCAAATACCTTCAAACTATATAAAAAGACTCTATATATTTAATTTAGAAAACCCTGTCGGGATCACTATACCAACGCTCCCTCGACCTCGAAGCGCGCAACTAGATTCTAAAATCACACCTCAAAATGCAAATTTCTCAAGTTCTCTGCCTACTCGCCGCCTTGGGCGCCTCCAGTGTCTCCGCTGTCCCAGTAGCTGAACCGCAGCCGACTGTTAAGGTATTTGGATTCGGGACAAATTCCGACTTCCCTTGACAAGTTAATGAACCTAACAAGATTTCTTTCGTCATAGGATATTGAAGCCCGTCAACAAGGAGATACTGGGTTAGGTGTCGCATATTGTACAGACGGATACTGGTATGGGGGCTGCACCTACCGCGGCAACTTGACCCCTAAAGGCTTGTACAATGTCGGTGCCGATTATATCGGGAAAATCACTAGCATAAAGCCAGACTATGGCACTTATTGTGAATTTTGCACGTAAGTGGACAATTACAGCATGTACAACGTACTAGAGCCTCAGACATAATTACTAACATACTAAATTACCACCAGAGACACCAGCTGCCAACTTGATCCAGCTAATGGGAAGGAGGTTTGGGGAATCAATCACCCCGGGTATAATGATTTGGTGGTCATAGACGGCGGTAGAATGAATGATCGTTTCTCTGCATTCCGTTGCGTTCCCGCTGGTACAAACTTTTGATCTTCTTTTGCAGGTGTATCAGTAGTGGTGAAAAAATTGGGAGTTTTGTCAATGACCTATTTGGAGAGTTGGGGACTTTTCCGCGGGGATATCTATGTGAAATGGGTCAGATAATTATCGATAATAGCATATATGCATAAATAGGCGCGAATGGTTTTTAAATGGAATCTGGGCTTGCTATACTTCTACTCCCTCTATACATCCTTACTTATGTGACAATGCAGCTCGCCATCTTCTCATCGATCATCTTGTGCTAGGCCCCTTACGTTACTAGGACTTGTTATTTCTAGGAGTTAATATTAGTAACTTGCTAAATAAATGGGTTTTTGGTCACATGGGACTCTGCGTTTCTGCGTTTTTCTGGACAGTTTGTGATGTTATATACGATTCTAGTCCTCCTTAATTCGTACTGGTGATGGTTATATCAATTAAGATTCTCGATTTCAAGGATTCGAAATGCACTCTAACGGTAAGGCAGCATCAAACTGTGTTGACGTTACACACACAATATGAAGCTCAAATAAAGAATATAGTGCAACGCCTTATTCCACCCGTCCACACGGGAACAGCATCGCGCTTGAAATGAAATAGTAGCTACTGTACCACATTTAGTCCGGAATATTCTCTTTGGTCTCTGGATTACTCGACTTTTAAGTACTCCCTGTCGCAACTAAGCATTCTGCGGTAGACCAGTCGGATTTGATAACCCCATGCAAAATATACGGTCGGACTGATTAATCATAATTCATAGCTGCTGACCTTTACTAATACTATACAATAGGGCCAGCCTCCTAATCTATATATTTAGAAAATAATTTCCAAAGCCTCGTAAAGATAATGCCAATTGCTCTCTGAATAGTCAAATAGTCATTCTTGGCTTCCCTACTCTGCTCTTCTGATATCTAATCTCCGCCGTATGAATTGGAAATAGGGTAGTCCACCGTCAAGTTATGATATTCTCTAAAGTATTTAAAGGTGTCTAGTTTGGCGTCCAATGGCTTGGTTTCTCCTCAAGGGATAGACAATCTTCTCTATCGCCACTAGTCCACTCTCCACTGTATCTACAGACAGACCCACGCCAAATATCCAGAGCCTGCATTCCTCTACGATGCGATTCTCACTCTCTAGTACCCTCGCCCTCCTTAATGCAGTATATGCGCTCGGAGCTCCAGCTCCAGCCCTAGAACCAACGTCTGAAATAAGCCAGCGGGACATTTCGGCCCGTCAGAGTGGAGTAGGTGTTTTCTACTGCACCGAAGATTACTTCCTAGGCGAATGCAAATATGACGCAAATCTTGAACCGGACAAGATTTACTTTCTCGAAGAGAGATTCCGGGCCAGGCTTAAAACTGTCAGTCCTGACCAGGGTACGGAGTGCTGGTTCTGCGTGTAAGTCCTCTTTTATTTCCCTACAATTTGAATATACAAAACGGTTTCTAACTATTGTTGAACGGCGAATAGGGCTCCAGACTGCTCTGTTGTTGGACAAGAATATATCAAGGCCGGTTTTGTTTTCCCCGGTATTGCATATCTGAGCAAAATCCCAGAATATCAGGGTTTTAGGGGATTCTATTGCAGACAGGAAACGCACCCGGAATATATCCCTTCGGCACAACCTTAAACCGTAGTTAGATTCTCTCCTTGTTGTAATTTTAGCTTGGATTTAAGTCTTTTTCAGCGTCATGTATTGTATTGCGAAGTATGCAGGACCTCTTTTACCGTGACGTCTCCTCGATCCGAGGACAAGTTTCTTCGTAGAAGAATATCATCTTTGACCAAGTGAATGTGTTGGTGGTTTGAAATGCAACATCTGCCCTTCTTAAAGAACATCAAGCTTGCTTCCCTTCGCGACTTGCATAGCGCTCCAGCAACCTCACCATGGTCTGCTCAGAATATATACTAAAAGGCTACCAATGACATAATTTAACAAGATGGCAGACCCGCTCCTTGACTTCCTTTCCGACGGCCTTCCGCCTGAACTAACTGAACGTGGCAGCGACAATGCCGCCGCGGCATCAGCATACCTCTCCCGACTCACTGCTCTGTCCTTCAACGACATCTCCAACAATGAGCAGGCCGCCCTCAAAGCAGCTCACCACTCCACCAATCTCACCTTACAGTCCCTGGCCTCAAGATCCTACCAAGGGTTTATAACCTCCTCCAGTCAGCTATCAACAATACCTTCCTCTCTCGATAAACTAAACGAGTCCATAGAAAGCTTGAAATCCCACCTCCCAGCGCTGGACGCCAACCTCACCACCTTCTCGAAAACTTACCACAAGTCCTCTCCGATCCTCCAAGAACGTACGCGAAAGCACACACTTGCAAGAACCCTCCCCAAGCTCCTCGATATCCTCGAACTCCCTACGCTGCTCCAGTCCGCTATATCCTCGTCCAACCCATCCCTGGCGCTAGACATCCACTCCCACGTCCGCCGCCTCTACCAATTATACCCTAGCGTACCCGTCATAACCTCCGTAACAAAAGAATGCGACGACCTCCTCCAAGTCCTCAACACGCAATTACTAAATACCCTTCGCGGGTCCCTCAAACTACCCACCGCCATAAAGACAATAGGATACCTAAAACGAATATCACCCGAAATACCCCCCGGCGAGGAAGTCTGGGGTTCCATATTCCTCGTCGCGCGTCTATCCTTCCTAAACAATCTCTTCCAAGCACTAGATCCTCTCCGCGAACTCGCCGACGCGGAACGCGAAGAATGGGCGAAAGCGCAGACGGAGGAGGTGAACGGCAACGGAGCTTCCACTTCAAGAAGACCAAAAACGACAGGCCACCAGACGGAGCGGTTCTTAAAACGGTGGATTGAAGTATTCCGCGAGCAGAGTTTTGCAATTGTTACAATGTATAGAGCTGTATTCCCACCATCGGGGAGCAGCGGGGTGGCCAGCTTGAGTTCGGCGTATTTGGCGCCGGTGACCCCGGTAACGCCGAATATCCGGCGGAGCAGCGTTACGGACACCGATGAAGACAAGAAACCGAGTCCGTTGGTTACTTTTGTGCCGCACATGGTTTCATTGTTGACGTCGACTTTGAGGAATTATTTACCCGTCGTGTCGGATAAATCGGCGAGAGAGTCGCTGTTGACGCAGGTTCTCTACGCGGCGGGTAGTTTGGGACGGTTGGGTGGGGATTTTGGAATGATATTGGCTACGGGATTGCTAGGCGTCGAGGATAGTGGTGTTGGAAAAGCTGAGGGAGAGGATGCAGGAGTAGATCCAGAAGGGGGCGAATGGGTCGAGATTATGAACAAGCATAAAGTTTTAGCCGGGAGGTTGGAGGAATTGGCTGCCGGGAAGGGTATACGGTCTCCTTCAGCGAGTCCGTTGCTGTCGTGAGCCGAGATCATAAGACATCTACACGATGGAAAAGTCAAGATTCATAATACATTTTCGTGCGATTGTGACAGCAAAGCTTCGAACCCCGAGCGAGACATCCTCTATAAATGGAGTAGACTTTGCTACATTTCTCTAGCAATGATGCGGCACCTACCGCATAGGGCCTGCTAGCTCAGATGGGCGGCTGCTGGTACTGATACAAGGTCCAAAGGCACGGAAGTAGAGTCCAGCTCTATGAGCTTATAATTATAGAAACAATTTGATACCCCGACGAGTATTATGAGAATACGTTCGTTTACAATCAAAGATACCTTACACTGGTATCAAAATGATAATTCTAATTCATGTTTCTATCAAAAGGCTTTAATACCCTCCATTAATGCTGTGTCGCTACCTTAATGCCGTCTTCAGCAGTGAAGCTTGAATCGGCTTAAGACGCGAGTAAAAAAGAAAAGAAAGAAAATCAATCATTCGATATGTAAAATTGAAGAAGCAATGCTTATAGTGAAACGCCGCCTTGTACGTCCTACCTAATGGTTTCCGTTTCCCGATGCATGAAGGTTCGCACTAAAAAAAAAAAAAAAAAGTAGAAAGTCGAAAAAATACGCTTATCGCAGCCGCGTCTTTACTGAAGTCCCCAAATCCCTCTAATATCCTAGGCTAGCCAAATATCCAAGTTCTCATCAAATCAAACTATTGAAGTCCGGCGGAACTTGCCATCCGTGGGTTCTGCAAGCACGCATGAATGCGTCCTTTGCCTCATACGCTGAGTATGAGCCGCTTCCTCCTCCTTCTAATCGTGCAGGATACGGTTCTGTCGAAGACATGGCCATCTAATTATCACTCTGTCAGCAACTTCTGCTATAAATTTTCTCAATTTGATACCGTCACCAACAATACATACCCTTATCTGAAGGAGGACGGATTCCAAACTCGAGACAGCGGACCATCCAGAGTTAGTCAAAAGTTCCATACATAATGCACCACCCGCTGTAACATGGCCACCACCCCTCTGTGCGAACGGTCTAAACCTCGGACGGATCACTCTAAAAAAGGGTGGCGTCATAGGGAAATCCTTTCCGAATCTCACTTCCATAACAATACTCTTCAAGTCTTGTTTCTTCATGTCCTCCGCTAGAGGCAGGCTGCTATCGAAGGAATGTAGCTCGATAATCCATTGATAGACGTTTTCGATCAAATTCTGGTCAATGAACCATCCAAGTTCCTCTAAGTCGTGATTTTCTTGGATTTTAAGCAAAGCCTTTAGCTCTTGCTGAATTCGTCTTGTTGCCATCGAGGATGCATACGAGGGCTCCGCCAGGAGTTGAATTTGGCTCATATCCAGCGTCCCAGGGATAAAGGCGTTCGGGTTCTTCTTCTTGACAATCTTTTTATCGCTACCCGCGGAAACAGCTTCTTTCCCCTTTCCTTTGGCCCTCTCATCAATGAACAGAATTTCAACATCCTCAGTGTCCGTGTTGGCAGAACCATATCCATCATCATCCAAACATATCGGATCAGTGAACGTTCCGGATGCAAGCTTCACAATGCTATTCTTTATTTTTGAGAATCCACCCTTTGACTTTTTGGAGGACTGTGTAATACTTGGGGTGATATTTGTATTGTTTCCGCTCCTGGTACGAACAGTAGAAGCGGTTTCTGGGATCACCAAATTCTTGTGATTAATTCCCCTTGGAGTCATCGCGGGATCCTGTGGAAGCGCTTGTGATGGAACAGGGGCACTAGCAGCGATTGTAGTAGCGGTACTGGGGCTTCTCCCTGTTTGAACGAATAGATATCTCGTCTGAATCCAGTCGACCTTGTCGACCACTAAGTGTGGAGACTATATTGAAAGTATCCTAGTTAGATGTACAACTTTGGTATACAGATAGGAAGCATGTATTTACCTTGCTAACGAATTGGGCCGGCAAGTTAACAATTTCATTCAGACACATGGCACTGTTAATACAGAGATGGCTCCTGGACCACCATCTTCCGTAAGAGCTGCCAGATCCAGTATTGTAGTTATACGACCGATAACTGTTAGTATAGCCTAAACTTACACTGGCGTCGAGACTGTGATAAACCCCGTGTCCATAGGCACGACCGTGTGCTGTGTCTCGGAAGTGGAGCCCCTCTCTGATAATTGAATGCCAGTTTTGAAGGGGGGAGCCGTGGAAAGCGAATAAAGTTGGATCTATTGACCAGAAGCTCAAGTTAGTAAAAAGTTATGCAAGTTTTAAATTTGGACAAATAAAAGGGAACCTACATTCAAGCCCAGAGCCCTGCACCGCGGATCGAACCTCACTAACAAATCGCTGCTCTTTGTCTGGAGCACCCATAGCAAACCGGAACTGGATCCAACCTTCCATTCCATGAACTCTCTCCTCGCCCAGGATGGGTTTCTTTTTCTCCTTTGTCTCCTCAACAATGGATGGAATATCTGGAGGAGAGTTGAGGGCAGTGGTATCAACAGGGTCATCCGGAGTCTCGTCAATTTGCACGATACAGCTTCGGTTGCTGGCAACGATCCAGCGAAGCAAGAGCAGAGCGCTTGGGCTGATTCGGTTCTTCCAAGTCTTTAGACTAACCTCTTCACCAACTTTCGTATTCAAAACAAGCCACTCTCGCATATCGTTTACGGACGGCAGGGTCTCGAGCAGTTGTACAATCGAATTCCGTCTGGTTTGCTCTGGGAGATCATCGAAGTTTTCCCTGTATATGCCGTAATTCACTTGAAGAGCAACGTCTACGCTCCCTATCGGGATGGGTAGGCCAACTGCATCTTGCTGAAAGACTGATGGTTGATTGGTCGGTGCAATAGCGAGCCTGACCTTAGGCCAGTATTCTCCTTCAACGACCCTGCAATGAATAGTCTCCGGGGTGCCCACCATTGCCATAACAACCCAGTCCCCTGTATTCAGGCGCATTTTATCTCCCTCAATTACCATTGCAGAAAGTTCTTGCGTGTTCCTGTTGAAGGTCGCAGAGTATGGCAGTGACCCTGGCATTGGGACAGTCATACTTCATCGGAGGTTAGCAGATACTCACGAGAATTACGAGAGTAGCTAGGACTTACTTGAGACCAATCGGGAAATCATTGAGTTTACCCTGCGCTGCAGACACCCAGCAAAAGCTAATGAGCAGATCAATGACACTAGGTTGATCGAGAATCTCATACTCCATACTAGGCCCAAACCCAAGGGCCATGTATTGGTACAGACATAGTGGTTTGCTGCAGACATATGGCTTCAGTGCCTCGAAATTGGCGTCAATTTTGTTGTGGCAGACGAGACAAAACTCCGTACATCGAACAAAATGCCTAAGCATGTATTGAATGGCAATCAGCGGGAACGATATGTCGCTATGAGATTTCGGATTTCCCCTCAAGGCATCCCCCTGAGCTATAGCCGCTAGATTGTGGGTGCCATCATCTTCCGCATAGTATTTATCTTCAATGGTGTCCGTTCGCTCTCGACCTTGGAAATCTAGAAGGAAGAACTCAATTAGCGTCGAAGAGTCTAGTTAATAATGCGGCTGTCGAAGGCGAATATACCCTCATAAAACATCTCTGCTCCATCCCAGCCAAAGCCATATGAAACCCGATACAGCGCTAACGCAAGCAGCCTTTCATTTAGGAGTTCAGAAACTGGCCTAGAGATGAAGGTTCCCTCAAATGTTGTCACTGAGGAGTCGGACTGGGAGTCGCTAAGACCGTGAACATCCAACTTTCCGCCCTCTCCCTTGAAAACGTGGATATTTCCGTCCTGATCTTCTTTGAATTTCTTGACTTTTGTGAATGCAGCAATTGCCTCTTGCAAACTCGGTTTATACTTTGAGCATGTCCCCACATATACTTGTAGCCATCTTTTAGCGTTGTAGCTGTCCTTTGCCATCGCTGATAGGGGCCTGTATCCACTAGGATAGTGCATTAAGAGGACCAGATATTTTTCCTGATTGAGTCTCCACGCTGTCATTGCCTCTTCACTGATACCTAGTTTCGAAATTCTGATAGAAATTGCAAGGTAGCCTGAGCCACCGGGTAGAGAACCCAAAACACCAACTTTGAATCCAGCCGCCTTGGCAGCTCTAAGATCAGAGCAGAATTCCTTAATATACTCCGAGGCCATTGGGTCAGCAGAACCGGCAACTTGCGAATCTCCAATCGCAATTGCATCCTCGGACAGATCAGAGTGATTCGACCATCCACCGATTGAACCATCGTCGTCGGAATCTGGGTACGGTTCATCATCGTCTTCGTTGTCTTCAAGGTCGGATCCATCAATATCCATAGCGTCTTCGTCTCCATCCCCTTCCAAAGAGTGCTGTCTTTTAACACCTCTCTTGGCACAAATTACAGCAGCTGTCGAGTTAATGATTGCGGCTACCTTCATCCCCTGAGCATCAATTGACGATATAGCATCGGATACCAACTGGGAAACGCCGTCTGAGGATGTGTAAAGGAAACACTGGTGATCAGAAGGGTAATCGCCGAGTTCTGCAATAAAAATATGCATTGGGTTAGTAATTTTTATGATTTTTCTTGCTTATTTTTGAACAAAACAGGAGGTACTTTAGCTTCTCACCAGGTATCATGGCTGTAACTTCGATTGCCTTTGTGCCATCAGGCAAACCAACTTTGAAGGTAAAACTGCCATCGTCATCGCCTCTTTTAATATCTATATTGCCAGGCGAGAATTGAAAATTTTATTAGTAAATTTGTAATGAAAACCCAAAATAATATGATATACCGTAATTTATGCATAGGAATGAAGCTTACTGGTTACTGAAGCGTGCGGCGACTGCGTTTGGACTTGTTGCAAGTCGGCGACGAAAGCCTTTCTTGGCATTTTCGTTGGATGTGTTAGACCCCGAGGGCGTAGGAAACACGGGCACGGGAGCTAGGGAACGGAATTGGCTTGGATTGCTGTGCCGTTCTTTTCGATAAAGCTGAGAGATTAGAGAGAGCCTGGTTGTGGGGTCAATCTCGCGTTGTCTGAGTTTAGGTCTAATGTGAAGCGTATCGTTTGGATCCTGAAATGAATCGTAGCTTTCGATTCGTGAAAAACGTCGAAGGGGTAAAAGCAGATGATGTTAAATGAAATTAAAAAATGGCGACTAGGACGATTTTTATAAAGGAAGAAAGCAGGAGTGTGGCTGATAGATGCTGGAATAGCAGCAATAGGAACGATTAATTAAGAAGAGGTAACCGCTATTATATGAATACAAATGCGAAGCAGCAAAGGAAAGTGTTGGGCAGGTGCCAGATGATCCGATTTGATTCGATGGAATGGGAAACGTGAGGGAGAGAAAAGGTAATAAGAAGAAGAAGAAGAAGAGAAGGATGAGAAGGAGGGTGGAAAGAAAGTGCAAGTAAGTGCAGGCGGAAACCGTTACTGTCCAGCTCTCAATCTACCAAGTCTGCCTACCTGCCTTGCTCTGTTCAGTTCAGTTCAGTCCGTCTTGTCTGGCCGTCTGCGGCAGCAGCAACAGCTCAAAGAGAAGTAGTAGCAGCTCAGGGAGCCAGCACGAGGTGCCTGCCCAGAGCTTTGCTTCCAACACAGCTTCTATCAGGGAGAAGCGGCGGTGTTTCCAAACAAACTGTTGTTCAACCGCCAATATTTAAGAAGGCAAAGTAGCTTGTGGAGGATAGGAGGAATACCCTCGTTTTTAGTATTGTCATTCGAAATAGAAGAATAAATGTGGTGGAGGAGGAAGATGCAGAAAATATTGGTAAGGGAGAAGAGAGACCTTTGGGCAGAAGACCGCAAATGAATGGGAGAATGAGTGAATGAATATGGTGGGACCAGAAGGATCAGTTTTATGTTTAATGTTCCCCGAAGGAGTCAAAACGGGCCATCGAAACATACCCAGCCAACAGACCCAGTCAGCCTTGTTGCATGATCAATGCTTCCCGTCCTAAACCATTCTCCGTCTTTTTAAAATATCTTGTGAATGCAAAAAAAGTAGTAACCAAAGTACTTTTTGACTACCGAGTACCTAGACAAAAATGGGTATCCAACCAGTTTGCAGAGAGGCGGTTGCAATCAACCGGGATTCAATTCTATTTCCTCGTTTTTTCTCGCCCAGGCATCCATAGATCCACAAAACACACTTTGACATTTACACATATTATTTATTACACTCTATCGACAGAGGATCTTTCATAGATATTGATTCGCGTAAGAACCTCGTGGCATATTTTTAGTATACAGTCTCCTCTCCAAATTGAAGCATCATGGACATTAACTTCAGAGAAGATATATTAGATCCGATTGTGAAGGTCCCGAAAATTTCACTTTTGTCATGACTCAAAATGACGGGGCCCGCTTGAGCAGCACCAGCAGCAGCACCACACGCAAATGCGATATTTCTTCAACCTTCTCAAATTGCTGCAGAACCGCTTCGTTTTTGAGGCTGCAGGAGGCAGAGATCGGTTACGTGTGGATGTGTCAGAGGATGATAGCACCCTTTCTGTTTTAATCCTAAAAAGTCGTCCCACCTTTTAATTCCGTCTAAGAATGCAACCTGATCCTGTTCATCCCTGATGTCGGGTTTGATCTGGTCTAGGGTCCCGAAGTACGGCGCAATGAGGCTGCAAATGTGGGGAAAACGAAGAGGCTCACGTTAAGCTTCCAGCGTCGAGGCTACGTTATACGTTATCTAGCTGCCTGCGCTGCACGACTGTGGGGCCGGCTGGCTACCCAACCAAACCAACCGACCTAGCCAACCCGGCAAGCTACGGCCAACGGCCAGTGCAGCTAACTTAGCTTGGCGGCCTTTGAACTTTTTTTGAGCTCTCCCAAAACGCGCGACCGAACCAACTACGTGGACCTGTCCACTCAAACGTCGACTCAATTTATTCGTGATATAGTAATAACCACCAACCAGAAATATACAGGCCGTCCAGACATGACAACCATGACAACAGAACCATCGTCGGCTGCCTCCTCCCTTCTCTCCGATCCAACATTAGCTCCCTTCCTCTCCGAATCCTTCTCCCCAATCACCTACCTCAACAACACCCTCCCACCTTTGTCCACAACAGCAACCTCATCCTCCTCGTCCCCTGCCGTCTCCCTACAGGCCTTGCACAACACCTCCACTACCCTCCTATCTTCTCTCGATGTCCACCTGAGTCGATTACAAACCACCCTATCTACCCTCACCGATGAAATCATTAGAGCTACCCCAAGGCTCTCCTACGAAGTCGAGGTTCTTCGCAGCGATGTCATATCACTAGCAGAGACACTCTCTTCAGTGCAAACCCGTCAATTGACGGAAGGCCTCGCCGATATATCCCTCGACGAGTCCCAATCTCCAAATGAAGCCTCAGAAGACAAACCACCTACCGCAAAAACAGACGAATCATCAAAACCCCAAGTCCTAAAACGGCTAGAAACGCTCTCCCTAGTCCGACGCCACCTGGAAGATGTAATCAAAGTCTTCGGAGAAGCAATGGAGTGGACTCTCACGGATAACCAAAAGACCGCCATACCCCTACCCACCACCCACACCTCCTCCCTGGGAGCATACATCCCGCCATCCAGATCCCCTTCCCCAGCAATCATGGATGGTCGTAAACGCTCCACCCAACCCGGGATATCTCACACCCCCGCCAGCGGATCCGATAAGTTTACGGATGAAATCTCATACCTCCTCCTCAACGAGGAGATAGACAAAGCTACGAAGAAAGTAGAGGACCTGGCAAAGCTGTGCGAGGTGTGGAAGAATACTAGCGAATATAATACTCGGCAGCAGTTTGTTGAGAATTTGAGGTGGAAGGTGATGGAGGCTACAAAAGTGGAGGATGACACTGGCGGAGAAACTTCAAAGGAAAGCGACAGGGGAGTTTATACTATCAATTTGCCGGAGGTATCGCTTCCGAAGGATGGATATCTTAATTTTATAAACCAATTTAAGCAGATGAGAGACAGTATTGGCCAATCAGGATAGAGGGCATATTTAGAGTATCTAGGTTACATATGTACATAGAAGATAGCCTCATAGCCCTCATTTTATACCACGGATACCAACTAGACTAGACTAGCAGTATCAGATCGATCATACAACTACTCCCCATCATCATAATCAGCCATATCCCCAATACCTCTCTCCCTCTTTGCCGCCACGCTCCATTTCTGCCTCCACTCTTCACTCTTCCTCGCCGCATACTTTTTATTAATCATCTCCACGCTCTCCATCCTACCCCTCTTGATCACTGGTACATACTTTCCAAAGCTAGACTGCATCGGCGAACCATCCACAATCCACGTACTATCTTTTCCTCTCTTCTTGGACTTCTCATTGCTCTCTTCGCTGCCATTTTCCAATGGCCGGTTCCGCCTAGCCTCGATCTGCTGACTGTAGACCATTGCCAGCAAGCCTCCGCTTAATAAAGCATCCATGTTTGAATTGTGCCACTGCTCCCAAAGGGCACCTAACACATCCTCTTTGCTGTTCTGTTTACTCCTGCTAACCTCTGGGTATACCCACTTGACCTCCGCCTCATCAAATATGCAATCCCATAAAACCAACGGCCGGTCGTCAGCCATGTTGTACAGCGGTTTGGTGGGTACCTTGTCAATATCCAGCAGGTCCTTCACCACATCTGGTTTCTCCAGCCCCTGACCTACCAGAAACAATAAAGCGACCATATGCCGTACTTGATGCCACAGAAACGCAGATCCAGTAAGCTTGAAATAATACATTTCCGGCCGTCTCTCCAGCATACCCTGATCCGAGCCTTCCCAAGGATCCAGAGAAAACACCGGCACCACCCCACCAACCTTTACTATATCAGCACCTTCTACCCGTCTCTTGAAATTCGTGATTTGTTTGCTAGCGTCAATTTTGCAAACATTTCTAAAGTCATGTAAACCCTCATAGTACTTCGCCGCCACCGTCATAGCTTCAATATCCAGCAGCTGCGGTGGCTCACCAGGATGGGGAGGTGAGGGCGGGTTGCTGAAAAAGTAATGGTATTCTCTGGCTTTGCAGTTGAACCTGGCTGAGAAATTCTCCGGCAGATTAGGGCACCATGCTAGAACTCTAATTGTTGGTGGGAGTAGACGGTTTAGAATCGTAATGTAAGGAAGCTCATCCTTGTCGTCAAATTCTCGCGGTGATTCCTCTTCTATGTCGCTGCCTAGAGAAGCCAAACCGTCCTCACTCGTCTCGTCGGCGTCCCTAACTAGTGCCTCTTCACCGAGGATCTTTTCTTTCTTAGTCTTCGGCCGATTACTTCTAACCCTCACGCCAACAACCTGCCCAAAAGCACTGACACCCCGATCCGTCCGTCCACACTTTGTATATTGCCATCTTTCCAGGTCAATCCACTTTGCTATCCCACCTTCTATCGCATCTCCACCACCACCAGAAAACACCTGCGAAGTATCTACCGATCCATCAGGGTTATAATACGTTCGCGGCGGGACCAATCTGCTCTTTAATAGAGCTTCAAACAATTTTTCCTCTACAGTGGGAAGAGGAGTTGGACACCCAACATGGTATTCAAGGCCTTGATATGGACCGCCAATATAGGCGAACTTGAGAGCAATGAGGCGTGTAGAATAGCGACCAAAGTCAAACGGTGGGGATTTCGAAGATGATTTTGGGAGAATGATTAGAGGTCGACTAGGCAATCATCAAAGGGCGTATTAGCGAATTGATGAAAATAAGAAAAGGAAAAAAAGAAAAGAGTCAACCAGCTTGAATGGATCGTACTTTACGCACTCACTTAATCTCCGAATCAGCTTGGGGTTTTATCGAAGCTTCTAAAGTCCGTATTCGAGATATCAAAGCTTCCTGCGTCCATGTGGAGTAGTCCGTGAGAGAATTGTCGGATTCCATCTTGGAGCGTCTCGTGGCGATGTTGCGAATAGAATTGGTAATAGGTATTGTGATCGTCCAATGAGAATATATCCGGGACTTGATGCGAGGAATGCGTGCTACTATGCGAATGGCGGTAGCAGAGAACATTCAGCGGAGTGGCGGAATATGAAGTTTTGACGATGATGGTGGGATGACTGTTATCCGCTGAGCGAGCTAGTGAGAGTGAGTTGAGAGTGTTGTGATGTGCAACAATTTTCCTGACGATCCCCGGAGGAATGAGACAACCCTGAGTTTCCGCCCCCGGGGTAATCCCGGGGGAGAAGCGTCAAACGGCGGCCAAAATTGGGGAAAGCTCGGGATGGGGATTTTCTGGTGTCGCACAGGGCTGCTCTTTTTCCCTTTTCTCGCTCTTCGCGGGCGGCGAGAGAAAGAAGAGCTGCATATGGCCTGGCCTGGCTATTCTTGTCAGCAGCCGCACATCTCTTGCCTGCTATTGTTCTTTCTTTCTCTTTCATCCTTCCCATCAGTATGCATACCAGTTCATGACGTCGAACCGCAATGCATATATACGACTCGTGCAAAATTATATAAGCACGCTACCTAACTCGATTTAATATATACGGTTGTTATCACCACCGAAGAGGTTGTTCAGGATGGCCGCAGCCGTCGACTTTAATCCGACGCAAAAAGGCAAATTTAAGGTCCTAATTGGTGATAGCATCAAGAACGGCGCCGAAGACAGCCAGTCGGCGAACTCATATTCTAGCTTTAGATGTAAGTTGCCAATCATAATCAATTATAAAATATCGGATATAGGTTGCTAATATGAACACTCGCAGACAATACCACACCGCCGGAAAGCATATCTAAGCTAATACAGACCGACAATGGCCAATTCAACTTATCCTACGAGGTATGAGGTAACAGCAATCTCTCAAATTCTACAAAATTACTAACGGCACGTCTGCAACTAGGATGATAAAGACACCTCCTACAGCGGTACCCAGAGGCCTGGCCGCAAGCTCGAGTGCGTCCTAGTCTACAACCCAAAGGATAACACCTTCACTCTCGAGCGCATGTCATCCGTTTTCACGTTCAATCAAACCCACCCAACCTCCGACTCCGCCCCCATCCCAGCAGCCACCTACGACGACGAAGCCTCCGGAAACATATCGGACGACGAAGACGCCCAACTCGCCGACGCCGAAAACCCCTTCGATGTTCGCCATTTCACCGGAAGAGCCCAGCAAAACTCCGACGAGGACGACGATGACAGGAAAGACCACGAGGACGAAGATTCCGACGTAGAGATGGACGATGCGGACGTTCACGCGACAATCACGGAACAGGAGCAGGAGCAGGAGCAGGAAACGGCGCTAACTCCCGGTGCTTCGGCGTCAACGCCGATACCCGCATCCTCCGCGACACCGACGCCGGCACTGGCACCTCTACCGGTGAAACGTCGCGCAAAGCCGGTGGACGTGTTTATGAAGCAGACCCGAAAACCGAAAGCCCCAGCCGCGAACAAGCGGTCTCCAATGCCTCGCCCCAGCGCCGCAAGCATCTCGGACGACAGAAAGGAAGCTTCAATGTCGCCGCAATTCGCCCTCCCCTCCCCCATGCACACTGACCACAAACCCTCCGCGAGCAGCAGAAGGGTGGAAGAATCCTCAGAATCGGACGTGGATTCCAGTGACGAAGATTCCGACGACGAGAGGGGGAACAATTCTAGACGACCGCTGGTCAACAAGAACTTGCAACCCGTGCCGATGTCTCGAGAACCGTCGTACACCGGATCCATCCTGTCGAATCGCGCGGATGACGTTCTCGAACTACCCGACCCGAAGAGCGACGAGAAAGGTGATGAGGATTTGGAGGATGAGTTGGATTTGTTTGCGGCGATGGAGAAAGAGTTTGATGTCAGCGATGAGGATGAGGATGAAGGTGGTGGGGGTGATGTTATGATTATTGAAGGGGAGGCGGAGAGTGGGGGAATCGGATTGGGGATTAATAATGTGAATACCGGTGCGATACCGATGAGTTTGAGTAGGATGACTGGTGGCGGTAGAAGGGATGAGAGTGAAGAGGAGAGTAGCGAGGAGGAGTAAAGGTAGAGAAACGAGCGGGTGGCCGTGTAGGGATCTACGGGTCGAATTGAAGGGGAAAGACGCTTTTGGGAGGCATATATAACACGGAGTATAGATTTGGAGATCGGAGGGCAAAAAACGTATCATGGCGTATGATATTATATACCTGGGAATTTAGGACTGCGATACCCTTCCTTTTTTTTGTATAAAATTATTTTGGCTTTGTTATTCAGTGAAATTTCGAAAATCGGGTAGCAGTGAGTTTTGAGCGGCATCTCTCGATTTTGCTCTTCAGCGCCATGAAGCATGTATGACGAACGTATTCTGCGAAAGACCTATATCCTAGGAATGAACGGCTGAATGAAAATATAAGCAGCCCTCCGCCTTAATTTATAGAAAAATAATTTTACAGCTATACAACCCACCCGCGAAGTACCTCCTCTATATTAATTACAATGTACAAGAACCACCGCCCGTCATCTATCATACAACGATGATGTTCGTAAAAAGAAACGGAGAGAAACCAAAGCTAAATTTTTATTCCAAAATATATAGAGCCCGAACCTTTTTCGCCTAAAGCTATCCAAAGCCACCGATCTGGGGATCTTCTAATGTCTACCGCCTCCCTCAAAAAGAATTCATCTCATCCCCGACTGGGTATCACTCCCATGAATCAAGAGGTATGCATTTTGGGTAACAATATCTCTGTGATAAAAGTTTGACCTACGAGTCTCCTCGGTATCGACACCCTTCTCGCCCAAAATAACATCTTGATCCCGCTTCTGACTGCTTACCCACTGCTGGACGAAATTGGCTGGGTCAGTGCCAAGACCTGTCCAAAAGTCGCGCTTGGCTTTTGAGTGGTTGATAGCCTGAACAAGAACAGCAATGTTGTCATCCTCCATTTGGAGGTTTCTATGCATGGGGCTATTCATTTGGGCATTGATAATCTTAATCATGCGGTGGCGGAGTGGGTCTTCTTCCGTGACCATAATATCATATACAACCGGCGTTGTAGAAGCAACATCAACTTTGATCATGTACTTGATGACGATTGGTTCGAGAGGTTTGATGTGCCCCCCTATCAACTCCGGGATCTGGGGGAGGAAGATTTTGTCCGTCTTGAACACCTATTTTCCATAAGAAGTCTATGAGTTTCCAGACATCCAGTGATTTAGTAATTATTTCAGAATCAACATACCTTCTTCAGTTTCTCATCGCAATGGACATATCTCTTGTCTTCTCTATCTTGGATATTATGCACAAGAGAGTATTCCCAAACTCCAAGCATCACGCCGGCTTTAGAGTCCTCTGCAGTGTCCAAAACATCTTGAAGCCCTTGACTGAGCTGGTATCTTTCGGGCTGCTCATCCCTGACGAGTTTGATGGTGCAGAGAGCACTAACTTCCAACCTTCGCTCGAATTCAAATCCATCAAAGTCAGCAGGCGGCGCAGGTGCGGGAGCACCAGGCTTTGCAGCAGCTGGCGGAGAGGGCCTCTGCCAATCAACAGTGCTGGGTTCTCCGTAGCTTGGGTCTAGAGACGATCTAGAAATTTCGACATTGATGCTCTTGAAGAATTGGGAGAGTTTCTTTGGCGGTTTTGCATCGTCCTTCTTGACATCCTTTCCAGGTTCGACAGCAGCCTTGGAGCTCTCGGCTTCCGCCTTTTCACTGAGCGCATCTGGGTTCTCATCGGGATCGAGGAGACGACCTTCAATCTTCATGCG
This sequence comes from Dactylella cylindrospora, assembly GCA_012184295.1. Taxonomy (NCBI): domain Eukaryota; kingdom Fungi; phylum Ascomycota; class Orbiliomycetes; order Orbiliales; family Orbiliaceae; genus Dactylella; species Dactylella cylindrospora. Next base: position 328,514 of record LDUD01000006.1, read on the forward strand.
AAATGAGGAAATCGCATCGGTACTAAAGTCATACGAAGTCTCATCTAAGCGTGAAGTTTGCTGCCATGGCTGATTGAATGCGGTATTGGAGATAAAGAGTCTAAAGACTTTGTGGTACTGAAAGAAAAACCTGGTTAGCTCCATGTAGTGAAAGAAATGGTTCTACACTGAAGACAGCGGCACACCTTGGAGGTCTTGGCAACGGCGTCCTGCACGTCTAACCGTTTACGCATGACTGAAGCGTCCAGCCTGCGTTCCATCGCTCTGATATCATTGTATGAAGATGTCAAGGGCGCTATCTCTTCAATCGCCTGCGATATCGTCTTATCTGTAGGTTTCCTCGCTCTACGTTTGGCTTGCTCCATCTCCATAGCCCTGGCCTGAGCCTGTTGATGCTGAAGCTGTGCTTGCGACATTGGTGGGTGTCCTGCTTGTTGGTGCGTAACCATAGGACCTGGACCTCTTCTATTCTGTGGTACGTGTGCTCCGGGAGCAGCTCCTCTAACAGGAGTTTGTAGTTGTGGGTGGGAATACTGCTGAGGACCTCCCATCCTTGCAGGATAATTTATAGGAGTCGCCATGGTGCTCATTGTTGGCTTCCAATTGACTTGTCCTCTGATCGATCAGGTGGATTCTAACCCTCCTCACGATTCGGAAGAGCAA
>LDUD01000006.1:329203-343138 GCA_012184295.1 Dactylella cylindrospora
CAATTGTGCTTCTGGAAGGCTTCTCTCGGTTATGTATGGAAGGTTCTCTCTATTCTCGAAGGCGGATGATACCGGGCTTAACCTGGTCCTCAATCAGAGGTAAGAGTGGGTATCCCTCTAAAAGGTTTCTATTTTTCCGAAAGCTGACATTAGCATTTGAATGAAGACAATGCGATGGATGATCGGTAGTAAGATTAAAATTGCACCAGAAACTAGAAGGGAAGGGGAAGGAAAAGAAAATTTTTTTTCTTCCAAAGGCGACCAGTATCTAGCAGAACCCTTCCCCAAGGATGAATTTACCCAGCTCGAGGGCTTCCCAAAGCGATTTAGCTCGGAATGAATTCGGGTCGATGAGGGCTAAGGGAGAAAAGAGAGGGTACACAAGATATTGAGTTAAAATGGGAGTGCATGGAAACCTAATCCATTGGGAGTCAAGGTGCGGGACATATCAACGAGAACTGACAATATGATGACAGTGGGATTGAAGCAGCCTTTTCGGACGGCAAGTAGTCCGGCAGAGAAAATACCGGGATGGAGCTTGTTTACCGGGTGAGAGAGTAAGAGAGGGGAAAAAAAAGATGCGCAGCAGGTTTATCTATTGCTTCAAAATTGTCGCAGAAGTAGTAGTGGCGGAATAAACGTGTGTATAGCTTGTAATATTTTAATGGAACCGGGCTAAGGATTTGGGGGGGAGCTGGGTCAGGTATATTCGGCCGTTAGAGGAAACTCGACGCGCCGGTAGTTGCAGTTTTGGACGACGAATTAGATTGAATTGGTAATATAAAGGTCGAGCGGGATGTATGCGACGATATTAGATGGATGGGGGGGGTGGTTACCGAATGGGGGGACAGTAATGATGATGATACAATACGATGCGATAGGATGTGTAAGGGCGACGATGATGATGCGGTGTGGTGGTGGTGGCCGTGGTGGGTGGTGTGGAAGGATAGATTAGCTGGGTGGAGGTGGTCGTGGTGGTCGTGCCTGGCGAATATTTTTTGGTACCTGCCTGACCGCCAAACAAAGAAGAAGAAGAAGAAGAAGAAAAGAAAGCAACAGAAGGAGAGCTTTGGTAGCAGAGGAAGAAGAAGCAGCAGCAGCAGCGTGCCACCTCGCGTCTGTTTCAGCCCAACCAGGGACAACCACCAAACAACTAACCTACCCACGTAAAGCAGGTTAACCTTACAGACTGCCTCCTCCTCCTCCTCCTCCTGCTGCTGCTGCTGCTGCTGCTGCTGCTGCTGCTGCTGCTGCTGCTGCTGCTGCTGCTGCTGCTGCTGCTGCTGCTGCTGCTGCTGCTGCTGCTGCTGCTGCTGCTGCTGCTGCTGCTGCTGCTGCTGCTGCTGCTGCTGCTGCTGCTGCTGCTGCTGCTGCTGCTGCTGCTGCTGCTGCTGCTGCTGCTGCTGCTGCTGCTGCTGCTGCTGCTGCTGCTGCTGCTGCTGCTGCTGCTGCTGCTGCTGCTGCTGCTGCTGCTGCTGCTGCTGCTGCTGCTGCTGCTGCTGCTGCTGCTGCTGCTGCTGCTGCTGCTGCTGCTGCTGCTGCTGCTGCTGCTGCTGCTGCTGCTGCTGCTGCTGCTGCTGCTGCTGCTGCTGCTGCTGCTGCTGCTGCTGCTGCTGCTGCTGCTGCTGCTGCTGCTGCTGCTGCTGCTGCTGCTGCTGCTGCTGCTGCTGCTGCTGCTGCTGCTGCTGCTGCTGCTGCTGCTGCTGCTGCTGCTGCTGCTGCTGCTGCTGCTGCTGCTGCTGCTGCTGCTGCTGCTGCTGCTGTCGGGCATGCTTGGTTGCTTTGCTGCTTTCTGGCTGGCCAAGCTGGCTTGCTGACTGGCCGGTGGGGAGCGGCGCCCACTTTACCCAGCCAAACAACGGTCAACCTTCCCCCCCACCAGGTATTTTCTTTTTCCTTCCTTCCTTCCTTCCTTCCTTCAACCGATCATAAGCATTCTGTCCTCACAAGACGACACTTGACGATATTGAAATTTTACCATTGGATTCAAATAAGGTAAAATATATGTACATATGATATCAGCGGTTATTTAGACCATGGGTGGCACTGACCATATAATACCCTCTTCATGTGAACCAAAAATCCCCATCATTGCATTGCATCTACTCCCCCTGCAGCAAGCCATATCGGCATTATCTATCGTCACATTCCTTTTTTTCCTCCTTAAACTTCTCTCCTGTCTCTTGACATTATCGTGTTACCTGCATGTCTGAACGAGAAAGATTGAAAAAAAACAAGAGAGAAAAATTTTAAATTGCGTCAAGCCATGGGAACATCTACTTCATACTCATGTATCTGCCAGGATCAAGGTAGAAAGCATGGCATGCATGGCTGTTGATGGCTGGTGGAGAAAGACAGGGCATCGGAGAATGTTCCGAGCTTGGGATCCCATTAGGTATCGCATTACATTAATCTCTCTCTCTACATGTGTCTTTTTTACCCTTTCTTTCAGCTGCATGCTGCTGGGCTTGCTTTGCTTCCGACAAGGACGTCCTCATATGCAAAGAAGGCAGAGCAACTTAACTTTCCAGGTACAGGTTTGTTTGCTGCGGGTGGGCCCCCCCCCCAAATTCCCGATATCAATATATCCGGACGGTCCTGTTTCATGATTTGCTCATGGACTAGGGTATCGAAGGTTTTTCCTGCTCGAGATTGGACCCGCGAGAAAACAGAACGTTACCGTACATGATTGCGAAAAGAAACGGAGAGAGAGAACAAGAAAGAGAAAAAAGGAAAAAGAAAAAGTAAAAGGGACCAATTAAATAGATAGAATTGGAATAGAAATTAATTTGTCCTATTCAAGCGTACATTATCAGTGCATGAGAATATAGCATCCACTATATTTGAAGAAAACACGTTTAAGCAGAATGTCAAGTTATACTATAACATGCACATCAATAAAGCTGCTCTAATCTCATACCGTTAGATATCCTACTAGAAAAGCAAAGAAAAGCAACCAGCCATGCAGGTTCCAGGATCCAGGTAAGACACCTGCTTAGCTTCTGGTTCGTCGCAGCCTCTTTCTGCCATGTGATGCTATAAACTATATAGCTCGACCATTAAGGTCCCCCAAGGTCAATCAATCTATCGAATGCTGGAACGAAAAAAAAAAAAAAATTTAAATTCAATCGTTCGAGAACCAGGCCAGGAGTTCCATGTAACCTCGGACACTTCTCATGCTTTCGAGCTGCCTTGCACCTGGCAAAGTTTTGGTTTACTGATATTTGAAGGGAGGGTGCGAGGGAGGGGAGAGGTTTTTCCGTTTTCCTTTCTTTTACCCTCCAAGTTTGCAAACCCACCATCAAGTCGATACCACTTGGCTCTACGCCGCCTTGAAACTCATCAATTGCAACCCTCAAATAAGGCTAAAGGGACGCTGCCCTCCTTCCAAACCCCAAAGACTAGGATTAAGGGTCTAGCGGACGATCGTTATGCATATACTAAGCAAAAAAGACACTCTCCAAGATGAAGCTTAGGGCCTCGGCCCACCGGGCGGTAATACAATAAGATCTACTAGCAGATCATAGACTCGCAGCAGCAAGGATTCGAGCATCTCGGCATCATTCATGTTCCTTAATGATCGATTATATCCTGCATTTAAATCATGAAACCCGTGGAAAAAAGGCTAGCCTCTACGCAGACGCCACAATGACCTCCCAGGAGAAAAAAATAAAAACCATAAAAAATTGACAAGACCACCCATACGCATGTAGCTATCCAGAAAAAAACACATATGCAAAACCTCGTGGTGAACCTGGAAACTAGTTATAATTACTATATTGAGACACTAGATCAGTATCAGCCGCTACTGCTGCAGCTCCCTCGCTAGGATTTCGTCAAGTGATCGAAGCGTCTTCTTCAATAAAACAATCGCTCCTGCTGTAAGTTTCGGGATGCCGTCAATACCAGTTGACGGGAGGTGTGGTGACTCAACCACGGAAGAGGTTGCCGAGTCGACTTCGCTATCTTTGATTATTTCTTTTCCCTTGGTTACGACCTCTTCGAGTAATCGCATCCCACCTTCGAGCTTGGGGTCGTACAACCAGTCAAGGATGTCTTCCAGGCTAGAGACAGGCTGTTCGAGTACTCTCTTCACAAACCCTCGAGAGAGGATAAATGCACGCTCAGAGTACAAGAGCGCGTTGACTGTTGCCTCCTCTGCGCCAACGTAAACATTAAAACCGGCTTCGTCTACCAATATCAAAGAATTAGTAACCTGATTTCCAACATATCAAGGAAACGTCTTTGAATAATATGTAAATTAGGCGAAGGGACTCCCGTTTCAGACATGATAAAATGTAAGGTAGCAGTGATTTTTCCTCAGCGAAAATGTATGCCCCCAGACCGAATGCAAGAATTGCAACAGCCGGTGACAATCATAATACTCGAGCCAAATGCACTCTTGTCATCATAAGAGGAGATTCGGGCCAAACGGATAAATTATAAAAAAAGGGTTAGACTCACTATAATATGGCTCTTTGACGAGCACAAGTCCCATTAGACTAACGAGAACCTGTAAAATACTAGATACCGAGCTGGACCAGTTTTCTGACTTTTTCTCGCCGTGCCATGTACCCAATAAAGAGAGGCAGATCTTGCCGTCCTCGTAGAGATTTGGATTAACCCTCCCAATTCCATTCGTCCATGAGTGGAAAAATCCGGTTGGGGGGCTGGACGGGAAGTTGGGGCCAAGATGAAAATCGAAAACGAATGGTGCTAGTTCGTATGGAGTATTTCGCGGCCCCAGAATCAGGACGCGGAGAAGATCAAGCCGCGATTCCCAGGTTCTGACAAAGATGCCATCTGGTAAGGATGTTTGGAGAATCTTATGTTCCTTGTTAATTCGCCTAAGAAAGTTGACGGAGTGCTCCGAGGCGGGCTGCCCCAGGAATGCATGATCGGAAGGTGCTGGGATCTCGAGGACGCTAAACTTGGCGGGTTGGCCACGGATAGTTTGGGGAATATTCGGCAGCTCTCCGGAAATGGCCTCTCCAGCTTTGCCGCCTAGAGGGTTTTCAGCCGGGATATCGTGGTTCGGATTCATATCAGCTGGTCTCTGCACAAAATTCTCAATTTCCATTTCATCGATATCGCTGTCTGCCTCATCATCCGTGAGCCAATCAGCCTCGTTGCCTGTTTCCATCGGTTGTCCTCCTTCGTAAAATATCTGCTCGGATATCCAGTCATCCGCTTCCATGCTATAGTCGCTATCACTTCCAGGGCCAGTGCCGTCTGAATCAATTTCGATTGAGTCCGCATAGTCACCCTCATCCTCATCCTCATCATCATCATCGAAATCATCGCCATCAAAGACCACCGTCAGTCTTTCTATTGGGACTTTGATGTCTCTGGCTTCATCTAATGCCCCAAGACGAACTGTAATTAGCCCATCCAAGCCCTTGTCAACCACTTCTCCAAACCAATCCGGTGCAGAATTCGTTGGAGGGGCAGCAGCAAGGGGCGGATGGTGACTAAATTCCCCTCTCAGGCCTAACGGAAATTGGTGTAGCATTCGCGACAGCGTGTGAAGCTGAGGGTTTGTCGTATTGATGAGAGACGCAGAGAGATTGGCTATTAAGCCAGTATCTACGATACCACGTAAAGCCTCACCAATTGCCCCTAGAGTCGATTGTTGTGCAGGGCTCCCAACGTAGGGATCATCGGGAAGATTGTGTCGTGAACCAGCGTTCGAGGCTATAGAGAACGAAGAGCCTTCATCCTCCAGCCTCTGCTCTGGAGCTACGAGAACGAAGTCGCCTCTGCATATGGATAGAGCAGGATGGGCCGCGACTTCATACATGCTAACCTCTTCAGAATTTTCTTCGTTCAAGGCTCCAGTGATGGAACCAGGGATAATCATTTCACCCGCTAGCTCAATTTTCGGCGACTTGAACCAACGGACCTTCGCGATGCGCTTAGCAGCATCTACTGACTGCACCACCCCCAACTTTTCTGGAGAGACAAAAACTAGGGGTGGATCCGAGGCCTCGACTGGAGGAACAAGAGAAAGCGGGGACGCTATCGTGCCTCTAGGTGTTGCCCCTGGTGGCGCAGTCAGTGTCTGAGGCTGGCTCCCAGATTCCGGCTTCGTGATAACAAAGTCCCCCGGCCACAACTCATGCTCATCGCTGATATCACATCGTATCAAATCGACAGACCATTCTCGTGTGATGGATAAGTCCTGCCACTGCACACTCACCCATGACCTTCTCGCTAAGACCATAAATTCGTTCACGTCGTAACCCAAGGTAGCAAACCGCGGGACCTTTTCGATTACTCCATGACGTGCATCAACTCGAGTGGCAATGTTATATTTTGCTATGGCGGCGTCGATATCCCTGAATCTGACACGGTCATAGCGTTCAAGGTCGGTCGATTTCAATCCTTCACCGCCGTCTGCAAGCCGGCGAAACTTCTTCAACTGAAGCCAGGCCTCCTCGCCATCCGAAACCCATGTCTCAGGCGGCTCTATTGGGACGAAACGACTCCGTACCATCATATTCTGGCATATCCAGTCGATGCATAGTGATGTTACGCGGACTTCAACAACTTTGCCAACAGGCTCGATATTTGGGTCATATGCACCATACCGCCATCTCCCTCTTCGAATATTTCCTTTGGTGGTTTCCACAATTTGCCCGATTTCAAAATCTGACGGCTCGTCCGACTCTGCTGTATCGGTTGTTGCGAGACTAAGCAACCCTAAGAGGTTTTGCGCGATGCCCGACCTAGGATTCGAATTTTGTCGGTCCGAAGAGGTTTCCCCTGGTATTCCAGGCTGCTGCGAGGTTCTTTGAAGCTTTAACTGCCCAGGTACCTCGATTGTGACAACGGTATTGTTGCTCAAGCAGATAGTGACTGCCTCGATCAATTCCACTACCTCTCCGAGCCAACAATTATTCCAAATAACATAGTCCCCGACTTCCCATTCCCTGGAAAAGAATAGGTCTTCTGCTTCGATACTCTTTATCACTTTTTCTGGGTCGCATTGAGTTTCATCGTTCTCGACGACGGAGAAGCTGTGAGCAATGTCATAATCGCCGCCGATATCGACAACAGTACCGCTTTGCAGATCCTTGGGTGACTTTTTGACAATAGCGCCGTATGTTAAAGGTCGGTCGAGTAATGTGAATGAGGATTCATGAGCAATCAAGTTGAGAAAGGGCGACGCCGCGAGGATAACATAGTGTCGGGCCAGCTAGCGAGAAAAGCAAGGTGTTAACGTTGCCAAGATTGTAAAACGGTTGCAGAGATTCCTTACTTCATTTTCCTTTAAGTATTGATTTAGGACTTGGGCATTCGCACTGCGATGGCAGTTCAGAACGGCTTCGTCAAGTTGGGGATCGTCTACACCAATCTTGAGTCATGATACGTACCCTGTAAGCCCTCAAATTTCATGGAAGGTGTGTGTATATGAGCCTCACCTACATCATGTGGTGAGACTATGGGTAAAATACCTCATGCCATGTTTTCTATCCCTCGATCCATCATCAGCCAGGTGCCCAGTTGTTTAAATCGGCCCCAAAAGGTCTAACAACCTCCTTGGGACGGACAGAAGAAAGTTAAATATGAGGGCTGTTCCGTAGGTATCTTACTAGTACACGGTACGTATATAAAGTATCATATTTCTCCCGCACCACATCGCCATGACAAAGCTAGGAGGTACTTAGTCAGCATCCGACCTGTTGATGTCAAAACGAATGAGAAAGACTTACTGTAGCCCATGATTGTAAGTCTGCGTTGACGCCCGAACCCGACATGAATACCCAGAAACCGTCTCGATCTCCCCAAGAAGAAAATATCAGCCTGCAAACACAGCAGCTGGCAGGTTGTGTGTAAGGCAGTTTTAGACTTTAAGACCTCTGGTGATATTTTCTCTAACCTCACAATAATAGATTTTTCCAGATGTGATAACTGTAATGGTGAACTTTGAGAGTAATGAGTTGAGGTTGTGGAAATGATGGGAGGAGATATAAGATGATGATTATGTTGGTTGAGGGAGGAAACGCAATTTGTCAGAGATAAGTAAGGAATGAAGACGAAAAAAATACGACGACTAGATTTTTTTTTTTTTCCCTTTGGTTTTTTGGTGGGAGAATCATGTGACGAGCATGCGCCAAAAGAGGAAGATTCCTCATGTTTATTCAACAAAAGCCTTGACTAGACCAAACTAGTATTGCGTGGCAGCCAGCAGCATTACCCTAAATTGTATTATCTAGAATTCCTTGAACTGCTAGCTACCTATTTACTTGCTTAATTAAAAGGTACGCTTGCTAACGATGTATAAATCTTGAACTTGGTCTAAAACATCATTAAAAGATCCAATTCCCAAAGCTCTCCTATTCACCCCCAATACCGCTGCAATATACTTATATATATTATTCTATACCTTGAAGGCATATAACCTAGCCCGATCGCCGCCCCAATATGGCACAGAGCTTTGTTGGAAGCCATATAATCCAGGAAACCGACGTGACTATAAGGGAAATGACTGCAACAACATTAGAGATGAAAATATAGTTCATAAATCAATCGTAACAATAATAAAATATCAGAGACTGAATCTATATCAGCGGATAGAGAATACTCCACAGCGAAATCCAACAAAGCAGATGTTGCCAGTATGCCAGAAAAATCGAAACCCCATTGAAACAAAGAGAAAAGAAAATGCCCGCGGAGGAAATTCGCTAACGTGCTACAATAGGTTTGAAGGGACAATGCGATGAGGAAATGGAAAGCAGATACAAGAAAGGGGAAAGGGAAAAGGGAAGGGCTTCTGTACACGAGACCAAACATTCACTACATTCAACGTGTGAACGGAATGAATTTCGTCCTATTAGGGCATATATTCCCCCACCAGATGCGGGAGAAGTCAGGTACGGCAAGGGGGGCCCTCAATAAGCATCTGAAACAAGGAATGGACGTATTTCGCCAAAGCGATGATAGGCTAGAAAACCGCGGCAAGTCCGTTCTTACTATTTCTCTTGCTAAATCTCTTTGATGGCTTATCTCCACCATCGGACGTCTTCGCATGCTTGGATATGCTGCTCTTATCCATCGTGAGGTTTCCATTAAGGGTGTTGGCTGGACTATTGCTATGCGATTGGCTTTGATCCTCATTGCTCGCCTGTACCGAGGCTAAATCCCTGGCACTTTCGATCGTATCAAGCCACTCGCTCGCGGGATCCTTCGGATCCTCGAAGGTAAAACATTTGTCCTTCTGTATTTCAAAACCGTTAGTGCTCAGGCAGACGCATCGAAAGAATTCAGGCAATACATACTGTATCAATTGCAAAAGCTGTCCCTGCCTTTTGAGTTGACGAGGCTGGAGCAAGCCTTGCAACAACTCCGAGTCCCATAAGGTCAATCTCCGCCTTCACCTTACTAGCATCGTTCCCACCAGCCCCAATCCCAGCTATGATTATCCTGCCACCAGAAGTTACCATGACAAGTCTTTGCCGCTTCTTGACTTGGTTACCATGGAAAAATCTGGCGAATTTCTTAGGAGCTGGCTCGGTAAAACCGCTCCCGGAACTGTGTGTCCCAAACGATTGAGGGGCAGGGGCCGTCGTTACTATCATATTGCCGACTTTAAGTATTCTCTCATTTGTTTTAGTGAGGACGGGGGACCATTGCAGGTCCAACTGTGTTGGGGGTGGTAGCTCCGTTATGACCTTTGGAGGGATTGGTCGCGATGTCGATGCTTGCTGGGACTGGCTCGCTCCTAGGTTGTTGAGAGACCGGCCCATTGACGATGCAGACTGGGTGGAGTCCAATTTGATTAACTTGGGTTGCTCTGGAGGAGGCGTATATGGCTTTAGTCGCGGTGCCTTTTGCTTCCAGAGCCTCTTTCCCCACGATACTCCCTCGAAAAATTGATGTGATTTAATATGTTCTATAGTTAGGCGCTTCGTTGGATCCAGAACCAAAAGCCTCTCAACAAGATCCCTGGCCACTTTGGGAAACCCAGGAGGGAATTGGTATTCTAGGTTCACGATCTTTTGGAATGTCTGGTATTCGTTTCCAGCTTTGAAGGGCGGTCGACCTGATAACAGTTGAAATATTATGCACCCAAATGCCCAGAGATCGGACCCCTTGCATGCTGCTTTGTCCGTGAGCAGCTCTGGAGATACATATTCGGCGGTTCCCACAAAGGAATTGGCCCGTTCGTGTTCTGGTATCCCGATATTATTTGCTAAGTCCTGCTCTTGGCGGTCTAGCTGCATTCTGCCCTCTACGTTGCTGGACCTGTTTGGTGGAGGCATGTCCAATAGTTTTGCAGTTCCGAAATCTGTGATTTTGACGTGCATTTGGTCGTCCAATAGGACATTCTCTGGCTTTAGATCACGATGGATAACCCCCTTGGAGTGCATGTATTCGATTGCGTCAAGAATCTGGGCACCATAAAAACGAGTGCACTCCTCATCGAATGAACCAAGCTATAATGGCGGTAAATATCAGCATAGGGCCAAGCCCTCAAGGGGAAAAAGAGTCAGTAGCTACCTTCTTGACAAATCCTAGCAACTCCCCTCCAGCTGCAAGATCAAGGACGAAGTATAAACTTCGCTCATCCTGAAAGGTATAGTATAATCGAACAATCCCAGGGTGATCACCTAAACGGTTCAGAGTGTTTTTCTCAATATTAACGTATTTAACCTTCTTTTCTTTGATGATATGCCGTTTGTCAAGCACCTTTATAGCGTATTCTGTAAGGGTCTGTCGGTCCGTTGCAGCTAGGACAGTGCTATAACTTCCCTCTCCCAGTGTCCTACCAAAGTTGAAATCTTGGACGCCCTTTTTTACTATTCTGTGGGTCTGATTGCCATTACTGTCAACATGTCGCTGAATGCTAACAGCGGCACCACGGTCTTTCCATTCCTCACTGCTCATTGGGGGGCCATTCTCAACGGAATATACGGATTGAGTGTTCCTGTACGGCCGACTGCTCATATGAGGCGACATCGCTGCCGAGTGCCTAACGGACCGCTCCCGATAAAGCCCATCCCCAACGACCGAGTTGCGCATTCCCGGCTGGCTGCCCCCACCCATTAGAGCTGCGTCACCACGACTCTGACGCTGGGGTATGTAATCTGAATAGCCCCTGTGCAACTCCTGTCTGTGCATATCCGACGATCTCGCTGTCTGATGGCTATCCATCCTGCTATGCCCCGAGCCGGTATATGAAGCGGGGGATTCGGTTTCCATTTGAGACTGTCGCGATTGACCTTCATCATTTCCCCTCAGCTCTCTGGAGACACCTCCTGTTGATATGACGTTATTGTTGCCGTTCGTCTGTTCTACCAGATTAGATGATGGACCAGACTCCATTTCCTCTGTTCGTTCGGAGCTGGATGTTGTCGCCTGGCTCCTCGATGCCTGTACCGGGGTATCTGGGGGGGTGTAATCTGGGTTATTTGCGATGCGGAGACCCCCAAGAGCCTGTCCTAAATTAATGTCTTCCATTTGACTAGTTCTTACCAGGCAAAACAATCTGCCTTAGGAAGACTATAAAAATAGCAGCCAACGCCTACGACAGCCGGGTGCTGCAGATCCAAGCGATGTGTATCAAAAGACTAATACTACAAGACGCCTGTCGCCCAATCGGCCTTGAGTACGAACATTAGACACATGGAACTCAGACCAAAATATACAGATTGTGGGGAAAGTGGTAGAAGATCAAATATGGAACACACATTTAAAAGTCTGAGAAATTCTGCTACACAGGGTCTGCAACTCCTCAAGGTCCTTTATAAAGTCGTCCAAATATGTTTACGGGTGTCGTTCCAGAAACAGGGAGATGATTCTTCCATAAGGAGGAACAAAAAGTCGGCAGGAAGGAGCGTTAAGTCAAAACAAGTCCTCTTTTCCCGTTGCTAACGGTATTCTTAGAGACGGTTGCGTTTCTTCCTTTAGCGGTTTCGCGGGGGGGTGCAGGTGGTAGCAGAAAGTTGCCGACAATGGAGGCCGTTATGCGAACAGGGAGCGTTGAGATTGTCGAGTCAAAGTCGCGATTGTTCCCCCCAACTGTTTCCCCTGCCTCTTGATCTCGATGTTGGCGTTGGTGAAGTGATGTTTTGATTGTTGACAAAATGTTGGAGCGGTAGGAAGTATTGTTGATGGAGAGGATGATGAGATGGTGGTGGTAGTGCTAAATGCCTGGGATGAAACGGGGGTAGATTGGCTAATGGATTTAGATTTGGATTTTGGGGGGGTGGTGGCAGGAGGAGGGTTTGTGATGGAACGAGCAGCAACGGCGTTTGAAGGGTTTGGGATGGCAACAAGCCCACGAACGAGAGCCAGAACTGGTAAAGAAGAAGAAGAAGAAAAAAAAAAGGCCTCGCAACGGTCGGGTCGGGGTAGTCGGGTAACAAATCTGGTTCTTCCCTTCTTCTCCACATGCATGCATACCAGCCAAACTGCGATTCATACATACTAGTATACCAAATAATTCGAACAGCAGTCTTCCTCCCTACCCCTCCTTCTTTTTCTCTTCAATATAATTTCTACTGTTTCTATTCTATTTGATTGTTTTATACGATGCTGAACCCGCTCCTAAAGGAGATGCTCAGGATTGCTGATAAATTATATTCATTTAACTTTTGGACCAGGGGACCCTTATAATCACAATGAACAAAACAGCGCCAGTTTACGAAACCAGTTTAAATTTCGATGCCACACGCATGCATGTTAGGATTGTTATTGACAATTCAGGAAAAAGCTGGTTGAAATTGGGTGCAGGCCAAAATGTGGTGCAACCTAAAGGGGGGGTAATGAACAGCCGGCTGGCGGGCAAGAAGGCAGGCAGGCAAGCAGGTAGCCTGCCCGCAGCAGTGCCCAGCCAGAATAGCCCGACCAGCCAGAAGAGACAGGCGATGGATGCACAGCATTGCGTTTTACCTCCAACCTTCCCACCACCCGAGCCATGAAAAGGAGCCTCGAAGGAAAAGAAAAGAAAAGAAAAGATGAGAAGAAAAAAAGCAAAAGAGGAAAAGCAATATGCTACATACTCTCTCCCTCTCTTCGTATCCGTCTCTGTCTCTTGGTATTCAAGAATGACAGCTTCATCTCTGGGAATGAAACCCGCTTAAATTTAGTCCTCTTCTTTCATTGATATTGTATACGAATGTAACAAAAATCAGCAACCAGAATCCCAATGAACCGATGCTAGCAACGGCTCGGTTCCTAGAAAATACCTATATGCTCAATTTATTAATAGTGCCACTGTGTTACTATACCCTCATTCCAACATTACATGCTAGTATATAAATATCTTCCCCATCCCGGAACGAATAACTAGAGGCGAATCTTTTCCTATCGTGATTACAGGACATAAGCGTACGAATGGATGACGCCGCAGCTATAGAGGATTCAAAAGAGAGGCCACATTAAAGTGATTGATACCATCATTATGGTACACCACACCGGCACAAACCGAGAACCTTGAGTGATAAATTCCGAATATTCCGATAGATCCTGCCCTACTCGGACTTTTAATTTTTGGCGCAGCTAAACTTTCAAAAGAGACTTGTTTCTCTTTCCAAGGCATATCGTTTCAGTGCGTTGATACCCCGACGAATGCATCGCCGTGACGCCATTTAATGACGACGGCCTGCGACAGATAATGCCATAGTCAATAGTATAAGGAATCACCAACTAGCTAAATATCATTTACATTTGCTCTCGATGACTATTCCACTCCCACGAGATAACAAGTTTATGTTTAAACCCTTACTCTTGAACGCGTAGATATTGTCAAAATCCGATCATGGTCTGAGATGTTGAACAGCTGCTAAATTTAGTGCTAAAAAGCCCTCAGAGAGGATACCGGGATTAAGCTACTGTGCTTGCTTTTTCACGAGCTTTGATCAAGAAAAACGCCCACTGCACGGCTGCTTCCTGGATTTAGGGAAGAAGGTGAAAAAAAAAAAAAAAAAA
>LDUD01000006.1:343162-361838 GCA_012184295.1 Dactylella cylindrospora
CCACCATTGTCTGAACCTGTAAATTCGCCTATCAGTCTATCTAATCAAATCGTATCAATCGGCTTACGAAACCCGTCGGCTCGGGAATTATTACCAGCCACGAAGGCATGGAGTAAGTGCATATGTGTGATATCTCTGCTTGCATTTGGAAAGCTGCCGCGTTTTCCAGACTCAGGTTCCATCCAATATCTACCTTACTTTGCCTACATCTCCAATTGCTTTTTTACGCCACATCCCATTTTGATCAGGCGAGCAAACGTTGACCCCCATCTGTGAACCTACAATTTTCAATTACTTTTCTTTTTCGAGGAGGGGAAGGGCGCCCGAGTTCTCCTATATATATACAGTCGCACACAAGTGGTCAAATCGCAACCCGCGATGACGAGCATTCTCCAATAGCACGCTGTCTCTCCAATGATGTAAAGCAGAAACAGCGCTCTTACAAAATCAAGAACCTTACCAGCAACACCGACGCCAAAACATCAGATGCGGGTTCTTCCAGGGAGAGCTAAACCGAATCCACGGTCTCTTGCAGCTGCAGAGTGGGAAGGGGTTCAATATATTGTACGTTCAGGTACCCGCGAAGAACGGCCACCGGTATCGGCTAACCACCATATTTTTCCATCTAGGCATATATATCTGAGAAGGCACTGGTAGTTACAAGTGACTCCAAAGATTTGATCCAAACCATATACCATGATGAAGCTCTTCAAGTCCTGGCCTTCGATGAAGCCACCGGAAAGGTTTTACATACGTCCATTTGAACGCCGGAGGAACAATGCTAACGCAGCCACCGCAGATTGCAGTCGCCTTCTCCGGCTCTATACACATATACACGCCATCAACCACACCGTACAATACAATAAAAGTACGTGTTTACCTACTGCGTTCGAATATCCACACCACCAGTCAACTGATTTGAGAGTTTTTACTTCAGTAGTGGGAGTCTTACGTTCATATCGATTTACAAAATCACAACGAAACCACACATTCTCTATCCTGGGGCGCAAACTCGGAGCTATTGGTAGCTGGATTCGGAGTGCATTTGTGGGATGTTCGGACTACTGATGCCCGGGAAATCTGGTTCAAGGAGCTCGCCAACCCACCGGACATCGCACTATTCTCGCACGACGCAGCCTTCATCGCCTCTGCTGCTACTCGAAACCGCTTCGTAAAGATCTGGAGGAGACAAGCTTATGCACTTGGCGAGGCGGAATTTGATTTTTCCTATCTGCCCCATCCACACGTCGTAACGTCGCTTCTCTGGAAAAAGCCGTTTCATAGAGAAATCGCGGATGAGAATACCTTGTATACCTTCGCCGCCGATGGCGTGTTTCGCGTCTGGTCTCCCATGGAACCTCATGAAGTTTATCCCTTTCAACTCTGTGCTTCACTTGACCTACGAACCCCAACAGTCCAGCCAGCCTTGAACGGTACCACAAAATGGAACCAAGCTGCAGAGTTCGAACTCGAGGCTGTTATATCCGTCATCAACACCCGTGTGTTCACACTAGCGACAGAACAAGCGGTTCTTCAGGTAGAGAAGGATATCGCTTCGAAGCAGCAACTTCAAAGTCTGGTAGATGTGGCAAAGCGAAGCTCCGAAGTTCTTTTGATGTTCCACAGTTCAGGCTACATGTCGGCCTGGGGCATCGAAAATGCGGGAAGCAAGTCAAGACGGACTGTCAATATATTCAGCATTGTTCATCAAGTCGACTTGGATTGGCAAATGGCAAGAGATAGCGGAGGACCCATAAATATCCTCGCTTTGCCCGGCCATGACCAAGCTGCGGGTACGTCCGGTCATCTTAGTTTTTATTTATCGTTAAGCAACGCAGCTTACAGAACTTACCAGGTTTGTCACTGTCCATCTTGTTTTCGAACGGGGAAATTGGCTGGTTCGATGTTAGCTTAGACGATTTGCTGGACCCAACATCGAGTATCTGTCTCCTCAAACAAAGGATTACGTGGTCCGGTCACTTGGAGCCAATTAATCATCTGAAACGCACAGCTCGAGGAAATTCATTACTCTCATCCTCGAAGGAATGGGAACATGTTCTTTGGAGGCGAATCCTTAACCAAGACACACCTTACTTGGAGAGACAGTCATTAATAAATGTCTCTGATCAAGGAAAAGTACTAAAAACCCTGATATTACCAAATGGTACATCCCCATATTCTCAGGATATTGAGAAATACATGTAACTAATTCAGCACTGTAGGTTGGTATGTGGTCACACTCCACGAAGATTCAGTTCGGCTATGGGACTGCAGGGATGCTACCTCCATCGAATTATCCCGATGTCCAATAAAGCTAGCCGATAGTCCATTCTCGTTGATTCTACTACCGGAATACGAGACACACGAAACGGTATATCGCGTTTTTGTCATTGATAAGTCGTCACATGGTGTGGTGTTCTCTGTCAAAATACCCCGACCACGTCGCAGAAGTAGTATGTCGTCTATCCGTCCAGAGCACTCATATGGCACGATCGAGGAGCATTCTACATTCAAATTGCCCACAGATGACCCGCTTTCGATGCTAGTGCCTGTAGATCCAGTTGGGTGGAACTTCACCGTGTCCGATAACCTTGACACATTCAATCGCGAGGTTGCCGTGTCAATCACGGCGAACGGGCTTCTACAATCCTGGACGGCAAGGATGTCACCCAGTGGGGATGAAGTGCAATGGCTACAAACCTACTCACTAGAGACACTTCTCAATAATCCATCCCTCATCGGTGGAAGCAGTATGCACAAGGTTGCAGTAATTGACAGTCAAAAAACCCAGTTGACGATTTGGGATACAAGGAATGCCCAACTCGAGTACAGGTTCAGCTTTGACGAAGGAGATTACGTCAGAGATCTCGACTGGACATGTACACCGGACTCGCAGAGCATATTATCGGTTGGTTTTGCACAGAAAGTTATCCTTTTCTCGCAGCTCCGGTACGATTACCTAAACGCTGGGCCGGCATGGGCTTCCTTCCGCCAGTTCAATACAATTAGGTAGGTTTCCACAATTTATCGTCTAACGATGCATTTTCTTTGCTAATTAAGGCATCTCAGCTTAACGCCTCACCCGATTGGGGACTCTATCTGGCTGTCTGATGGAACACTCGTGATCGGCTGTGGGAATCAACTCTTCATTCATCCGAAGGGAATCCAGGCTGTTGACCCTGATGACCAGGTTGTCCAAAGTCTATGGACTCCATCCGGCCATGACTCTCGGGTCGAGACTATATTTGACGTCGTTTCTCGCCTTAATGGCCCCCTTCCACTTTACCACCCTCAATTCTTGCAGCAGTGCGTACTCGCGGGGAAAATGCAGCTTGCCAAACGCATTATCGTCGAGTTGACATATAATACCAAGAAAAAAGAAATGGCAAAAGAGATTGAGAGCTCTCTTGAAATAACGCCAGATGATTTCTATGAATCTCGCGAGGTAAGTGCATATGTATTTAAGCCATTCGGCCCTTGGCTAATAACATGTAGACCAGTTTCAACGACATCGACGCACTCCCCAAATTAGTCAACGGCTTCTCTCGGCCCGAATTCGACCAAAACCTTTGCTCGGAGCTTGTATCCCAACTAAAGGAAGTATCAATACCGTACCTCTCCGGGAAAGAGCAGATATCTTTAGCTGGTATTGTAGAATGTATGTCAGAGGAGTGGCTTCATCGACAGTCTCTCGATGAATGGGGCGTGCGGTATCTGTTGTTCTTCAAGCACTATAATCTCCAAAAGGCCAACTTCGCGTCTGGGAGCTCGGGTGTTTCGTTCAGAGAGATATCGTGGGCATTCCATAGTGAGACGCAAGAAATACTGGTAGATTTAGTCACAAAGACATTCCAAAACAAGATGCAATGGCACCAAGCTCGGGACTCCGGCTTCTTTATGTGGTTAAAGGACGCCAACGCCTTGAAAGCCCATTTCGAAACGCTCGCCAGGAATCAGTACATGCGAAAGGAAGAAAGAGATCCAGTAGACTGCTCTCTCCATTATATCGCTCTACGCAAGAAGGCGGTCTTGATTGGTCTGTGGAGAATAGCGCATTGGAATAGAGAGCAGGGTATGACGATGAAGTTCCTAAGCAACAACTTTGAGGACCCGAGATGGAGGACAGCAGCATTGAAGAATGCTTATGCTTTGATGGGGAAGCAAAGATTTGAATACGCGGCCGCGTTTTTCCTTCTCGCAGATCGCCCAAGAGATGCCGTAAATGTTTGCTTCACTCAGATGAACGACTTGCAACTCGCAGTTACAATAGCCCGGGTTTACGACGGAGATGACGGCCTAGTGCTCAAAGAGCTACTCGAGGACAAAATACTTCCACTTGCAGCTAAGGAAGGGAATAAATGGCTTGCCTCGTGGGCATTTTGGTTGCTCGGCCGGAAGGATCTCTCCGTTCGTTCGCTCATGATGCCTATAAACTCACTTATACTCGGCACTGAGACACCCGGCGTCGGGAAGATATTCTTGGCGGATGACCCTGCTCTCGTTATCCTCTATAAGCTTATTCGAGATAAAACCTTGAAGAGTTTGCGCGGCGCGGAAAAGATCCCGAAGGGTGCTGAATTTGATTTTGTTCTTCATTGCGCGAGACTTTACGATCGAATGGGTTGCGACGTTTTGGCACTGGATCTAGGTAAAAACAACTTCTAATTATCCTAACAGACCTATATGCTAACTTTCGGAAGTGAGAAATTGGACATTCCTAGACACGAGTCTGAAGAGTAGTGGTCTATTTGCCATGAAGGCAGCTCTAAGCCGCCGCCGAAGCTCGTACATCGTGGATGATCTCTTCCACGATTTCAAGATTGAGGATAAACTACCAAAGCAACCAGAAAAGACAAGTCTGGTAAAACCACCTGCCGCTGCATTTACCGAACCGACTATGGATAGTTTTAGCCATTTTGATTTTTAGATGGTTACGAATTCGAATCGCATTTGATGGTTTAGACGTATGAACATTTGGAGAATAGTTTCTAATTCTATTTGGACTCGAAAAGTTCTTTATACCCACATCCTTGCTTGTTAAATTGGCTCTCTTTAGTAGGGATATTTTAAGTTACTTTTGGAGCCCTCCTCTATAAGCCCTGATTCTATCTGTTTTTGATTTTCGTTGTCGAGATATTCTAGCAGTATCCCTTGATATCTTTCTCGGCCTTTGTACTTTGCGACGTCGTCGCCCCAAGATCGGATCGCAGAAGCAAGGCGACCAGGAACGTACGGTTCTTTAGCTACTTCGACAACCGGATGGAAGTATGTACGGATTGTGAATACCACACCGCCGCTTCGGGGTAGTCTGCAGTTATCCACCCAACGGGTTAGTCGTAAGTAATTCGTGAATCATAGGGGCACTGTGGGGTAATCACCGGCGCAAACTCTGCCTCTCAGACCTGAACCAATGATTTTCAACAATCTTGTCCTTTTCGGCGGTGAACCAGCCGATTTTGTCCGAATCTTCGGGACCGATGCTGTGAGACCAAGCTAAGCCGTCGTCTACTTGCATAAAGTACTGTTTGTATTTAATGTTGTCAGTTCCCCCAGCGGCAGATATTGGTGCATTAGATCTAGAAAAGCATCCGACGTACATTATTCCTAAGCACGATTTCCTCAGGCATAACCCTTTTGAAAAAGTTGGTCATACCCTTCTCGAGCTTCTCTCGGAACTGAGGGACGTCTCCACTTGTGTCTATGTCGTAAAGCTAAAGTTAAATCCTGTCCCTACCTCCTCAAGTCGCATCCCTCAACTTACGAATCTCTGATAGCGACATGTTGAATTTATCCTCGAGCTTCCAGAATCCAGGTAGCAAGATGCTGCCAGCTTTGAGATAATACTGTCCGTCGGGCCCTTCCATCATTATCGCAATATCATCCTGGAGCAGTCTCCCCACAGTGCGCATGGGATCCTCCGCAAGCGGGCGTTGGATAATATTGAATTTTTCATCAGTAACGATGTTATCCATGCCAACTGCGGTCTTAGCGAACATTGAAGGATATCGTTTGGGCAGATAGTCGCAACTGTAGAGGAGTTGGTAAGCCTTTATTTGCAGTCATCTCCGGACCTGTCTTTGATGCATACAGTAATTCCAAGAGTTCGATAGACGCATCCATCGCCTCCGGTGCAGTCTTGCAGCATTTTTCAGCCCGAGTTTCAATTCTTTCCTTTTTCATCCCGTGGAATTTGAGGAATTCATTGTCGAGTTCTATCCATTCGTCAAAATTTCCCTTTCGTAGACCCTAATAATAAAGTCACCAGTCTTAGTCTCAGTCAAAACTTAACATATTGGTAACTCGGACAGCGTCGTACCATCGTAACGAAATAATCCGGGCCATATTTGAAGGGCCGGTCTGCGATTTTGATGAGTATAGCAACCAATTATGACAGCTGTAGTTTCAACATACAAGGTAGAGGTTTGGTAGTCTTTACATCCCAGTCGGGGTATACTGGCGGGTCCGGCGCCTTGAAGTTTATAGGTATCCATTCTAACAAAATTTAAACCCTTCAATATAAGTCCTAAACAAACGAGGGACCCCATCAGGAAGGAGGATATAGAACCTACCTCCGGGTGCTCTTTTGGCGGTTATTCTTAATGCGTTCGTTTCTGACGACAAAATCTTGCGCTCGATAGAATTAAAGCTATTGCTCCTGGACAATGCTTCTAATTTTTGCCTCCTCGACGATATGGCCCAGACACATAGCTTGAAGAGAACTATACCCAAAACCGCTCCAGCGAGGTACTGAAACTTAGGGTCTTGAACGGTCAAGGTTAGGAGCTTCATATTGTCTTTGTGCTAGATAAAAATAGGTTTAAATCAAAATACTTAATTAAACAAGAGTAGATATGAAGATACGATTAAATTTAAAGTGTTATAAGGAAAGCCACTCCAGTTTAATAGAATTCCTTAAAATCAAGTGTAAAATGATTTATTGCTATTCTAATTAGCAAACCTGCCGTAATAGTTTCGCCAACTACTCTCCTCAACCGGTATTCCGACATGCAACTGCAACCGCATATCCCAAAAGATCAGACCCAATATCGACAAATCCAACCCCACGGTCCCACGAGCTCGCCCAACATGTTCATAGGGCGGGAGAAAAGGCCTTGCATTGCACACATCTCTCTCCCGGAAAAGTTATCCTTTTCAGGACTAAACCCATTGATAAGAGAATGTGACACAAAAAACTATAAAAAACAAAAATCGGTCTTGACCGCACATTCCATGCATGGAGTAGGCGGTGGTGGGTCCCGCAACGCTATCAATCGAGCGAAGGCAAGAAAAGCTGTTGATAAAATTGTACGTAAAAGTAGCCGTCGGGAAGGGCAAAGATGTTTGCGGGGATCCTGGTGCCGCCAATGGAGTCTCGTCCAAATTGATCGAACAAAGCGGTTACTGCTATTGGAGAAGGAGTTTGGGGTCGTTACATCCGCCTGCCATGTTGGAATTCAGCAAGAAAACTTGTCTGAAATGTGTTGCCTTTGGTGTTTGCCGAGCTTGCATGTAAGTAGGTTAACGATAGCAGTGTAAATGCAGATATCACCAGCGCTGCTTATGAGGGACATCATAGGGTGCAACCGTAATATCGTCATGGACTTAGGTGACATGAGTGTCACAGACAATACTCTGCTTGCTATTAGATCCCCAGCTTGTGTTAAAGTCAATTGCCGTGAATAGCCAACAGGCGCAAGCGCAAGCTCAAAAACAACAGCGACACTGCATTCTCCGTGCTCAATCCAACTTTCTTCTACTGCAACTTTTAACTTTCTACTTTGCCGTATTCTAGTTCCTCCATGCGTATAAGAGGCAGGTAGTATCCTTCGATGTTGGCGCTGCAGCAGTCCTCTTGAGTTTGATCGGTCCAGGAAGATATTGCTATAGCTATAGCATATACTGATACATGCATACTGATCTGCCTCCAACACTTTCCGAAAGAGATAGACACCTTCGCGCCATGTCGGAGGTAACAACAGGAGCTAATGGCAGACCAGCCAGACGGGCCTCAAGCAGAAGCACCCCTGCATCCGCTGTACGACCTACTGCAGAAGAAACCTCCAAACGAAAGCCCGCCAATGGGGACGCCGGCGCGAGAGATCGAGAACATGTCGATATCAAACCTGCCGACGCTACGCCAGCCTATAAGTATTTGCAGACGATGACCTGCCAATCCCTTAGAAAGAACGGCTCCGAACCAGAGCAATGTAAGCAAACTAGAATACTTCCTTGATAGCGCCATGTCTAGTCTTCAGCACATTCCATCCCTAAAGATTGCTTCTAACAAGGCTTAAAAACAGGTCAAAGTTGCATCGAAAGACGCAATGACTCTGGAGGATGTCGCTTCGTAGACTACCGTGCCTTTAAATTGTTGAACTCATATAAGGAAGAAATCCAAACCCCAGAGGCTACCGAAGAGGAGTCCAATCAAGTCCAAGATGTTAAAAGGAAGCGTAAAATCGAGAACGGGGATGGCACGAAGAAACGCAAGTTGAATAACGGCAACATCCACCATGGAATGCCAGAGGGACTAGACTTCCAAGATTATCGACTGGTCGGAGACAGAAAAGAGCATGGTGTAGACGATAAAGGCCCAAAGTGTCTATTTTATACCAGTTCAGCTTTAGGTACTTATCCAAGAGAGCTCTCACCTACGGACGCATACATCATGAGCAAGATTGCCCCTTCCCTGAGCAAAGCCATCAAACGGGAGTTGGAGCACGAAAGCCAAGTCAATCACCCAGACTTGACCCATCCTATCATGCGAATCGCGGAAGACCCAAAGGAACGCAGTTTATGCGACGCATGCGCCACGACACTTTTCATGGTTAGTTATATCTGCTTCGTCTGCGGGCGGGAATACTGCATCGACTGTTACGAGGATTGGGACGACGGCGCGGAAAATGTTAGATTCGATATGTGTTCCCGCAATAGGATTCACAAGAAAGAACAAATGATCATGGCTGTTCGGGCTTGTGAGAATGAAACCAAGACTTTGTCAGATGAGTTTGACAGATTTCTGGGGAATGCTGGTGCAGGATCGAAGAAGGAAGTCCCAGAGCGGGCGTTCGAAACTCGCACGTTATCGGATGATCTCTTCGCTCCGGTCTATGAATTTTCCGCGGACAGCTTCGATGAAGAGGACTTTAAGTATATCTGGGGACTTCATGGCCGCCCTATTATCATCAAAGATTGTTTGGATCGTTTCAAGCTTCAATGGAGTCCAGAATATTTTATCAACAAGCACGGCGAAGAAGATTGCACGTTAATCCAAACTTGTCCACCATTCGAACGCTACAAAGATACCGTTGGAAATTTCTTTGAAGCTTTCGGAAAGGTCCACGATATCGAAGCTTTAAAGTTGAAAGATTGGCCACCGAACGCCGACTTCGCTGAAATTTTCCCCGACCTCATGGGTGACTTTGAGAACGCCCTGCCAGACGCAATCGCAAAGCATGTAAAGCGAGACGGCATTTACAACCTCGCTAGCAGGTTTCCCAAAGATTATAATAAGCCGGACCTAGGACCCAAAATGTACAATGCCTTCCCAGCTACAACCCAGGCAGACGGAAAGATCGGAGGAACCACAAACCTCCACAGAGACATCACGGACGCCATCAACTTTATGATGTACGCCACCTCCGCCACTGACAAGGACCTCAACCCAGAAGACCGCTCCCCCGGCGCAATCTGGGACATCTTCCCCATCGGCGCCTCCAAGCACATCCGAGAATACCTAGACTCCCAATACCCAAACGAACCCACCGACCCCTTCCACCGTCAAAACTGCTACCTAACCATCGAAGACCTGGAAAACCTGGATAAAGACCACGCCGTGAAATCCTACCGAATCTTCCAACGTCCCGGCGACGCAATCATGATTCCCGCCGGATGCGCGCATCAAGTCCGCAATATAAAGGATTGCATCAAGGTTGCTGTAGATTTCTTGAGTCCGGAGAATGTGGAGGTTGGCGAGTATTTGATACAGGAGAATAGGAACGTTTCGGAGAGGGCGGCGAAGAATTCGTTTTCGAAGAAGGGGAAGGATGCGAAAAAGATGAGCAGGGTTAAGAAGGAGGATGTATTGCAGATGTGGAAGTGTTTGGTGTATTATTATGCGGGGATTAGGGAGGAGCTGTGGGGGGTTGAAGATGATGGGGATGTAGCGACGACTGATGATAAAGGGGAAGACCTTTCACGGGTCGAAAGCCGAGAGGAAAGTCAGATTGATGTCGAAGATGAGGAGCGTGACGATATAATCAGTCCTAAGCTAGCGACTGAAGGATGAGGTGATATGGGCAATACTTAAGAGACTGACATGGTGACATAGCTAGACTATTTTAGATTGAAAAATCACCGTCCTCGTAGATATTTGGGCAGTTAACTAATAGGAAATAGTAAACAAAGGGTAACTACTAGCATGGTTGCACCCTATATCAAAGTATTAGAAATTTAATAGCCTTTAGAGAACCGACTTCCCGTTGTAGGATATAAAAAGACAAGAGGAAAAGATTAAGACTTTGTCATTGGCGTATAATACATGTACAGTACATTATATAAGACCCGACTGAACGCGACACTCTTTTCGTCATAACAATTCGTTCCCTAAAAACCTGCGTTCATGCGCCGTTTCGATGCCAAATGCTCAAAACAACAATCCAAATAATGAACCGAAACTCCCGCTAAAATGCAACAAGTCTTGATAACTCATGATCATAAAACGTCCCCACCACTTCCACTTTACCTCACTCTCACAACTCTCTTTCCAAGGTCCCAAACTTGTCCCCGAATTCCTCCACAGAAATCCCCGACAACTTGCCTCGGCTCATCATACATACTCATACACAAACCCATCCACTCCCACATCAACAATGGAAGCCAGAATCGGAGCCGCAGAAATAACAGATACCTATCAAGATACCATATTCTTGCATGAATGAAGGCGAATCGCTGGAGATAAAGGGACTACCGATCCGGAGATTCAAGGGTTGCAACCGCTGTGGTGCTTCCGCTAGCCTTCATATGCTCGTCATCTACCTCATATACATTCGGTAGATTTTCGTTCTCGTCCCAGTCAAGGAACGCAATTGACGGATCAGCCTCATCAACTTCTTTGATCTCTTCTCGCAGCCTACTACTAAGAGATTGCGTGAACCTCAAATCCGGCCTCCCAGACCCACTTCGCCGGAAAGACGCGGGCGCGATACTCTTCGAAAAGAGTTTACGGGCAGGAGATGAAGCTGGAGTTGTGGAGAATAATTTTAACTTGGTAGCAGCGACGGTGGAATTCCGTCCTTCTAATAGCGCACGCGCCCTTGCAGCCCTGGCGCTAGGAGTTTGAGGTATGCGTGACAGACCGACGGAGTGCATAGGCGGTGCGTTAATTGAATTCGATTTTATCCATTCACTAACGTCTAGCATACTAATGCCTTCTGGCCCAAGAATTGATCGGTCCCCTAGTTCAGATGGAGGTCGAGACCGTCGCTGGCGTTGAAATTGTTGCTCCCGCGTAAGCTGGTCGTTGGCTTCTTCTAACTCCCTCTCATCTTCTAGAACAAATTCTCGATTGAATTGGTCATGAATCTGACGTCGTTCTACTTTCTCTTGACAAGCCCAACGCCATACCCGCAGTACCGATTTCTTGTGGTTATCGTCCACCCGCTTCTGAAACATATCCGCTTTTACAAAGTCGAGTCTCCGGCGAAACATAGCATTGTTGAATTTCTTCAATATTCCAGCCATCTTATCTCTCCTGGAAATCTCATTATAGGTTTCCGACAGATGATATAACTCTTCCACGGATTGAAGCTTCTTTGTCCATGCCCGCAACGCAGTTGCCGCAAGTTGGGTATTCCGAAGATCATCAGCCCGATTCTGGAGCTCCCGCGATACATCCAGCCGGTCCCTCCAGGTTTCCAGCAAACTCGAAGCTTGAACTTTGCAACCAGATTCAAAGAAGTCCTGAGCGGTGACAGTCATAGCCACTACGGAGTCCTGCTTCGACAACATTGCGTTGAACGCCTGGATTTTGATTCGGAGGATACGGTTTCTCACTACCTGGTTGTAGGCGTCCTTCCGATGCTGGCGTTTGTGCTTTTCCATGGTCTGCATCCACAACTTGACTGTTTTTTTGGTGTGGAAGAAATAAGCCGCAGAGGCAGACCAAGTTTCCATTTGTCTCAATTTGTCATGCTTATCCAAGAGAGCATTAAAGGTCGAGGCGAGTAGCCTTTTCCGCCTAAATTCATCTGCCTTCTGCTCCAGATCCAGAACCCGGGTCAAACGAGCTTTGAGAGATTGAACGGCAGTGGATTTGAGCTGGAGATCAATAGTGGAAAACGCAAAGTCATCAGCGATCTCATCATTCGCCCTCAAAGATTGCAAGCTGCCCCTCCACTGCCCAAGCCATCGCTTCCAAACATGGTACTGATAACACCTGTCTGCTAATGCGGCGCTATACTTATCAAACCAGGTGCTTAAATACACCGATTTGACGTATTTCTCGTGATGCCGCTTCCTCAGCTGCAGCCTCCAAGATTTCAGCATCGATTTGTATACATTGATCTTGTTGACGTGGTCAGCAGCTTTGATTTGCCGCAGCCTGTTCCTCCATAGTGCGATCAAGGCGGTAGATTGATTCGCATCGTGGTTTTCCTGGTGTTGCCGGATTATCGGTGCAAATCTAGCCTCCCGTCTCCACGTGAGGATACCCTTGTAGAGCAGCATGTACCGCCGCTCCTCATCAGCCTTAATCGCTATTTCTCGAGTCCAACGGAGATCATCGTGCCAAGTCCGGAAATACCTCTTTAGAAGAGAAAAACAATAAAAGTCGTCAGCAACCGTTTCGTTTTCCTTCAGCGACGCAAGTCGGCTCCGGACCAATTGAACCGCGAACTTTTTGAGACGCAGCTCGTTCAATTGCGGCGCCCTTATATTGCAGAATCCGTAGAACAACGTCCAATACGCCCGGTACTTAAGATCCCGCTCGTATCGTTGCTGCGCAACCAGAGCCATAGCTCGCTTTTGGGCAAGCCTCTCCCGCCACTGTCGGAGGTGGCTCGCCAGCTGAAAGCGCCTTATCTTCTCGTTTGTGTTCTGAGCTTGTGCCTTCCAGGCACGAAAAAACTTCCTCGTTAACATGTTCCGGTTGATGATCTCCTTCCGTTGAGCTTTGATAACGGCCTTTTCCCTCCACACATCGAGGCACGCCAATACAACAGATCTCCGCCGGCGTAAAATAAATCTAGTTTCAAGACTTCTCCAATATAAGGCATCCCGCCATATACCCAATATCTGAGAAAGCAAGACACGCTGGTCCTTACTGCAGGCCAAATCCCATTGCAGCTGATGATAGTCAGCGGCTCGGTACGCCCGAATCCTCCAATGCCTCACGATATCTCTCGCAAACCCTACGACCCTACTATTATACCGAACAACAGCTTTTTCGGCGGCGGCAATTAATCCAGCCTTGTCTCGAATCGGAGGTATAAACGCAGTAAGCTCTGGGCTTTGATTCTCGTCGTTTTGGTCCTCAAAGTCTTCTTGCCGTAAAAACGACGTCCGGGTGAAGGCTGTATCCATCCCTTCCGCCCGCGGTGAGTCTACCCCGGATGTGGTTTCAAACATTGTTGTAGGGAAAGCAAACTCCGCCTTCATCTTCTCCAACTCCTCTCGTTTCCGCCTCTCCTCATCGCTCGGCGGCAACCTTCTCCGTTGCAAGGCGTTCGGGTGCGGGCTACTCCTGCCGTTGTTGACGCGAACATCATCCTCCTCCCTGTATTCAATCATCTTTGGTTCCGAGTCTTCCTCCACCGGTTGTATTCGAGGATGGGGATTCGGAATGTTGCTAGGCTCTACCACCCGGCGGTTCCCCTTGAATGTAATGGTGATGCGATCGAGGTTGGCAGGATGATAGCTAGCAGAAAAGGAAGCCGACTCGTTCATCGTGGAGTATGATATTTTCGGCGGGACTTCGTAATGCCACATCTAAAGGATGCGGTTAGAGGGATGGTGCGACTTTTAGAAGAATTGCTGGAATATACGTACGGATAGCAGTGTGGCATAGCGATCATACCAAGAGGTCCCTTGGATTTCCGCCAGTCGCATGAGGAACCTAAAACATCTATCGTCTCGAGCAGCATCGATTCCTTTCTTTCGAAGAATGGCATCGTAGGCATGAAATAGCGCGTTCCAAGGTGTCGTTTCGGGTATAACTGAAGCATATGTGACGATTTCGAGGAGTAGCTCGATTTCTGCGATTCGAGAAGCGCAACGGTTAGCCCAAGACCAACGAAAGAGACATACCAAACAATACTATGAGGGGCAAGATACGGCATACCCTGATGGGAAAGGTCGACGCGCGTGGAAACGGGCCGTTTAACTCCAAAAATGTGATTTCGATGGTCTGGCGACATGGACTGCAAATGTTATACCCATACGGAGGGTAGGTAACACACGGGGATACTCTCTTTTTCAAGTTGAATATTTTGTTGGAACAATCCGAGAGACGGTCGGAATGATTCTAGAAGCAGCAGCAGAGGGAGGAGTGACTATGTGCCCATACCAACAGAAGCAGCAGCCAATTGTCGCATGATGTAGATAAGAGATATTAATTATAACGATAACAGCGGCGGTGATGATAATTTGCGATGAACGGTTTCTGCGTGTGCGAACTGTTGCCGCTGGCCGGGTGGGACTCGCCTGCCACAGCCACTCGCTCGAATAAACAACAACAATAAAAATAAAATCTGCGAGGTTGGTTGTTGCCGAATTTTCGCTGTGTTGTTGTTGCCTTTCTTTGTCAACACAACCCCCAGAAAGAGCAAGAGGCCTAGAGGGACCAAACGCTAGCCCTCTCATCTTCTTTCGAGATGGACCGAAGAAGGGCAAAATGAAGAATTGAAGGTGGATGACCATTGCACTATTGGCATCTACTTAGTAAGGTCTTCGATTTATCCGTGTAGATTCAACCTCGAAGGGGATCGAGCATAGATACTTGGGTTGAAGCTCGCCACGCTGTGGCTAAATCGTCATGCACAAACTACCACAGAAACAACACATATTTCCTTCAACGCTTTTTCGTTTTTCGATAGTTGGCGTCTATTAGATTACCCTCCATCCTTGAAGAATAAAATATCTGTATCTCGAAGGTATGAAGTGAGCCTGTTGATATCTAGAGGTTACTATACCCTCAAGCTGCCGTAAATCGGCATAAAATATATGTAGGATAAGTGTAAGTAATATTATAAACGTATCCGTGTAGATTTACTTCGTCGTCGTTGGCTGGTTGATCACCACAAATCACTACCAACTAAGCCCACAAACGAGAAAGAAAGCAGATTCGCCTGGCCGCAGCATGTTTCCCTGTTCTATTTTGCAGTTTCTGTCATTTTACCTTCCAACAATAATAATAATAATATTACCTCCCTCGAAACATGCCACCTTCAAAAAAGGGTAGACCTACAGCCTACATAAGGACTTCAACCATAAAGTCAATCCAATCTTGAATCTCGAAAATTATCCTTAGCCTCCCATCGTTATTGCACAACCATTCTAGGTTCGTCACCTTTTGGTTTTATTACTTTCAGATCTAACCTACCAACTGCAACTGATCGTTTCCTACCCCAGGATTAATATGACCCTTGGCCCTATCCCAAACTAGCCATTCCGACGCAATCACTACTCGTTCCATCCATCATCCTTCTATACCCTCTGCAGCTTGCGTATATATATACAAACCCAGAGAATAAATATACTCCTTCAATCCTTCGTTTGATAACAATCCGACATCCAATATGATTCGTCTCGGTGGAACTCAAATCCTCCTAACCAACAGGGACGTCACCCGTACCCTCAACCCCAATCCTCACCGCCGTCAACCCACATTCCTCTACACCAAAGGCAAACGCCCACTTCGAAGCATCCAAGAGCCGATCCATCAAACTAACGCCTCCCGTCCAATCACATCCCCCTCTGGATTCGTCAGCCATCTCGATACAATGGACACCTTGACCGCTACCTCTCTTCATGGAACCCCATCCTCCGATTGGTCCGTCTCTACCGCCTCGGATACCGATACCCTACCGGATCGTTTACCTGATCTGGCCCCTGCTGATGCTGCTACTGATGGTACCGATGATACCTCCTTCGACTTTTCATTCATCGATGGACTCGGATTGCGTCAGGTAATCTCGCTGGAAAGTATTGATTCATTTCCATACCTCCCAGCCAGCTCCAGCCGAGCCAGCAGCTTTCGTATTCATACCGATGAAGAGTATGGGCAAGAAGGAAGTGACGATATTCCAACGAGAGGTACTGGAATCTTCACCTTTTCAACTGATGGAACTTTTGTTGAGGAGGGAGAAGAGGATCATGCTGCCGAGCCACACATCTTGGTTGAGTCTCTCTGGGGACCAAATGCCCTTCTACAACAGGAAAGGACTTTAACCCCTCCTCCTCAGCCAACTCCTTCGGCCGGGGAACAGGTTGCTGATAGTGATGGCTCTGTTGATACCGGGCTCTTTGAGACTCCACCACGCCGCTAGACTACATTTTGCTCGCATTGTTTGGCGCTTGTTGTTTGCCGGGGTAAGGCGGTTTGCATTTCTGCTAGTGACACTTTCTTTTCCGTTCATTAAAGTTTCATCTTTTACTAGTGGCGATAGGGATGGTAATTTTCCTTTCAGTTTTTCCATTTCTATATACTACTATGCACTGCCAAGCAGTTTGCTATTTTTTATTCTCTGAGGTGATATCGCTTGCTTCGCCTCTAGCTCCAGGAGGACTCTAACATGTTCTCCCATGTCCACTCTCATCCATACTTTGCGGTTGATCCACTTTTCCTATTCACCATGTTCTAGGAAAGGAATGATATCCTTTACAACTACTCTTTTTTTATTATTATTGAAAAAAGGAACGAATTAGAAGGCATTATCATTTTATCATTACTATCATATAAGATAGGAACCCATAGTAAATACATCCTTAACGCCTCTGAAAAAGGAAAATGAAAGCACCTGATGCATACAATACCAAACATTACACAACCGATAACAGAGTACAGAATTAAAAATCATCCAATTTTCATTCTTTTGGAAATCGGAGAATTCGATCCCATTCGTAAAACAAAAAATGAAAAGGGATTTTACGATCTGAACGCTCAGCCCAGAGTTATTAAATGCCACCGTGCTTTAGCCACACCGCGAACCCGCGGCAATTTTAAGCGCCGCATTTACATGTTCTCAAGAATCGTTGCCTTGTAAGCCTCGCTCATCCCATCAGACGGGCCGGCTTCACTTGAAGGTCCAAACATCCCATCCTTGAGAGCTTGAGGTCCATTATTAGCACCAGGCAAGAAAACAACCTTCGATCCAGAAGTCTTCGCGATCTGCTGCATAGCTTCAAGATATCTGATCTGCATAGCAGCATTGGAGCTCAAAATATCAGCAGCCTGCCTCATCAGCTTGGCGGACTCGACTTCCGCGCGAGCGGCAATAATCTTGGACTCTCCGATTCTCTTGCTCTGAGCGGCCATGGACAAGCTGTCCTGCAACTCCCTGGAGAAGATTATATCCTTGATGAGCATGGATTCCACGCGAACGCCCCAGCCGGCGGCGACCTCTTCTATGATTTCGCTAATGCTGGATGCGATTTCCTCGCGACGCTCGATGACGTCTTGAAGAACTCGAGCGCCGACGACGTGACGGAGGGTGGTTTGGGTACGTTCGATGAGGGCCTGTCTGACGTTGGAGATGCCAAAGGCGGCCTTGTGGGGGGCGACGATGTGGTAGTAGATTACGCTGGTGAGGTGGACGGTGACGTTGTCCTTGGTCATGCAGACCTGCTGGGGGACTTCGCAAATTTGGATCTTGACGTCGACCATGATTAGTTTTTCGGAGAGGGGGTTGATGCGGACGAGACCGGGGTCTTCGGCGCGGGAGAAGCGGCCGAATTTGGTGACCAGGCCGACGTTGCCTTGGGAGACTGGCTTGTATGGGTTCGGGCAGCAGATGCAGCAGGGGATGGCGCCCAAGCTACCGACGATGATACCGAGGCCGCTGACTATTGGAATTGCATATTAGTAATTTTTTCAACCCAGTTTGTACTCCCGCAGATCTAGGGGTTTGAAAAATCTCGGTGAAACTACGTACTCATGCTACCATACCAGTTGTTTTCGCGCTTGTCCTCGGCAGCGGGAACCAACTTGGCATAACTAGGTTGAAGGTCCTCTACTCTTGGTGGTTGGACATCGACCAAAGGAGCGTCGGACCTGGAGGTCGACTGGTTGGCGTGAGTTCCATTGTAGGAAGAAGAAGCGGCGCCGGTGGATTTTCCGTCCATTTTTCACAAAATTAGCGTGTTAAAGTTGAAGGATAGAATTGAGTAACGCCTTTGTCGTGCAGGTGAAGCTTTGACTTGGGTTTTATGCGGTGTAACCAAAATCCTTAAGGATATATTGTATTATTCGGGGATAGGTGGAGAGAGACTATGATGAAGCTATGTGAGACTATCCAGGAATGGAAGATGGGGAGATCTGGACGTCTACTTATACCAACCGCTTGGAGACCGTGCGAGTGCTATCCGCCCATTGCCCGATCTTGTTTTTCTCTCTCAATTCAGTCATGTCATGTTACCCAGCATGCCATCCCATCTTCTCAGAAAAGCGAAGCGAAAAAAG
>LDUD01000006.1:367708-420601 GCA_012184295.1 Dactylella cylindrospora
TTTCCTGACTTTGCCATTTTTTTCTCTCTCTCTTTTACTCATACCGTCCTTGCATCCGTCACGGTAACCAGCTTGGGTACCCAACTTATCTGCGTGATATCACACCTTCAACTTACGGCATACACACACACACACACACACATACACACCTCGGAATCCCGTTCCTTGACAAGACCGGTTGGTACATTCCAAAGCTTGTGTGCTTTCAGGCATTCGTAGAAAAAAATATCCAACAACCCGGCTTTAGTATAATTATGAAGTGAAGGGAAAAAAAGAAAAAGAAAGGGAGCGCCGCAAGGCTGGCCTATGATGACACATGGCGCCGGAGTACGAGAGAGACATTCGAAGAAAAAAAAAACATGGCTATCTTGTCTTTCAAGCACATGCTTCGCAACAAGCTCCTGGCTGCTGAGGTATAGTATAATTTCTCTTTTGCCAGCTTTGCCTCTAATCTAAGAAATTCTTCCTTTCGCGCGTGGGTTTCTTCTTCTTGCTATTTGCAACCGTCCTATCAGGCTGCGTGGATGGCCACATTCGTTTTCAGACATTTCGGAACGCACGTACTTTATTTTGTCATTTTTCAAGCCAACCCAAATGGAAATCAATAAACACACCCCCACTTTGCCCGACCGACTTGCAATCTAGGCAATGCTTGCGCAATATCAAAGAATTCGAAAAGTATCATGCTACGCTCGTTACCTATCTATCTGTTGAGTTCTTTTTTATTGTAAAATTAGAATACTGTTACTTAAGAAGTATCTACCTACTTATCCACCCTAGTTCTGCACTGTTCTTTCTCGTAACAAGCCTCGACTTGGATAGGAGAGTGAGAGAAAAAAAAGGAAAATACGAACTGCAGGCTAACGGAACTAGCGAGCTCGCTGTGCTCGTTAAAGAAGGGTACTTTATTTTTCTCTCCTCCGTCCGTCTCTCCGCTAGCTTGCATCTTGTTATCCGTTGGGATTGGAGGTCCGTGAGCTGCGAAACAAAAAAGACTTTATGTTACGTACCTTTTGACCTGCGTGCCCGTTGAGTCGCTCGTACGGATGCATTGGCATGACATGGACATCAACGGATAGATAAACCTATCAGTGTTTGAGGTTTATGCATGTTTCCTTTTCGAAAGCTTCGAAATCGATACGTATCTTTCATGTAACCTGCGTACGCCACCAATAGCGAGCTTGCATTATGGGGATATATCATCGAGGCTGCCTTCCCCGTAGACCTTACCTCCATTGATCAGGATTGATTACATCAAACGGAAAGCTCCAACATCCAACATTCGGCTTTCCCCCCCCCTCGGGGTTTCCCTTCCCCCCTTTCATTTGAAAATTTCTAAATTCCACAATCATCTAAAACCGGTCCAGCTGGATAGAAAGAAAATGTTGTTTTACGATACACCGGCCGGAAAGGCACCATGCTGATAGTCACCTATCTTTCTGTCCTGCTTTTATAGAAAGAACCTGCTTTGACTAATAGAGCTAGCCACTTAAGCATGTAAGTACAGGGTACAATTTCGTCGATCCAAACATTCTAACCCATCCCGATAAGAGAATCGAAAGGGAATTCCCATGCAATATTCTGCCTTTGCATGTCTTTCTTCAAGCATTGACGATGAAAATGTGGGTCTAGGCAAGTTTTTTCTGCGCGCTCTCTGGTGCATGGTGGGGCCCCAGGGATCTGAACTGAAAAAAAAAAAAAGTTGAACATTTTGGCATGTGAAAGTCGAACGTTTTTCTTTTCTTTTGGAGGACTCGCATTCCCTTCCCATTCATTCCCATTCGCCAATGAAAAGGCGATATCTCATTGCAACACATGCTATGCTCACATATCACGCAAATCCCTTCAAAGCTGACAGAAGTTTTTTTGAATGTCAATTGTTTCCTTTCTTCCTTTTTGACTTTTTTTTTTCGCGTGCAAGATACGTTTTTAGCTGCAACCCGAGCATGAGCCGCTGACGTTAATATTCTCAATCCCTGATCGGGACCTGGCTCTATCAATCAAGACGCACGTGGAGGGATCCCGGAATCAGGATCGGAAAGGATAGGAGACAGAATACTAGAAATAGATTGATGTCTAAGTATGTTGCAGAAATATTTTCCAAAATATATACTCCAGAAGAAGGCCGTCTCCTACTTTTCAAACTATACACATATAAGAATAGAAAGAAGAAAAGAAGAAAGAAACAAAAAAAAAAAAAAACATATCTAACCGAAGAGGAAGCGTACTGCCTTCGATTCGGGTCAGGCTGTTGAAAACCTATCATGGGAAACTTCCTTCCTTCTCGCATTAAACCGGTCCATGGGAATTAATACACGCGCCTCCTTCCTTATTCCGACCTATGCACCAGCCGTACTGGCCCACCGCCATTTCAAAATGGGGCCTCCAAGCTAAAAAACCGTAGTAGATCTATATGACCGAAATTCAACAAAAGAAAGAAGTTAAAGGCATAATTAAAAGACAGAAAGAATCGAAGAGCAGATGGATCTAAAATGAAGGAATAATCCACTCTAGGCCGCGCTTCACCGCTTGGCCGCCGGTCTTGAAATCAGTATCAGAGTCTGGGGTTCCGGTAATATGCTTAACATCAGCAACAGAGTCAACACTGGCACCACTGGTATAGCTCCAGAATAGGAGGAGGAGCACCAGGACACCACATCCAAAGACTGCGGCCTTTCGGTATGCTGGGTGTTTGCTTCCGTATTCGTTCCATCGGAGGGCACCCTCCTTGGATAGTCTGGTATAATGTTCCTTCAATTTGTCGGCTATTTAAAGTGAGTCAGCGTTCTATTCCAAGATGACCCAAGTTGGAGACTGCTTACCTCCAAGCTTATAGTAAACCATTCCAGCCAAGGCGATAGAATAACCGAAAACCTGAAGTGGTTTTACCGGGTCGTGGATCCAGGCAACGGAAACGACAACGAGGAGAATGTCCTTCAAGACACCGCAGAGAGTGAGAACCAAGGAAGATGTTTTTCCAATCTGTTGCACAAAACTATTAGCCATGGACACCTAGCCGAAAGATACTTAGGGTAATCCTACCAAAAAGACAACGCTGACATTCAAGGCGAAGGCGACGAGTGCGTTGATCAAGAGAAGGAGTGGTCCGACTCGGAAAATATCGTCGAGCGAGATGGTACTAGCTTCCAAAAAGAGGAAAATCACAAAGTTCATGGCGGCGCAAACCGGTGCAAAGTAGTAGAGGGAAACAAGGGGATCCATCTTGTACTCTGCTGAGCTCAGAAGTTTCTCCACCATTGCAAGTCTGGTTGCTTCAAAAGCGACTCCCAATGCCTGGAAAATGAATCCAATCATCACAAATTTGATTTCACCATACGAGGCGATAATGACTCCGATAACGATGATAGAGACATTTCCGAATGTCCTAGCGGAGGGGCGGTCCTTTCCAAGAGCCCATCCTGCAAGCAGCACGGCGACAGGTGTTGTAGCCTACTAGGATTAGCTATAGAACACGTGGAGCTATCTTGGGTGGGAGGTTCACCTTTAGCATCTGGATGAAAGAGACGCTCAGATAAAGGTATGCCTTGTTGCTGCAGATTAAGCTTAAGCTGAAGAAAAAGCCAATTGGAACGATAGCACGAAGGTAGACCTTTCCGGTCATTTTAACGGACTTGAGGCCATCAAGAAGGTTGGACGTTCTGGCGAGCATTTGTGTCGCTATGGTAGCAAACACTAGATGCCATGTTGTGAGGAATATAGCTAGTGTGGCCGCCGTTAATTAGTTCATGTTTGTGACTCCTCCTGAGTTTTTGGTTCGTAGTGCAAAACTAGGGATGTAGGATATAAAGCGTGAACAGGCCAATCGGGACCAAGGCTGTCAAACTTACGATATGCTAGAAAATTTGTTAGTGAGTTTTGTTCAGATAGAAAACTAGCGCTATAGCCTACTTACGGAAATCAAGACCCTTTTCTTTGTCTAATATCTTCTTATTGAAGAGAATGACGCTGGAACTCAATGCAATCCAAACGCTGATATCCGATCATTAGTGAAGGTGAAGCGGTGGGATCGCTGAATGCAACATACATTACATATAGGGAAGGATGTATCGTCGGCTTGGGTGTCGTGGGCACGTTGCTAACAGGTAATATCGGCTCATCCCTGCTCTCGTTGATGAGAGGCTCCCTCTTGTCCTCTGTGGTGTCGGCTCCTGCCATGTCGCTTTTCTCGCTAGACTTTGAAGGCCGTGAAAAATTATCGGTTTTCTGGTTCAATATTTCTTTAGATAATGCTTTTTATATGAGGAGCCTAATAGGAGCGAGAATCGGAGACGAACTTTCGTGGGTGTTTATGGAAGTGATATATTCTTTTCGTCTACTCAATGTCACGAGGCTATGTTGAAGTATCAACCGATGGCGCCAGGGATTGAATGAATTATTGCCGAAGGGTAACTGTGTTCAAAGCCAAGTCGGGCTGGGAATATTGGGGGTTTTGTTGCTCAAAATGCCGATATCTTGAGGGAATCTGGTATGCAACTTGAAGCTGAGGTGACGGCGACGGCGACGGGTATGAAGGA
This sequence comes from Dactylella cylindrospora, assembly GCA_012184295.1. Classification (NCBI taxonomy): domain Eukaryota; kingdom Fungi; phylum Ascomycota; class Orbiliomycetes; order Orbiliales; family Orbiliaceae; genus Dactylella; species Dactylella cylindrospora. The sequence continues at coordinate 372,244 of LDUD01000006.1, forward strand.
AGAAAAATTAGCAATATTAAAAGAAAAATAATATTGCTACCGCCGTCAAGCCGTTTGTAAGGACGTTTATGTTGGCAGATAGGGGGGATGGAGCAATCAGTCCCTTAAAGAGAAAAAAGCTTGAGTTAAGATTGAGTTTCTGTGGTGGGCGGTGCCTGTTTCGGTACACGTTTTGGCGGGTTTCCCCCTTGTGGGCGATTGTAGCAGCAGCAGCAGCAGCAAATTGGAATGCGGGTATGGGCAAAAAGGGAAAAAAAAGAAAGAGAACCCAATTTTAAAAAATACAACCACTATCGGATGCCAATTTTAAACAAATATTAAGTAATACTGAGTCGAGAAAACACCGATAAGACCGAGGTTAATTAGAGTAATATCAGTCCAAAGATAAAAACATATACTTTGGTGGGTATATTTCTGGGAAGTATAGCAGCTTGAATTGAAAAGAAGAGAAATTAAGAGAGGGAGTAGAGAGGAAATCCTCGATGCAGGATAAAGTGCAGGAATAAGAGAAAGAAGAAATAATAATATCTTTATTTGTTCGAGAAAACTTCCTGTTCAAATCTATTTCCTTTGCCGGGAAATCTGCCCGGGTCCGATGTGCTTTTTGGCCCCTCGCAGCAACCGCCGACAAGGGAAAGAAGGGTCCTTTGACACACAGGCCTCTCCTGTTTTAATTTTTCCTTCTTCCTCTTCTCTATAGTAACGGTAATGGTATAGTGCAGTCGTATTATGGTTACTGCTGATTCACTGTGAAAAGAGCTAGTCGAAGGAGAACAAGGCAAGTAACATTATTTCTTCCCGAGGAAAATGACAGGTTTATTGTTATTTCGCGAAAAAAAAAAGGGCATTGAGATGGGATAACCCTCCCAGGAAGCCATGTACCCACAAACATCATTCATTCACTCGTAGTCGTATATTGTCATGGATGATGGGCTGTGCATCCCCATACAAAAGATTCAGGTTTAACGCGCTTGTCTCAATGCAAAGGCTAATAATAATATGCATGTTGGTATCATGTTGGATGCATCGGCTCTAAACCAGTTTGAGTTGAAAAAGATTGGCCTGGCGCGGCAATAGAAACGAGAAGGCTATCGTTTCATTGCAGCAGAGGACGGGTAGAAAAGCCACACTAGAAAGCAGGTCGTTTTCGTGTAGATTGGACTTCTCCGACTCGCACGGATAACCCACTTAGCATCAATCCCATGCCATTTCGAATGCTTAACCCAGAGATCGTGGTTTATAGATACGAATAAGAACTTGGTGCATGTTGGAATCCTGGGGTTCGATTCCATGAGAATTTCGCTTCCTATTTTTAAATATCCTTTCAAAACGCGTTCAACCTGGGTCAATTCCCTGCGGCAGCAGACATGTACTTGTGTCCGTAGGAAGACCAAAAGGGGTGACGAAAAGCGAAAACGAGAAGAGATACGTGATGCGACCCTCCCAAGTCGGGATATTGTAGCCGGGAGGAGTGATCGTTTCAAGTACCAAAAAAGCTGAGGGCTGCGTCAGGTTTGCGAGCCTGCAGTTCCTTCTCGCCCCAGCTCAAGTCCACGAATTCTAATGGGGAAGCTAGCTACTTGCTGCTGGCGTAGTCGCTGAGCTTTGGCTGCTGTCTCTGTCGCGCACGAAACGACAGGTTACAAGCAGGATGACGAAGCTGAGAGGCAGAGCAGCACCCATGGGATCGTAAAAATAAGCTTCAGAGGAAGGATTTTGAGACCCGAATCCATGGATGCTTTCTTTAGGACTTGGCTTACCTTCTAGTTAGATCTCCTTTGTCGATGGTTACTAATTGAGTAAAAGCATCAAAATGGAAAGAGAATCGAGTCCAGTGCGAGGTTGCAAGCTGTCACCTTCGGATCGCACTTCGCTCGTGAGGTAAATGGGTGCACGAAACGAGGGACCCACCACCACCCACCCACCCCAAACGTGCCAAAACTCAAAGCCTTCCCTCCCTCTCTTTTTTCTTGGTCGAAAATCTTAAACTTGTCCGCGTCAAACTGTCTTGGATTATGCCTCCCTGTTCAATGCAAGGAATCCAAGAGGACCCGACCGACGCTGGCGAATTAGTGCAGCGGTTTCCCTTCCCCTTATCAGAATGGAGCCCCACACCGCTCCCAAATGATTTGCCTGTTCGAATAGGCTCGGGGTGGTCTGCTTTGCATTGGCCATTTGAGGGTCTAGAGCAAAAAAATTTCGAGGTCCCTGAAGCTACAACCGCAAGCAACCAAATAAAGGAAATTTAAATACCCCCCAAGCTTGGTTGGAGCTAGCCAGCTGGAGCTTCTATCCTTGTACAGGCAGCCAAAAGGTGTCCAGTTTTTCGAAGCTTAATCTTTTCTCCTCTCTTCTGTCGCCTATCTACCATATCATACTCTCTCCCTTAATTTTGCTCTCCTTAAAGCTTCTCTGTGCAGATTCCTGCTCTACTCAATCCTCCTCGTCTCTGACTGCACTCGGAATACACCTACCAATCAATTGTTCAAACGCTGAACCATGTCGCCAACCACTTCTGCAAAAGACCTGTATGTGCCCCTATTACCCTCTCCTGCGAAGACCTCTAGCTTTGCTGACCCTGTACAAAATTTTCTTTATGCTCTATAGTGAAGTCGACATCTTGGTGATTGGTGCCGGTCCGACGGGCCTTGGAGCTGCCAAACGGTTAAATCAACTCGTACGTACCACCTGCAGTCCTCAGTGTGCTGCCAAAACTTCCCCCTCAATTCGGATCAAATGATCGCAGCCACGGGGTCAATCGCAAAGAACCCCTCCGAATTCTACCACCCCACTAGTATGGTATTAATCTCGATTGTATGCTCTAGGACTCCGCATCATGGTTGATTGTGGATTCGAACGAAATCCCGGGAGGCTTAGCTTCGACTGATGTGACACCAGAAGGATTTGTAAGTCCCAAGCCCCAATGCCCCTCGTATTCTCAAAATTTTTCCTATAAATTTATGTTGCTAGCTTTGGAGTACATACCATACTAATATGCGGTGATACCTTTCCTTATAGTTGTACGATGTGGGCGGTCACGTTATCTTTTCTCACTACAAGTACTTTGACGACTGCCTAGACGAAGCCCTTCCTAAGGAAAGCGATTGGTACCACCACCAGAGAGTTTCCTACGTGCGGTGTAAGAAACTATGGGTTCCGTATCCCTTCCAGAACAATATTTCACTCCTTCCGCCAGAAGATCAGGTGTCATGTATGAATGGCATGATTGATGCGGCCCTCGAGTGCCGAGTCGCCAACACCAAGCCGAAGAACTTCGATGAATGGATTGTTAGGATGATGGGTACCGGTATTGCGGATCTCTTCATGCGGCCGTATAACTTCAAGGTCTGGGCGGTCCCTACGACAAAGATGCAATGCGAATGGTTGGGTGAACGTGTTGCCGCTCCAGATCTGAAGACTGTCACAAAGAACATCATCTTACAGAAGCCGGCACCCAATTGGGGACCAAACGCCACTTTCAGATTCCCAGCTGAAGGAGGTACTGGTGGTATCTGGATTGCAGTCGCCAACACCCTGCCAAAAGAGAAGACGATTTTTGGAGAGGGTGGAGCTGTTACGAAGGTTGATGCGGAGCAAAAGGTGGTAACCATGAAGAATGGCACCACCATCAAATACAAAAAGCTCGTCAGCACCATGGCTCTCGATGGCCTTGTTGACTTGATGGGCAACCAGGAATTGATATCCTGGACTAAGGACCTCTTCTACTCTACTACCCATGTCATCGGCGTTGGAATTCGTGGTGAGAGGCCGGAGAGGATTGGCGACAAGTGCTGGGTAAGCTGATATCCCAAGTTAAAATCAAGAACGGTTTATTGACGAATCTGAAATAGCTTTACTTCCCCGAAGACGATTGTCCCTTCTACCGCGCCACAATCTTCAGCAATTACTCCCCTAACAATCAGCCACAACCTTCGGTGAAACTCCCGACCCTCCAACTCGCTGACGGTAGCCCTGCCCCATCGACCGAGGCCAAGGAAGGACCATACTGGTCTCTCATGTTTGAGGTTTCCGAATCCACCATGAAACCGGTTGACGTGGAAAATCTCGTAAAGGATACGATACAAGGTGCCGTCAACACGGAGCTCGTGAAACCTGAAGACGAGGTCGTCAGCACATACCACAGAGCCTTCGATCACGGATACCCTACTCCAAGCTTAGAGAGAAACGGTGCTCTCGTCAAGCTCCTCCCAAAGCTGAAGGACTTGGATATCTGGAGTAGAGGCCGTTTCGGTAGTTGGAAGTACGAGGTTGGAAATCAGGATCACAGCTTCATGCTGGGCGTGGAGGCTGTTGATAATATTCTTAATGGAGCAACTGAGCTCACTTTGAATTACCCTGACTTTGTCAATAGCAGGTATGGAGCCTTTGGCGAAATTTCTAGTGATCGAGATTGATTCTAACAGATGTAACAGGGCAAATACAGAACGCCGTCTTGTTGATGGCGTACAAGGACTCAAGCTAGCTAACTAGGCCTGTAGATATTATCCAGGCTTGAAGGTATATTTGGTGATTTATTTTGGCTATCAAGCGATGTCGATGACATGAGTATCCCGGCTTGTGTTATTTTGGTGATAGAGCTCTAGAAGCATCTTTTTATTGGAAGATGTAGATATAGATACTAGAAATTTACGATGCAGAGTAATATAATGAGTAGCTCACGCTGCATACCAGTACCTTGTACTCTCCAGTTGCGATTTTTCCCCTGATCAAAAATTGAGTACTATGACGCGTGGGGCTACCAAAACTTCTAAATAACGAATTAAATGCGGTAAGACTGTGGTGGTTATTTGATCTATTGAGGCTATTAGAGTTCCATATCATCAATCTAGCCTTCATAGCACCAAGAACTTAACCGGTTTGGCAGAATCTAGTGTCATCCTGTAGACAGCATAGGTTATAGTTTACAAGGCGGTCTGGAATACCCCTAACAGCATTGCTGCTTCTTCAAGACATGCCATAATCCTGAATCAAAACCTTTGTTTCTTCGTTCATGAGAAAAATATTATATTTCTTCTTTGATTAAAAAAAAAAAAAAAAGAACAGAAACCTGCGCCGAAAACCCTTTTGAACTATGTGTGGAAACATGAGAAAAGGAGTAAAAGTGTATCATGAGACATGGATAAGAGGAAGAAAAGGTGGATATATATGACTACAGGGCGAGAATTTATTGGATCATGCTAGGTTTGGTCGTCGTGGGTCGTAGGGGTAGATGAGGCTATGGCGGGAGGTGTATATTGGAAGAAGGAAAGATAACTTTAATTGGAAGAGGAAACTGCTTAGAACCGTAAAGCTATTGGGAAATGTAGATTGTCAGTATTTGAAGAGTATCATGTATAGGAGCAGCAGGACTTGCTGTCTCCAAGAACGGAAGCAGGGTAAAACGTACGAGTAAAGAACCACTTGTTCTTCCCACTCTGATATCTCTCCTCGAAAGCCTTCTTCACAGTCTTCTTGGCTTCTTCTCTCTGGGACGGCTCCTTGAAAGTGTCGGCGTTAATTGCGGTCTTGAGCTGATCCATATCCAGGGTGTATCTGGTGGGCATGACGTGGTTGTAGTTGACGGTCTTGATGAATGGCTTTACTTTCGACCTCTTAGTAATCTTCTTCTTCGACATTCTCTTGGTGACCTTGCTCGGGTATCTTTCGATTCCGGCGACGAGGGCGTGTCCGAATGGGTGGCCTTTTGTGCCTTCATCTTGGACCTTGACGATGACGACCTATTATTTCGAAACCCGATCCGTCAATATATATAGCTCCAATATTCAATCCCCAGCTCTCCATCTGAATCAATGTCGGATTGCAGTTCGCACCTTCTTTCCGGCGTATCGCCCCCTTGTGACGATGCCAACACGGCCAACTTTTAGGACTATATTGATACCCGATTCATATTAGAAACCTTGATTCCACTGGTATATTGATCGGACAAAGTATCGTGACGGCATTATCATCCGGACGAGTTTTCGATCATCAAATTTCATCATCAAATTCGGACTGAACGTACACTTCATGGTGATGATTTATTTGGTAGTCGAAGGTAGGAGGATCTGTCGGGTGAGGGGCTGGATTGTCGACGATGGTAATTTCTTGGTGATGGTGATGTCTGGCTATATGTCGACTGGCGGTAGTAGCAACAGTAGAGCAATTTGACATTGAAAATTCGATACAAAATTTTGGGTTGCGGGTGCAGCAGAAATAGGGCTAACCGTTTTTGGTCGTAGCAGTCCCAACACACTTTTCTCTTGACAAGTGTCACATGATTCGCCAGATTGAAAGATAAGATTAGATCTGATTCAATCATGTGATCTGCAAGGCGTGGAAGTTACCCTGACAACACAACTAGAAGCGAAAAAGAGAAGAAAAAGGTGTTGTTTTTGTTGATTTGACAACTCATTCCATTCCCAACGCAATAGCAACCAACCATATGCGTGTTGCAACGGGTGTCGGCTCCTGCTGCCAGGTACAGCAGCACCGGCTAGCGAGGAGGAAGAAGAGCATCATTGCGGCCTGCCAACCCTGCCGCCTTCGATATATCATATCGTCATGTCAGCTGGTTGTTTACTACCAGCAAGCATTTATTGTTATTTTTTAACCTTTAGAGACAGACCATCCACCCCTCACATTCCGCACAAAATTCAATCATAATTGCACTACACCCCAACCCGGTATTCTTATTACCCTTTGTACCTGTCTACTACATTCTCTTCTTCTTCTTCTTCGGTCCTTCTCTTCGTTGTCGCATTCTTCTTCCTAACCACCACCGCTAGAAATTCATTACCCGCCTCTCTCTATCTAACTCTCTTACCCGGCATATAATTTAATATCTCGACGGTTTTGGTCGTCAATTGATTGTCTGCGGTCGTGGTAGCTGGAAATATTTCAGACCATCTTGATAAATACTTCAAAGTAGCTGCTCAAGGTTAGGCGTTTTCACGAAACCGTCACTCAGGGGTACACAAGCTAACCGTTGAGCTATCTTGCTTCCGTCTTAGGCTCAGGCGCCTGTGATTGACAGACTCTCCAATACTCCTCTTTATCATATACAACCCGCAATGCCGGCTGGTTCGGAATTCCCAGAGCTGCGGAAGACCGTTTCTCAGAACTTCTCTCCTCCAATGTATGATCCTTTTCATCTTCATCCCATAAGTAAAAAGTAGACCCAGTATAGCTTACAGGCGAATGACTTTGCTTCAAAATAGGTGGGATTCCGCAGACCCGTCCAGACGTCCTGCGCCTCTACCTAAGAACACGAATCCTGAATTGCATCCCATCACATCTGGATCCATGTCGCCGACGAAGGGGTCTCCAACAAAATCTTTCACCCCAGCCTCAGTCCACAAGAGGTTGAACTCAATTCAGACTCAATCATCTAGCAACGTCCGAGATCTCTCCAATGCTTTCAACACCCAGATAAACGGGCCCAAGCCTGCCAGTGGTGTCTCGAGTTTGGCAAACCCATTCAAGAATGACCCTACCAAAAAGGACAAGGACAGAGACGTATCCTCTGTCAGTATACCGCCATTGTTCTCATCTGCTAGACCGAAAGACGACTTGAGCCTCAGCAGGAGCGTCGTCCCAAGCTATAGCCCAACCCCTGTACCGCATCACGCACCATCCACCTCGAACACTCCCACCCCGAGCTTCTCTACTGATCGCTTCACCTCTGCAATCAACACAGGTGACTTTCAAGTTTTGTCGGGACAATTGACCAATCTCCTCAACATAACCACGAACCTTCAGAAGGAGATGTCCAATTTGAGCCGGAGATCGAAAGACAACGCTATGGACTTGATGTCTCTCAAGGAAGCTACTAGTAATAGAGATGAGGACATTAGAAAGAGCCTGAAGGACTTAACCGTAGGGCTTGGGCGCCCTGGTGGGCCGGGAGCACGTTTGGCAATCACTTCCGGGCCGAGCGACCTGGATTTCGATGGCGCACTCACCCGATTCGGTTCAGCACCGGATATCCATCGCAGCTTTGTCAGCGACGCGGAAGAGGTTCTCCGCCAATCCCAGGCTAGACGCAAATCGATAGGCAAGGACATTCAGGCCACTATGGACAACCACAACAATGATCGAATTGTGAGAGAAATGGCGACCAAGGAGAGCCAACGTCGTCTCATGGATCTCCTACAGCAAATTCAAACAGAAATTCTAGCTCAAGGAAAGGCTGTAACTTCCAAGTTTTCCGAAGTATTACGTAATATTCAATCAGCTGGACTCAGTGGAGGCAGCCACAATGCTGTTGTGCGCTATGGGGGCCGTAGCGAGGGGGATGAAAACACCCACGGCGTCGTCCTCGACTTGCTCGAAGTTTTGAAGAATAGCATGGAAGAACGCATGGACGATCTCCAGAACAGCCTATCGCTCATCAGCAATGGCAGCTCCCGTGGTACCCCTGCCGATATTTCTGGACAGCTCAGACCACTTGAAGATGCTGTCCATAATTACTCGAGAACCGCAGAGGAGCTCAAGGACCTCATTAACGATCTTCCCTCTAATGGAGGACGAGCAGAGCTGTCACCCATGCTAGATACGCTTTTCACTCGACTTGACGAAATTTCCACAAAGATTGAAATGTTACCACGACAAACCGGTTCTGACATGATCCCACATGAAGAGGGAGCTGTTAGCACTATCGAGTTGAAGGATATGCTAAGGACTTTGATTGAAATGGCCTCTCGGAATGAGTCCGGGACCCGTAAAGCGGTAGAGGTTCTCATGCAAGAAATTAAAAAGATTGTCGCCGCCACCTCGCAGAACGTGGTAGTTCCTACATCTGGGGAGGGTTCTGGCAATACTGAGAATGTCATTGCCGTCCTCCAGCCGATATTTAACGAGCTGAAAGCAGTCATGGCGGATATCCAAGGAGACGTTGGGGGACAAGAAAAAATGATCGAAAAGGCATTGGAAATAATACTCCGAGAAGTCAATAAGATCACCCCAGCCATGGAATCTAGAGTCTCGAGCATAGTTCCCACGCCAGAAGCGATTGCCTCTACCACACATGCCAATCTTCAGCAAGACTTTGGTAACGTTCATACAAGGATTGCAACAGTTGAGGGAACCATTCGCGACTCGATGCACGTAATTCAGACTCAGCTTCAGGTTATTACCGAAAACGTCAGTTCCCAAGCCTTGGTCGTTAGAACAGAAAGCAGAGATGGGGAGCAGACGACAACTACAACCCGGCCTCACTTCGATGGTTCGGTCGCTGCCGTTAGCGCCATTGGTGCAATGGGGAAAGACCTCAAGCACACTATGGAAAACCTCCAAAGTGATATCAATGGTCGTGAAAAGGTCACCGAGAAGGCCATGGAGATCATCCTTCGTGAAGTCGCCACGATCAACAAGGCGGTTAGCGGCGTTCCCTCCAAAGTCATCGACACTATGCGAGAGACGTTCAATTTTGGGGATGAAATGAAGCAGTCCATGCAAGAGTTGCAGGCCGATGTCCTTGGGCGTGAAAAACATACTGAGAAGGCTCTTGAAATAATCCTACGAGAGCTTCAAACAGTCGCCGCTAATTTCGACAAAGCTCAGTTGGCGTTCGCCCATTCTCAGGAGCAAAAGGCTAATATCCTAGGGCAAACTGAGAAGGATATCAAGTTTAACCTTGAGACAATCCTCACTCGAAGCAACCGCATTGCCGATAATACTGCCTCCCTCCAAGAGCTCATGGAGTCCTACCAGGCAAGCCAGGCCGAGACTGCAAACACCACCCAGACCCTGATAGGCACTATTGAGGCCTCTATCAAGGCTCCTGTGGCTGATGTACACGCACTTTTGACGACTCTACAAGAGCAATTCAAGTCCTCGTCGTCAAACACCGCGCAGTCTATTATAGAGGTGGCTAAGTACCTCGACACCTTGGGCGAGAAGGCTTCTGCAAGTGCAGAGCAATCCGACAGCATCAAAAAGTCGGTTGCTACCGTCCAAGAAAATATCCAAAATTTTGATAGTGCGACTAAAGAAATGAACGCCGCCCTTATTAAGCATTTGGAGTCTATGACGGAGCAGTTGCAGGAGTCAAACTCCAAGGCCATCGAATCCTCGAAGAAGCCTATAGAGGAGGAGCTTACACAAGAGAAAGAAGCAAACGCTAAAGTTATTACCGAACTCAAGGGCTTGATAGATTCTCTGAAAGAGGGCTTTGCACAATCCGTCGTCACCACGGAGACTCGCAACTCCGAGCTCTCCCAGCAACTCGAAAGCTACTGTCAGAGTGCCCGTGAAGACCAACAGAAAACCCAGAGTGACATTCATTCCGTCAAAGAATCTGTCCTCAGTCTTCAGAGCGACGACGGCACGCTCGCTAAGATCCTTCTTGCTATGAAGGATGTTGCGGAGTATTTGGCAAAGTCGGCAGCTGCTGAGGCGGAGACTAAAGAAGATCCCAAGTTAGCTGAGATCCACCAGTCCCTGACTGAAGTTTCCGATCTCATCAAGGCCATACCAACCTCCAACCCTGTTAGCGAAGAAGATAATGCGGAAATTAAAACCAAGCTAGAGACTTTGATCAACCACTCCAACCACCAAGCCCAATTCTTCTCCCAGATGAGTCTTCTAGACGAAATTCAAAAGCAGGTTCAAGGGACATCTACACAAGTCAGCGAGTTCGTTTCAAATCAAACCACCTTATTAGAGACAACCGCTGCGACAGAACGACATGAAGCTGCAGAAGCAAACCTGGCCAAGGAGAGAGCCTTGGCTGACAAGGCGGTCGCGGAAGCTACTACGGCAGCTCTGAAGGCAGAAGAACTCAATATCCACAGTTCCATCGCATCTCTGAAGCTCGATAATGACGAGCTGATCAAGAAGAAACAGCATCTCTCAGCTGAGCTCTCAAGTTTGGAAACAGCCCTCGCGCTCCGCCGGGAAGAAATGGCGCTTCTAGAGAATAGAGCTGAGGCTCTGGAGAAGCGCATGGTCGAAGGAGTTATCAACCAATCTCGGTCATTGCTACTTGCCAAGTCAACAGCCGCAGCTGCTAAACCACTTCGTCGCATTGTGAATCCACCGGCGGTTGGCACGATCAGATCTGTGAACGGATCTGGACGTAGAATTGTCAGCATGAACCTTACAAACAATAACCCCCCCAGCACTCTTGGCATCAGTGAGACTCAAAATAGGACACCATCTGGAAGTTCTATATTCCCAAATACCTCCGGAGCTCTCCGCCGGGCGCAGAGCGTCAGAACCAGCACCCATACTTCACGCAAGACGAGCTGGTCCGTCAGAGAGCCGGTAATTCAGGATGACATTGGTGGCGAGAACAAGGAGAATGAAGTAACAGGACTAGATGGTCACTCCACTCCTGAACCTACAGCTTTTACTCTACCTGTTATCACTAAGGACGAGCCCCCAATGGATAACATCGAAAACTCAATCGCAATATTGGAGACTGAGTTAGGACTTGCCACTCTTGATACCATCGAAGATGACGATACAGAACGGGAGGAATCTGCAGATAAGGCTGTAGTCCTCGCCAGCGATGAAGTCACTCGAAATGAGAAGAGGTATCCTTCCGGGTTAAGCGCTTCTAGCGGGAGAAGATCGAGTATAGGATCGGAGATCGTTACACCTGATGAAGAGGTTGATTAAAACTAGTTGCTAAACATTCGATTCGTTGGATGCCGTGGTCACGCTTTCGGCCACTTGCACGTTTATTACACTCTCCTCTATATGCCTTTATGATTAGACCTTTGGTCTTGTTCTCTTTTCAATTCCTTTTGTTACGGTTTGGGATTCTTTGATACTTGTTGATGCTGCTTATGTTAAGATGCACTGCTCTTTCAGTTCTCATTTCAGCGACCTTGGTTTGCCCATTGGCTTGAGTTTGTTTCTTCCCTTTTTTTATTTTGGAGGGGGTCTTCTTTTATGGAGTAATGAGGACATGGAGGAATATGAAAGAAAAGCACGGGTCTATTATATTCACGTTCAGGGACCCCCCAATGTATTATTATCGCCGACGATTGCTTAGTTTCTTGTCCCTTTTTGGTTGGCGTAGACTCAATTGATGCATTGATATAAAAATTAAATGTTCAAACTAGCGCAATTGTAAAATCTTTAAACATAGATACAGATATGTATATCTGAAAAAATTCGTGCTAATTAATCCACTGAGGGTTTCATGACTCCGGAACAAAAATATAAAGAAACGACGCAAGGATCGTATTCACATGGATCGAGGTAATCTTAAAAGTATCTTACACGAGAATCAAAGGTGAGAGGAAAAGAAGGGGGGAAAAAGGTAAAGCCACTATAAGTGGAAAGGGGTAAAAAAAAGCTAGTAATATTCGGGGGGACAGTCTTCGGGGAATGAATTCATTTCACAGCTAACTTCTTATCATCATCGTCGTCGTCGTCGTCGTCATCATTATCCCAAGGCGAAGGTCCAACATAACCGACATGATCATGGTCGTCCCTTCCAGCTGTAGCATCCAACTTGTTCAAAAATTCGACCGGCAGGAACGGTTGGTACTTTCTCTCCCTCTCCCTGTTCACGCCGCCCAGGCCGGCTCCAAATGTAACTAGCATATCCGTCGAGGTTGGTAGGACGAAGGGTAGCATCAATGCAGGATCGAATAACAAATTCTCCGGCGCATCGCCACCTTCCTCCTCTTCCGCCACGGTCCCGTTGTCTTGTTTTCCTGGTAATGCGTTCGGCAAGACAGGCTTGGGAGATCCAGGAGAGCTGACTGTGGGGCTTGTTGCCTGGTTCGTAATGGATAGCCGGAGTTTACGTTTCCTATCGGCTATATCCAGACTTTGTCGGACTAGGAATCTCATGCATTCCCTCGATAAACCCTTCTCACCAACTTCCGCTCGGTAATGTTTGACGGCATGTAATAGTTGTTGGGAGGTTAGCCTGTTCATCTGATCTATCGTACTCTTTAGGTCATCTAGTTGCTCGCCTATAGATGAAAAGCATTGTAGCCACTGCAGGAGCTGTATCACAGGTTCTAAATGCCGTTTAAAGGCGTCGACGGTTGTTTCGCCGCTCGTGTGTAATGAACCTCCTTCATAATGCTCAGGTGACCGATTGTTCGCTCGAGCCCAATCTTCGAGCACGGATATGTTCATCCGGATTTGCATAGCTTTGGTCCTCGCCAGATACCGCCGGTTGGACATTATCCGATTAAACAGTTCCGCAGATAACCAATAGAATAATTGCGATATTATTTGCGTTACAATAACCGAATGGATATCGTACAGATCCAGGACGAACAGCGTTGAAGAGAGCAAGGATGTAACCATTCTAGGTGATGGTTGAGCTTTCCGTTTCGGACTGGGGGGTCTAAACCGCTTGTTCATGGGTGGTTCCGGGTGCACCTTCTTCTTGCTTCTAAATATTCTCCATTCGTTTTGGAAGTGAATCTCTTCAAATCCTGGTATGGTCTCGTGGTCAAGCATAGAAGCATCAAGAACCTTGTCGATACGCCTTTCTGCATCACGCACAATGAGGATATAAATCTCATTTATCAACTCTGTCAACTGAACTTGGTACTCAATCGTGCTTCCAACCAACCCATTATCCTTCCGTAGGTAATGCAGCAGCAGGGTGCAATTTGAGATCCAAAAAGAAAGTATTGTCATATCCCACTGGTGTTCTTCTACAACGTTATTGATGGCTTCCATCGATCTGAAGAGAAGCTTGCTCAGCAGTTCGGTATTACCAGAGTAGTGAGCAAACCGGGCGCTAAGGAATAGGACGTTGGCGGGTACCGGTTTTTGACTTGGTGATCTCTGCGGTAGCATGTGTGTGACAACAATCTCTATAATCCTGCCGAGATCTCGTTCCGAAAAGACAAACATTTGGTCCGGCAAGCATTTATCCCAGATAAAGTCGTCATTGTCGTCAAAGTCATCACCAGGAGGGGTCTAATAGTCAAATACAGTTAGTATACTCGCTGGCCAAATTGGCTCTTGGTAATAGCCTACTTCTGGAGCCTCATCTAGACCTAAGCTTGAAAGGTCAACTTCCAAATTAATGGAGCTCTCCATCATCATCCGCCTCTTCATTTCATATTCCTGCATCTGCTCCTCAAATCGCTCCTCAGCAAGGCCGGTATCATAGAAATCCTCTGTGATACCGGCATTCCCAATATAACCAGTTTCTTGAAGGTAATCTGACATGTCACTGTGGGGTTCCACGAAATTAAAAGCGGTCCCACCCGATGTGGTTTTAATGTCGGAAGAAGCACCATGGTCCAAGAGTATTTTTGCGATTCCTTTGTGACGGTTGGTCATAGCCCACGTCAGCGGACTCCACTTGTGGCTATCCTGGAGATTCACATTGGCACCTGCTTCGACTAGCAGTGTAACGACATCTTCGTGCCCCTAGTTTAAAAGAGTAAGCGTCAGCATTAATGCACTAGCAACTCTAGTTAGATGGTGAAGGTTCCCTTACAAAACATGCTGCATATATCAAGGGGCTTGACCCTTCCTCATCCACAGCATCCACATCAATTAGATCTCTCGCATCGCTTTTCAGGATCTTTTTCACTCTTTCTGTTTCCCCATTACTTGCAGCCATGTTGAGAAGCTTCTGCAATCTCAGCTGTTTCTCCTCTTCGGACATTTTAGGATCCTTCAATATATCGTCCTCGTTGATTATCACCGAATCGTCTTGTAAGGCGGCTTGTGCAGCAAGCATGGACTCTAGCCGTTTGCCATTATCAGCCCTTTCTAGTTCCTTCTTCTCGTCGTCGGAATCGTTATCAAGGGCGAGGGAAAAGTTTAGTTTTGCAGGCATAGGCGTTGTGAAGTACTGCGATTGTCCTGTCAGCCCAGTGGATATTTGGTTAACATGTCTAATATTGGAAAAAGAAGGCTGAGCTGAAAGCAAAGGGGAAGAAAACAGCACGGTCTTATTAAGGGGGGGGTCATTCTCATATCCGGCCGAAGTTAGGAATGTGAAGAATAGCAGGAGAGGGGGGGGTTAGGAACCTTGCCAGGCATCATACATCTCCGTCTCCTGCGTCTGGAACTGAGGTCTCTGCCTGTCATCTAATGACTTTGGGAGATCTTTCGGAAGAGCCCTTTTAGGTTTGAAATCCAACTCTTCCTGCAGCTCATCTCCGATACCTCCGCGATCATCTTTGAGCGGATCCATCGTGGAGGGAATTGGTGTTGTTGGGTGTTGAGGTTGTTGCAGTATGCGGCGTATCTACATGTATGCGTAACAGTCAACTGGCTCGTTCGGAACGGGCGGTGGGGTATAGCGGTGAGGTATATGGGCTGTTCTTGTCCGATTATGCTCGTACGGGGCTATCGGGATAACTTCAGGTTGAGGAGAGTGTAATTATTGGCAGTCAGTGTGAAAACGGTGCTGCTCTCTGGTGTCTTGTGGGTAGCGGGCAAGTCTGAATGAACTAAGCACACTTGCATGGCGAGTGGTTCGCTCTTTCGCCTGGCTGTCTGGTGGGGAACCGCTCAACCCGTATTTGTGCTCAAAAGTGTACTCCCCCGCTACCAAATCCAATCACAATGCATGGAACATTCTACAGCAAATGGAAACAATCAAATCCAAACAAGCCTAGTGGTGATGGGCACCAGGATTTCAGGGAGATAGTAGCTAGATTTGTGGGTCCACTCCGCGGCCTACTGTTACTTGCTGCCGACATTGTTCCAGGTCTCTTGAGTGCAAGCTTGCTCCAACAGTCCCAAACAGGTGAACTTACTTACAGGGTTTGAAAGCATGGCAAATCTTAAGCTTTGTCGTTTCCTCAAGGGACGATATAATATACATATTTGTGATCCGCTAATGATAAGAAACAAATGCATATCGTAAAATAGTAAGGGGCAAAAGGCAGACTTGGTATCCCTATTTTACATTTTTTATTATTACTTTCTGCCTCTCGGGTACCCTCGCCGGCATACTCTTCGAATTCTTCCGCCTATTGTCATCCTTCCGCTTAATGCTCGCCAATTCGACCTTCTTGGTCTCGGACATCTTCTTAACAACAGATGGAATATGCCTATGTCTGGCTATTCTCCTAATCTCCGGCATATGCCTGTACCTCTTCTTCAACGCTTCATCATATTCCAACTTCATTCTTTCTCGCGTGCTTCGAACGTGGGACCTTTCGGATGCCTTAGCTCTCCACAGACGAATGTTTCCATCATCTGAACCGCTTAGGACGTATCTTGAATCCGGCGTAAAAGCGACCGAGAAGATACTAAAACCCCGCCACAATTATTAGTGGGGAAAACACTATGCGATCAGACCATAAGAGACTTACCGCTGCATCCGTTTCGTATGATAAATATCACGAGAATGACCATGCTCCCTTACACTATATATCCGTAATGTCCGATCGTAGCTTCCAGTAACCAACTCTTGGCCAGTTGGACTATAGCAAATATCCATGATGGCAGCAACATGATCCTTCAACACGTTCAAGGCCTTGTCGAGCTTTCGCATGTCGAATATGTAGGCATTGTGGTCCTCATTTCCAACGGCAATTGTAAATGGCTCCATTGGGTTCCAACTCACACAGTTGCTGCTCATTGTTGTAATAAGTTTCGTAACTGGAGTAGACTGCCTTAGATCGTAAAATACTAGAGAGCGGTCTGTTCCTGTTGAAGCTAATATCGAGGTCTCGGACGGATTGAATCGAACAGTAGTTATAGAGTCAGAACCCCATGACAAAGTCGTAACCGGTTTACTCCGACCGATGTCCCAAACACCTATAGATGAAGAGGCCGTCGCAAAAGTTTGATCGTATCTATGGTGTGTTATCGAATTGAAGGTGTTCTGTCCTAAGTATGTCATGACTGGCAGCACACCATCTCGAGTAGTCTTCCCCTCTAATTTAGACGGATGGTCCCAAAGCTTGATCTTTTGGTCGGTGGAGCATGTCAGAAGCCGCCCATCTCCAGTATAGCACATATCCTTCACTGTCCCGTCATGTGCCTTGACTGAATACACCTCACTCCGGTCGGTCATTTCCCAAAGCTTGACAACACCATCTCCTGAACCACTAGCTACTCTGTTGAGGACATTCGGATCTACCGCAAAGGTATATACTCCATCGACATGACCGTTCCCCAGCTGGCCCAGAAATGGCTTTGCGAACATGCGATCGAGCTTTGTGGCATTGAGAGCACGGGTATATTCTCGTGCTTTTTCGAAAGGGTGGAGTGCGGGATTGAGATTACGAGGCAAAGGTGCAGAGGTAGTCCCTTGAGGGGCATAGGTAGAGGTGGATCGAGATATTGTTTTGACTCTCTGCAAATTTCGTAGGATGGAGTGTTAGCAGCTTGCTTTTTCGAATTATGATCACCCCAAAAGAGGCGAGTAGCTATCGGATGTCGCAAGATTGTAAACGAACCATGATTTCCTTCTTGATTTACAGTCCGTTGTAAAATTAGTCTATGTGATCATTTCTCCCCTTTTATATGGGTTTTTGGGTAACTGCAATTCTTCGACGATGGAGTCTGGTCAATCGCGAAGCAGGTTCTTGATGGTGTATTGAAAACTTCAATAAATTTTGGGTTTCGCGAAACAAAAAATTTCCCGACCCAAGTTGGGGCAGGAAAAGGGTGCGGCCGAGCGAGACAAGCGACCCCGAGCTACCAGTTGGTCTCCCGGGCCGCACAAAATTGCAGGCCCCGGGGAACCAACCTACTTTGCAATCGGCCGGTTCGTTGTCCTGTGCGATGAGAAATAACAACAACACCCAAAACATCACTCTCGATACTCGCACTCTTCCCCCTTCAAATTCTATACATCTATACTCTACGTCTATCTATCTACGCAGTATACTTCATGGAGAATATGTCCGTGAACGAGTAATAAAAAGCTTAATGCAACATATTTATGATAACTTATTTTTAATTTGGCTTTATTTACCTTCCCATCCCATTCGCGGTCTATTAAGATATATCTTCCGGCCTCCTGCGCCTGCATGCATCCCACTGTTTTATGAGCTTGACGGACAGAGTAAATTCGGCACGTAACCGTCGACATGGGTATAAAAGGGTCCGCACAACCACATTCAAAATTCGTTTCCCTTCATCACCCCTGTTCTTCTCGACTAATAATTCATAACAATCATGGTACAGGCTTTACGAGGAACTCCCAAAGCCGGACAGAACACCACTGGCAAAACTTAGTATTGAACATTTTCAGAAACACAAACGGCACATCAAGATTGCAATCGATGTAGCCATTTGGTCGTTTCAATCGCAAGCAGTCCAAGGTCGTGGTGGTGGTGTTGGCTCCAACGCTTCAGTGCGAGTTTTATATTACCGCCTTTGTACACTGCTGGAGCTAAATATCCATGCCGTCTTCGTGTTTGATGGCAAAGACCGACCAGATTTCAAAAGAGACAAGACTGTCAACAAGAATGAAAGTTACCAGCTTGCTTTGGCGAGACGCTTAATCACTGCCTTTGGATTTCCTATCCACAATGCGCCCGGAGAAGCAGAAGCGGAATGTGCCTATCTCCAAAAAGAAGGCATCGTAGACGCTGTCCTCTCCGAAGATGTCGACACATTAATGTTTGGTTGCAGAAAATTATGGCGGTCGGGGTCTGATAAAGGTGAATCAAAAAGCCTAGAGACTCTCCTGGTCTACCAATCCAGAGTCATCTACGAAAAGACAAAAATTACACCGCAGGGTATGATTTTGGTCGCTCTTCTCAGTGGAGGCGATTACGACTCAGCTGGTGTCACGAAGCTTGGTGTCAAGTTAGCTGTCGCGGCGGCCAAAGCGGGCTACGGTGAAGAATTGATCAAATGTTACCGCCGCGAAAGCTTAGATGAAGGCAACTCACTCCGCGACTGGAGAGAGAAACTCCAAAAGTCGCTCAGGACCAATTGCGAACGCATCTTTCCCCGAAGGCAAACCAGTGCTAAAATCCCTGAAGAATTCCCGGACCGTAAAATACTCGAATACTATATTAACCCAAAGGTTTCAGAGACCCGACCTACGATCAATTGGGATATCCGACCAGACATACTAGTCCTACGGGAGTTGACAAAGCTCAAGTTCGAATGGAGCGGAAGCGGCAAGCTTATACGTACCCTTTCGGAGAAATTACTTTCATGGCAGCTCGGCCATAATACGCCTGGCGCCAAAGATCAAGTCCTTGACATTCACCAGCGGCGCTCAGGTATGAAGGATGGAATGCCCGACAAAATAAGAATAACTTATAAGCCCATTGATGTGGTACCCCTACCTTACGACCACGAGGTGGACAATGTTTACGTCAAATCGAGCGCAGCCATTGACGCAGAAACGATGCTAGAAGACGAGAATGGGTACAGCGACTCTGATAACGACGATATACGCGTAAATGGGATGGCAGCAACAGAGTCTACGACAGCGAGAGTTGACAGACCAAAGGTTGAATACGACCCACGAAACACCAGAAGATTTTGGATATATGAAGACTACTTAAAGGTCGGGGCAGGAAGCCGTATTCGGATGTGGGATGAAGAAGAAAAGAGAAAGAGAGAAGAAAGAGAACGGATATCCCGAGAGAAGCAGCAGAGAGCAGATGCAAAGAAATTGATTCCTAAAAAAGTTGGAACTTCCAGCTCCGGAAGCTCGAGCCAGAGAACTCTCAACAGCTTTTACTCGCAGTCAAAGCCACCAGCCACTACATTAGCGGGGCCTATAACCAAGTCCTCACAAAGAAGGCCGGCAGCAGCGCGAAGGGTTATAATTGATCTAGAAGCGACCGATCAGAAGGAGAACGTCCCTCAAATTAATACAAGCTTCGATCTGAGATCTTTTGGGAAACCTTCTAGTCAAGCTTTGAAATCTATGAAGGTTGTTGCCAGAGACAGCTTGCCTGGCGCTTGGAAAGTTGTGACAGATAATGATCTGGATAAATACGATGATAAGAGTCTGGACGATGTTGCGGTTTGGGACCTTACCGACGTCCAGTAGACATTCAAGGCTGTCTCCCCTTTTTCACAATCGCAATCGTAGATATATAGGGAGAAACCAAATTCTCAAGAGTTCGATAATTATGGGGTTCCAACATCTATTTGATCTTTCTTAAGCGAGGAGTTTGGAGTTTTTGGGCCGATTAAAGTGCTTTTTTCCTTTGTGAAAACGAATATTCCTTTCCGTGTCACACCTTGTTGTATATACTTTTAAAGCCTTTCCATATCCATATTCTGTAGGATATACTTCGAGTTCCCGTTCATGCCTAGGATTTTACCGCGCAAGTGGGCCTTGCTGCAGCGATGCGAAGCGAGCCAATCGATTGGGCGGTCGGAGGGTCGGGGCTTGTTGCGGTGCCGCTCCTGTCTCGATCTTCTGGTGGTGTGGGTGAAACCAAGGTTTTGGCAAGTGCCTGAAGAACATTCTACTCCAATGAAACACCCCGAGTGTCATATCCACGCCAT
Source organism: Dactylella cylindrospora (assembly GCA_012184295.1). Classification (NCBI taxonomy): domain Eukaryota; kingdom Fungi; phylum Ascomycota; class Orbiliomycetes; order Orbiliales; family Orbiliaceae; genus Dactylella; species Dactylella cylindrospora. The sequence continues at coordinate 392,632 of LDUD01000006.1, forward strand.
CTCTGGTGATTACAAAAAAAGGGACTTGCGCAAAAGCTACCATCGTGGCATCTTGGTCGCATAAATAGTTCTCCTGCGCCTGTTATCTACCTTTTAAATCTTCATTCCCTGGCAAGATTTCATTTCGCATGTTAACAATTTGATTGAACTTTCTTCATATTCATTTCTTATATCTCAATTGATATTCCGCCCCTCAGTGGTTATAGCCCCACCATGTCGACGATGCAAGGCCCTCCCACCCCGTCTGGTTTTCAAACCGACAAACCGATCCTTTCACTCATAAACATCGACCTGCTGGTCCAGGTCACGAACATTACATTCCTACATCCATTTTTCTCATGGATGCTTCCGATGACTTTACGCGCCCTCACCTTCCAGTACCATCACCCCCCGATGATAGGTGCCATGGTGTACGCCGCCCTAGTTACCCTCTACGCCATATGGACGCAAATCGATCGAATATTGGCATACGGGAAAAACAGGGTGTTCGATAAGGAAGAGGAAGTCCTCGTCATTACTGGAGGCTCTAGCGGGCTGGGCCTGCTTATTGCGCAGGTTTATGGCATGAGGGGGCTGTCGGTCGCTATTCTTGATGTCAATGAGCCTGAGGTTGATACTCAAAACGTTGAGTTCTATAAGTGCGACGTGGGAAATTACGAGGAGGTTAAGGAGGTCTCTAAGCGGATTATTGAAGAGGTACGTGGGATTATAAATTGGAATACGGAACCGAATCGGGTGCTAATATGCGGGTACACTAGTTGGGCCAACCCACCATTTTGATAAACAATGCAGCCGTGGTCTATGGAAAGTCGGTATTGGATCTCGGAGTTGATGAAATCAAAAAGTAAGAAATATCAAGAATGCCTCATTGATAGTTGCAACTGCTAACGGGACGGGTTTGAATAGCACATTTAGTAGTAATGTTCTCTCGAACTTCTGGACAATCAAAGAATTCCTCCCCGGTATGATTGAAGCGAAACGAGGCACCATCGTCACAATCTCAAGCGTTCTGTCACATATTGGCCCAAAACAATGCTGTATGTTCATTTTTTCTATATAATACGAAATTATAATTTACTAACAATAAACTAGCCGACTACGCTGCCTCCAAAGCCGCCGTGCGACTTCTCCACGAATCCCTCACCGCGGAACTAGCACAGTACGAGGATATTAAAACATTGCTAGTCTGCCCTGGCCAAATCGCTACACCTCTGTTCGACGGCGTGGAAACACCCTCGAACTTTTTCGCCCCAATCCTGGAACCTGTCGATGTTGCGAAGGAAATCATTGCAGCCGTTGATTCCGGTAGTGGAGGCGTCGTGTCCCTGCCACTATACGCTAGATGGATTGTAATCATGCAGACCTTCCCAGTTAGCTTTCAAAGGCTAATCAGGTGGTTGAGTGGATGTGATAATGCGATGAAGACTTTTCGAGGGCGATGGACTGCTGATAACTTGAACGGGAAGAACTGACGGCCTGGGGCCTGCACTCTAGATGATGAACAACGTATATACATTTATATTGAATGATAATGTTTGGTATCTCTACCTGAAACTTGAAGGGCACTGAAATATATATTCTTTCAACTCCTAAGTAAAATATATAGCAGTCCAACTTCCTTAAAATTCTCCCATCCAGCACTAATTCTCAGCACAGTATGCTCGGAGCAGCTGGTGGGATTGCACCCATGATTTTGTGACCTTGTTTTCGCTCAAACTTTAAGCGTAAATACATATGTATGTACTTGAGAGATTATTTGGATTTATACAAAACCATGTGGAATATTAGAGGATAAATACTTTGGAGTTTTCCGTTTAGCTACAATAAAATATCGTCGAGGGATGTCTGTGGACCTAGGCTAGCTATAGCTGTGTTGCGAGATCAAGAGAGCAGGCAGGGATCATTACCAAAGCTACCCTCCCACTTTGCCTCACCTCGTTTCAACTGGTGCTTCGTCACTCAACCTTTCCGACTTCAACCTCATCCTCGCACGTCCCTATCAACCTCGTAACAGCACTCACCATCAACTGGCTGACTCACAGATATTAAGCTCTTACGTACCTCATATTATACGTTCTTTGTCGCTGCTCTGGTTGCATTATTCAAATTCAACACCACTTATAACTTCGACGCGAACGATATCAACCTCGTGACCTGAGAAGCAGGCGACATCAGACCTCTGCCATCCTATCCACATAATACACCATCATATAATATCCGATCATGTCGTCACGTTACGAGGAAGCTAAGGCCTTGTCCAAAACAGACCCGGACAAGGCCGTAACCTTATACCAACAAATCTTGTCGGAGACACCAGGGATGAATGAAGCTGCCCTGAAAGAATACGAGCTGGCCTTGATGGACCTTGGTGGTATATATAGGGATAGAAGGTAGGTAATTCTAAGCAATTTTTACTGCTTTCTTTGGAGCGGCCGCTAATCAGGTGACCCTGTCTGTAGTCAAACAAAAGAGCTTTCGGATCTTATCACGACCAGCAGATCTGTAATGACCTCGTTTGCGAAGGCCAAGACCGCAAAGATTGGTATGCTTCCCGATATCTTCAACCTATGCAACCCCGCCTAACATAGCTTCTGGCGTATAGTCCGCCAGCTCATCGACCTCTTCACAACTATCCCCAACACCGTCGACATTCAGATAAGCGTAACGAAATCCTGCGTACAATGGGCCATATCCGAACGCCGTTCCTTCCTACGACAAAACCTCGAAACCAGACTCGTCGCTCTCTACCTCCAGAAACAATCCTATCATGACGCTCTCACCCTCATCAACTCCCTCCTGAAAGAACTCAAGAGATTGGATGACAAGATGGTCCTCGTCGAAGTTCAGCTACTCGAATCGCGCGTCTACCATGCTCTCCGAAATATAGCCAAAGCTAGGGCATCGTTAACATCCGCAAGAACCTCAGCAAACTCCGTTTACTGCCCACCGTTGGTGCAAGCGCACCTGGACATGCAGTCTGGAATATTACACTCTGAGGAAAAGGACTTCAAGACCGCATTCTCCTACTTTATTGAAGCTCTGGATGGCTATGCTTCGCAAGACGAGACCGACAAGGCGGTTGCAGCGTTGAAATACATGCTGCTTTGCAAGGTCATGCTTAACCTGACGGACGATGTACATTCCATTATTACTGGAAAGGTTGCTCTACGATACGCTGGAAAGGATGTGGACGCAATGAAGGCGGTTGCGAAGGCGCATTCTAACAGATCTCTCGCAGAGTTTCAGCAGTCCCTCATGGAGTTTTCCGATCAGCTGATCGCTGACCCGTTCATCAAGTCGCATCTGCAGGCTCTTTACAACACCCTTCTGGAACAGAACCTTTGCAGGGTCATCGAACCCTTCTCGCGGGTGGAGATTGCCCATATCGCAAAGTTGGTCGGCGATATGAGTCCCGCCAAGGTGGAGGACAAGCTATCGCAGATGATATTGGACAAGGTTATCAATGGAGTTATCGATCGCGGTAGTCAGTGTTTGATCATTTACGAAGAAACACAGAAGGATAGAGGATTTGAAGCTGCGATCGAGACCATCAAGAAGCTTAGTACCGTGGTTGACGTGCTGTATACAAACCAGGCTTCGCAGTTAGATTAGATCTTGGTTTAATTTGGATAGAACGATAGCGATGATTGGATAATGTGAATATTATTTATTCTTTTCTGAGCAAGAAATGATTACCTCGCGCCTCCTATGACTGTAGAGCTAATGAATGCCCCGACACCTTTGATTCCCCGTCTATTGACAACGATCAAATAGAAAACTGAGCCAAGAAAACAAGATGCCTTTCCAAATTTCCATCACGCTTCCTTTTTCACCTGCAACGATGCCACCATATCATCCATAATCTTCTTTGCGTTGTCCGGCGACAATATATCCACCCTGAACTGCGGCTGCTTGAGCAGATCCAACGCATTCAACGTGAACGATGGATAGCTACGAAATGTCAAAACCAACCACACGTGTTAGCTATAAAATCTAGGGAAAGTCTCCAGTCACGAGGAGAAGAAGGAAAGAAAACCCCTTACATTAAAAACTTGACGTACTCCGGCTGCCGCCAGTAGTCTAAATATTCGATATATCGAATGAAGGATTCATCCTGCAGGTATTTTGACTGCGCGAGGTAGTTTAGGTAGAACGGGCTCGCGAGGCATTGGACGAACTGTTAAAGTGATATCAAATCAGACCCCACAAACCAGGTCATCGCAAGTTAGCACATGGTGGTCATCGGAGAAGCAAACTCGACCAGTATAAAGGTGTGATCACGTTGGATAAGAAGGTGTAGATGCCATACCTCGAGTTCGATCTCGAATCGAGTCTTGTCATCCGGCGTGGGAGCTTCCATGACGGGTTTTTGTTGTGGTGTTTAGTTCACGAAGTTTAAGCTTGGTTGGTGGTTCGTTTGTGGTTTTTGGTATAAGGTTTTACGAAGGAGCTTAAGCTACAAAAACATCTACATGTTTGATAATAGCTTTCATACATGTGAAATGCACAATTACCTCCTTAGGGATAATCAAATTGACTGCATTCGGTAAAGGAAGAGAAAAGGAAAGAAAGAAACAAAAATGACCCTGATATCAAAATGACTATAAACAAAATGATGAGGTTGAGCATGCAAGAATTGGAAGCGTTTCGAATGGTATAAAAAAAGACAGATGGATGAAAGAAATGCTTGCATTTCCAAATCAGAAGTAGACAAGAGCAGGAACCCAAAGAACCAAAGTGCGAAACCGAATCTCAAAGATGAATATGAATAAATCAATCAGCCGCCTAAGCACCCTAAACAACCCCAAGAAGCACCGACCCTGTCATATTTGGTTAGGAACACCCGCACACTAGATGAATATTATTGATTCAGCATCTAGAGCTTGGGAACCTGTTGAATTCGGTGGCTTTCTTTACTCCTCCTTAGCATCTGTTGGCTTTGCGATCTTTTGGCGGCCCTGGTAAGCGCTGGAAACCTTTGTAGTCAGGTCGTTGGCGTAAGCCATAGCTTTTGCGGAATATTGGTGAGTTTGCTTCTCGGCCAAGGTACGAGCGTTCTGGATTTGGTCATTGGCGGCGGCCGAAGCTTGACGAATATGGTAGTCGATGAATTCTTGATTTTGAAGATATACGAGTGGTAGAGTGAAAACCAAGATGTCGGCTGTAAAATCACAAGTTAGCTTTTAATTCCCTGGGAGCTGATATTTCCCGACTAATACTTACTCAAGAGCAAGAGACTCCAGATTGGCATAAATTTGACCAAATTGTAGGCAATCAACGAAACAACGAACGACGCAATTGTAACGGTGAGATTCTCAACAAAAATGATCCGCTGGAATTCCAAAACCACAAAGTTCAAAAATTCATGAACTTCGGCGAAAAACATATCAAGATTCTGACGAGGAATTGTGTAATATCTTTGTGGTCGAACCTGAGTCATGAAACCGGTACCGGTCGTTGGTCTTCCAAGATATTCGATCGCGGCCGTAGCTAAGACCTGGAATTAGAACCAAAAACCTCCCTAATCGGATTTCAACTGTATAACACTAACCAGCAAAAGTAAGATATGCACCCTTCAAGGCATATCGGAGAATATTGACATAATGTCCGAGAAGCAGGAATCCGAGTGTGGATGCAAACAGCAATCCGGTCGTTCTTGGGTACTTCCACTGGAGTTAAGATGTAACAATTAGAATGCGACAATTCCTAGACAGTGATCAACCAGATCCGGGTGTAAATACCGTAAATGTATCGTAGAAGAGACTGTGGAAATGGGTCACATTAGGATCATTTGGAACGACTGGAGCCGGAGTGGTAGCAGCGAAAGGGTTCTTCTGCTTCAACTTGTCTGATATTGGAGAAAAAAAAATGTTAGTTGAAGAGTTTCTATCGGCTTGATCGCTAGATGTATATTGATGATCCGAAAGTATGATGGATTTCGAAAACCCGGGGCTTACCAAAGCTAACGTCGGTGGTAGTTGGGTCCTCGCTGGACTGGAACTTGAGAGGTTCGTCGGCCATTATAAGGGTTGTACTATAGTGTTGATATTAGTGCTTATCTGGACTAATGAGTTATGGTTCTCCTGTTGAAGGTAGTAGAAGTCTTGAAACTGGATGCTGAAGAAGCAGGAAGAAAGGTTGGTTAGCTGATCGAGTGGTTGGCCACGTATATGAATAATAGCAGATGACTATGACGATATTGTTGCGAAACTATTGGGAGGAGGAGAAAGAGGGAGAGGAAGGGAGCTGAAGCGGGTTAGGAATCATGTAATTTTTTTAGTGTTATGTTGGTGGGCATGCACGAACCGAACCAAGCAATATTTTGTTGCTCTTTTCGCTGTTCTTAGCTCAGGAATGAGGGGCAGCAGTTTACTGTTGGAGGGGCGAAGATGAATAAAAAGGAAAGGAGAAAGGAAAAGAAGGCTTACGAAGGTAATTTTTTATTTATATCTATATGGGATTAAAAGGAAGAAAGAGAGGCTCTCGTGTGACGACAGGTCAGTCGGAGAAAAGAAGATGGAAGATGATTAAAGATGATTGTGATGGATGAGATATCCGCCAGCTTGAGGAAAGCTTAAGGTGTTGTTGTTCTTTCGTAGGCGGGTCTGCTGGCATTTGGCTTGTGACTGGCTCTGGCTGCTGCTGCAAACTAAGTAAATAACTTTTTGCTTCGTCTTCTTCGTCTTCTTCTTCTTCTTGGGCTTCCTTCCTCAGAAACAGAAGAATCAAGGGGACCCACCTTCACGGTTAAAGGTCATGCATGCACATACAAAACATTTTTCCCCCCACAGGTCAATATTCATGTACGCATATATGCATAGGTACTCGAATCTGTATACTGTGGCATTTGTCAGTCAGAAAGCGTGGTGGAATGCTCCAGCGACCATTTTTCAGTGTACACTGTTCACCGAATTTCCTCAACTGACTCCATCATGACGATATCTGCCATCACTATCAGGTTAGACATGTGTAGGCACACCGAATGTACCACTTCGGAAACGAAGAATCGGTTCAAGCCACATGGCACTCGGCCAGGTCCACCCCCCATGCCGCTAGATAGGTAAACGAAAGCATGCCATGTTCCTCAAGCCACCTATCAAAGATGTCGCTTATTTGCCAATAAGCAGTAGTGGTGGTGGTGGTGGTGGTGGTGGTGGTACAGCTTTACGTCATTCTACAGGCAACTACCAAGCCAGCCGTAGCCGTCTAAATCAAACATCACGCCTAAATTCAAAGGAACGGATACTGCGGATGGGTATCGATAGCAGCACAGGGCTAAAAGCGACATAAGAAAAAGACTTAGCTAGAAGTAAGCAATTTCAAGTACTTAAACTAAAGGCTTGGAATTGTATATAAGTTTACCGCTGGGACGACAGCTGGTCCTTAGCTGGGTGTCTTTTTGCATTGCTTGCTATCTGAGAAACATTATTGTCTTTCACACCAAAAATGCGATGCTTGTGCGATATGGATTGTAAATTTGGTAAAAATACGAGTTAGAATACAGAGAAAAGAGTATTGCAGGTCTTAGGCACAAAGAGAAAGTTCACAGGCAGTTCGCGAATCTTTTTATCCAAAATACTAATTATAATCAACAATTCTCACAAGGAGCAGAAATGGGCTTTTTAATTTAACCAAGCAATGATTTGTACTAACACGGGCTATAATAACAGCACAGACGAACTCCAGAAACTCCAAGTCCACTATGAATGAAAACCTTTATGAGGAAAAGAAAAACATATAAAAGGTCATTACTCTGAATCTGTTTCAATAGCCTCAATTGCTGCAATCGCACGTAGTGTTTCAGACTCGAAAAACTTAACCAACAGCTCTCCGTTGTGGACCAGTCTTTTCTCTGCCCTCTTAGCATTTTCTTTTATCCACTGTGCAGCGGTCATCTTTCGCTCTACAGAGGATAGTTCCGAGTGGACCGCGCCCGGGCCATTATTCTCCTTAAGATCATCCAGGTAGACCTCGACATCAGCTGATTTCCAAGGTTTCATGGATTGGACGGGCGCGAATGTTATATCATCTGCTCGATGCCTGGGGGTCATCAAAGCTAAAGCACCATTATGAGGCTTCGAGAGAACGGAAAGAGGCGTCCCCGTAGCCTTTGGCGAGACCACTAGTGACTTTTCCACCTCCTCTTCTTCCTCCTTCGCGAAGGAGGCTTCCTGCTCAGCTAGCAGCTGTTCCTCTGCCGTCGTCACAAAACTAACACCCTTATTCGAGCTTTGAAAGCTTGATGCCATAGTCGCTTGCGATGCGACTGCCGAAAACTGCGTATTTGGGACGCTATCCTGAGACGCGGTGAAGGCAGGAGACTGGCTTCGAACTGGGGAATCTTGGTCCTGGGCTGCCGGAACATGGGAAGCAGAGACTTTACTCTTAGAAATTGTCTCTTTGGCCCCTTCGAGTTTTCCAGTTGTAGCATTGGCCTCATTATCTTCTGATTCTGAGGTTTTATCCCCAGACGTTTGAGACATCTCGCCCTGGCCAGCGGCTTCTTCGACTCCATCTATGATTGTGTCCTCCTCGACATGGTTTTCCTCATCACTAGTAGTTGGTAGTTCGGGGCTAGGCTTGGTGACCGTTGGGGCCGTTTCTTCCTCTGTCTTGGATTTTCTACTTGAGTCTCCAACTTCTAACTTTTGCGGAATGACCGCGGGGACCGGAGCTTGTGGTTCCTGCGAGGTTTTTCCATCCTTAATTTTCGATTGTTTGGGGCCAGCTGGGACCGAGTTATTGCCCTTGCCTTTCGATGCCTTGAGGCCTTTGAGCGATTTTGTTGTCCTTCTTTTCTTACCGGATGGACCATCCTGCTCATTATCCACTACAGCATCTGACTTCCTCTTCATGTCCTTAGCACCCGAAGAGAGAGCTGAGGCTGAGTTGGTGGTTCCAGCTGCTGCTTGTGCGGAGGAAATCTTTCTAGACGGTCGTCCTCTTTTCGGAGCTGGTTCCTTGACCACCTTCTCAACTACTTCCGGTTCAGCAACTGGCTCATCTACTTGAGGCACCGCTGGTTCTTGAGTGTCTAGGTCAGCTGAAGCCTCCAAGGTGGGTGATACGCTCGGCACTATGGCTTCCTGAGCTGAGGGTTCGTCCACCCTATCGTCCAAGCCCTTGGCCTCGTCTTGCACCTCCGCCGGGGGTGATAGACTTGGCGGCTGAATTGGGGAAGCAGGGGGTGATTCGAGTGCGGGGGAAGGTGGGGCTTCGACAGAAACTCTAGTAGGAGGCTTTGTTCGCGTTAGCCGCTTACGTCGCGGCTTCTCTACAGGCTCAGGTTCAGGCGTAGGGGATTCTTGATGAACGGGTTTTGTCCTTGTCAGCCGCCTCGTGCCTTTGCGTGTAGTTTCTTTGGCTAACTCGGGCGCCGGTTCCTTTTCTTTAACTTCAGATATTTCGATTTCCTCGTTGTGACCTTTGAACTCATTTTCTTTATCGTCATCTGATATATTCCCTCCCATTATATCAAGCTCCAAAGCTCTATCAATTTCCTCATCGTCCATGCCCGCAAAATCTAGGGGCTCTTTGGAAGCGGCCTGTTTCTTTCCCTTTCCTCCCTTAGAAGACGCGGTGGAAGCGCGGGTCGCCTTCTTTCTCCCCTTTCCCTTAGGTTTTACCGGCGTATTATGAAGACTTATGGTGCCTACACCCTCGTCATCACTCCCATGTGCAAGGTGTGTCGGAATACTAACTATTAGATCCAACTCCGATTGGTTTGTCGCAATACTAGCTCGAGTGACCCTTCGCTTTGCAGGGGGTTTCCTTGGTGTTTCTTGCTCTTCGATATACTGCTGCTGTTCTTGGAAGACTTTTGCCGCACGATCGTCTTTCGCGAATAAAGGCTTTCGGCCTCCTTCCTCCATCACCGAGCTTCCTCGCTTTTTCCCTCGAGATGCCTTTTTGGGCTCAACTTCATCTTCTTTGATTTCACCACCCTGGAATATCATGTCCTGATACTCCTCTGGGTCCACTGAACTCTTTGGGATATTCTTCTTTCGCTGAGCCGTACTACCAGTTTTCCGAGTGCGAGTTGCTTTCTTTTTAGGCCCCGATTTATCTTTGGCAGGCTCAACGTCATCAGAAGCGGCGCTATCCTGCTTAGACTCGCTTCGTGACTCCATAGTCTCGATGTGCTTCATGAATGCGCAATCGCCAGAACCAAGCGACTTGTGTACCTCTCTATAAACGAAATTAGCTACATATCTTCAAGCATACTCGCCGATTGCACCCTACCTTGGATCGTCGTTTTGTTCCCACTCATCAATAGACAGTTTGCAATACGGGCAGTAAACAGTATCATCACCGTCCCTAAGCGGTCGAAATATGAAACCTGCCATTATTACCTTGAAATCATGTTAGCACAGGAATGCTCAGGATCCCTCTAGATGTTTCTAGCTCAAGCCTTACATTTTCAACCGTCGGCTTCCAGCCCTTCTTTCCTTCGTGGGGCCACCAAGCGTCGAATGTCATTCTCCGAGCTTCATGCATTTCTTCTCCTAGGGGATCAGATGCAATTTCGCCATCCACAACCAGTTCGCGACACATTGTAAGTGCCCATCCGCAAGAGTTGTTGTGTCGAACGTGTTGTTCTGCCGGATCATCCTCGGGGTCCCATTCGGACATATTCTTCTGGCAAAGAAAACATGCAACATTGTCTTCGTCGCCTTGTGCCGGTTTGAAGTAAAACCCCGCCTTTGCCATCTATACGATTCCATCGTTAGAATAATAAACCAGGAGGCAACTTATAGCACATTGAGGCTCAGGGTTTTCCTTACAAGCTCAGGATGCGGGTGATCCGAAGGCCATGTCCATTTTTGGGCCTTTGAACCCTTTTTGGGGTTGGACTGGCGTTTGCGGGCCCCAGTCACTGCAAATGATTTTTCTCGCTCCTCTTGAGTGTAGAAGGCTTTGACGCCGGATTGCCTTGATGTTTTGGACGGCTTCGAGGCTTTTATAACTAGGGCATCTTCTGCATCGGACCCATTGATTTCAACGGTAACAATGTCCGAGTCTTTCTTCGGATTGTGCTGCTGCCGCGTAGACTGCCGGCGACTCATTGTCGCGAGACGTATGTATAGGTATGTAGGCTGTTGTTGTTGTTGTTGTTGTAGGTTTAAGAAAGAAAGGAGGTCCGGTTTAATCTTTGGTGTATCGTATATGGAGATTTGATTTTTGTTGTTGTATCCTCTTTACCACTGAATCTGATTCTTCATTTATTTTGCTACTGTTCTTTCGGTATCCGAGACCTATTAGTTAAGATGGCGGGCTTCGAATTGTCGATTTATCTTGGTGGTGATGCCTAAGAAGGAGGTGTTTCTATGCAGTGTTGTTTGAGGTTAATTCAAGATGCGGAATGCTGCACAAATTCGCGTCTTGTTGTTTGCGGTTGCTGTGTTATTATTATTTTGTTGTTTTTGTTTCAGAGGCCATTAACACCAGCCTTACATTGCATTTCCACTTTTGGCGAAATGGATTCCAGTTGTGGCTTAGCTTTTTCAAAATGTCACGCAACAAAATAGTGCAACATGCTACCAACATGTCTAGTGATACTATTTTATAATCCGAAATAATAGGAAACCTCAGTATGGAGAGCAATTACTTCACGGGTTGTGACTCCTGCAGTCCCATCAGATATCCGTTGTGTCTTGAGGCAATCTCGATCCTAATCAATTAGATCTATCCCAATTTCAGATCCTCAATAGCGTTTTTTTCTGGAGAGTAAGAGGCTGTTCTTTTCGCCCCCTCAGCATGCCATAGGTAAACAAGCAGCCTTATCTTTCGCCCAAGAATCTCCATATTTCAATTCCATTAATATCCTAGCCGCCTCAATGTGTTCCTCTCCCTCTGTTTCTAGGATCCCACCTTCCAAATCTTCTAGTCCATCATTTATACTCTCCGAATCTGAAATGCTCATTGCGTCACTGTGGCTAGACTTCGCGATCTGTGGTTTCGGCTGAGCTTCTAAATTATTTTCCGGGGCTTCGGGGTACGATAGACGTGGGGGTATCGCTAGCCCTTTACAAGTAGCAATATAGCGTTTCCAAGCATCCTCCAGCTGTGGTAGCTTCTCCTGTCGATCAGATCGCGTGATTCCTTCTTCTAAATAGATCTGCCACTCTACAATTGCCTGCTTTGCTTTAACGGCTTGTACAATAGAACCTTCAATCTGAAGCGTCTCCTCTGTACCGTACATCTTCCCCGAGGACGTAATTTCCGCATGCTCTCTCTCACAAAGGGATGGGAAATCGTTACCAAATATTGGGGACAGTGCGTAGCGAATACGATGACAGAACTTAGAGCAGATGGCTCTGGCAGCGAGGTACGGTATCCAGAACCCTACAGAAAACTATATTTAGAATTGGTTTTCCGTCTGGAGTCCATCGTTCGCGTTGGTTAGACCTTACCCTGTGCCTCGATATTCCCTCCGGTAATACTTGCATAACAATCGGTGAGCCCATTTCGGTTGACACATCGACGGGGAGTGTTCTAGCATTGCCGCAACGAAACCTAGTTAAATGACTGCGAAATGGCGAGGAATCAAAGTGTACCTTTTTTCTTAATGTTTCAAATTCAGATGATTTAAACATCGGACTGATTCGAACATGGCCAGTCTCATAATCCCAGAGAATGGAATGTACTATTTCACGGCCGGACTCCGGGTCCGGGCTAGTAAATGTATATTTATGGGCTATATATTATATCGTTAGTCTTCTCATTGCCTAATATATTAATAGATAATGATACACCACAGCGTCAAAATCTAGCATGCCTTCTTGCAGGGTTGAACTTACCACGCAGCTCTGTTCTTTTCAAGATATACTTCAAATCACGATGAAAGGTACGATAAAACCTCCCGTCTTTGCCATCGCTATCTGTATGGCCATCCCTTAAGTTGTTTTCTCGCGACGGTAGCTGGACCCCGAATGTAGAATGGATGTGGCGTATTAGTTGGCTATCTGGGTGATGGTATGGGTAGTTAACATTGTTCGTATTGTATCTGAACCCATCCTTTCTTTCGCTAGCCATTTTTTGAACGGAAGCCAGTCCGAATCGTTGCATTTCACAAATTAAAAGGATATCCTAAACGGTTGGATGATACGGGATGGATGATATCTAGGTCGGCTGATCCGCCCTTGCGGTATTCACGAATTCACTGATAGCGGATATTAACATGATATTTAGCATATCGTTAGGACCTACTTTAATGGTGCGTAGCCCCGTAAAATAAGAAAAGCTTTCGATATGCAGATACCGTGATGGGATGGATGGAAATGCAAATGTGAGGACTTACGCCAGTTCGAGACTCGCAATATTCGGTCAATATGCCTTTGTTCGATTTATCCAAGGATTGCGGTCTTATTCGTAGGTTGACTGTAAAACCGGAACAAACAGATTTATAGCCATGAATAAATTTAGAGGGTATCAAAGGAGATGTAATCCTCTTTATCGGAATGATAAAATAATAACAAACTATAGCCATAGTGAAAGAAGCTACGTTGCCTCTGAGTTCAATGAGGCGATGTGCCATAGAGTTTTTGCTGGGTGTGAAGTTCTCATACTACGTTCTAAGATTTTTGATATCTAGGATAGAATAAAACAAAGAGACCATTGGCTTTGAGATTTTTCCACCCTTGGGAAACTCTCATGGTAGCTAGAGGCTCAGCCGTGCATAGGGCTAGCCATTCACCCCAAGGGCTCATGGGCCGATTTTATCTTCCTAAACTTAATTCATTCCCACCTCCATTGCTGTCCGTATAGCTATATAGCCGCGTATTGGATTCTGGTCCTGAAGATTCTAGAATTCTGTGTGGAAGTATGCTTGAGTAGCTAGGAGCTATCGCCCTATACTATTAAATGCGCATCTCGTGGCTAGCTGTCCACATCATTGTATTGCAAGTGGGCCGCCATACCATGACACAATTTTATAAATTTTACAAATTGGAAGGGAGTATTCGAAGTCTAATTACATGCACATTTGCATACGAAACATTACGGTATCGTAGATATTATATATATATATATCAATAGGCCTCGCTGATGGGGGACGTATGTGGGAAATGCATCGATGAAAGCCCTAGGTTGCTATGAAAGCGCTGGAGAAGGGATATGGCATGTCGACGGTAGCTATCCGGCTTGGCGGCGTTTTCGTTTAAGGTTCAGACGGTGACATTTCCTTACCCGCCTTTTCTTTCAGTTGGAACGAAACGTACAGCACCCTCCCGCCCAGTGGGACCTTTCACGCGAGACATTCTGCTGTCCGCATGCGCATGCCAGGAGATGTGAATACCCAGAGCTTAGGTAGTATTACGTATGTCCAAAATATTTGCCCAATGGTTTTTTGGGGAGGTGTTTGGAAGCACCATGGGTCTAAATGATATCTACTAATGAAGGATGTATGTTATGTGATACTAACAATGAGATGCATTATAGTCCTCACAAACCTCTTGACAAATCAGTGGGTACGAACATCGATATCCATGAATGCAAAACTAGCATTATCATTATAATACATTAATTTCAATGCGTTGATCAACGCTCAGCAATAAAATATACATGTCGAATGGGGAGGCGTGGTTTAGGAATAAGAGAAACCCGTAAAGTTTCTATATGAAACTACTTGCGGGAAATTCTATACTAAGTCTAATCTGAATCTTCATCAAAATCCGATTCCTCCTCTATCTCGGACGCACTCTCTTCATCCGAATCTTCGAAGATATCATTGTATTTCGATGTTTTGGCAGCGGCCCTTCCCGGTCGTGCTCTCGGGGCTAGGTCGACTTCGCTATCGGAATCAGCTTTGGTGGTAGCCTTAGTAGACTTCTTCTTTGCTGGCTTGACATTGTCCTCCGAATCATCATCATCGCTCAGTTCAATTTTCTTAGCTTGCTTTGTAGTCTTGTTGGGCTTAGCGGCCGGGGCTTTATTTTTGGCACTAGCTGGGCGCCCTCGCCGCTTGTTTGCTGCATCGGACGTATCAACAATCACGATAGACTCGTCATCATCGTCACTACCGAAGATATTGGTCTGTTTATTGTTTGTTTTTCCGTTGGCTTGTTTCTTGCCTGCTAATGTTGTTTTCGAGAAAATATTGGCTGATCCTGCGCCAGTGCTCTTGGCCTTTGCCAATGCGGCCGGGGCCAGCGGGCTGCTGCCATCTGTTAATTCATCATCTAAGGAGGGAATTTCGTTAGCAATTTCGCTTATAGTTGGACCATAAAGCGGCCTGTCTTGCGTTTAGAAACAGAGTTTGAAATACCTTTCGCTTTTAGCAAGTCGTTTGAATCCTCCATCTCCTCATCATCCGAGAGATCTATAACTCTTGATGATTTCGCAGCTGCCGCACGACCTGGACCCCGCTTGACAGGAGTATGATTTTTAGCATCGTCATCACTCATGTCGAATATACTTTTATCGCGCTCCTCTTTTACGGGTTTGGCGGCGGCAGGTGGCTTTGTCACTTGCAGAGTGGTTTGTTTCAGTTTTGGTGCTGCTTTTGTGACCTTTTTCGGTTTTATTACGAAGTCATCGTCCGAGTCTCCATCCCGCCCAGTCAACATCTTTCTGGCTGCGGCCTTAGCGGCAGTTGTCTTGACCTTCTTCGACTTCTTCAAAGCACTTTGCTTTGTTGCTCTTTCTTGGTCTTCTTTCAATTGCTTGTGCCATTCATCCACAAAAGCGTCGAGGTCCTGTCTCCAAAGATCCTTTGGAGATCGTCTAGCTAGAGCATCAATTTCTCCTTCTTTGGCCGCACATTCAGCGAGCAGCTTCTCGACCTTCTCCTTGGTCAGGGACCAAATCGGCATCTAC
The DNA here is from genome assembly GCA_012184295.1 of Dactylella cylindrospora. Taxonomy (NCBI): domain Eukaryota; kingdom Fungi; phylum Ascomycota; class Orbiliomycetes; order Orbiliales; family Orbiliaceae; genus Dactylella; species Dactylella cylindrospora. The sequence goes on from LDUD01000006.1 coordinate 408,448, forward strand.
AAGAATGTTATTATCTACCGCATTTAGCTCTGTTGTGAGGAGGCAGCTACTCACGCCAAGAAGATAATTATAACCATCGCCAATGTCGTCATCCGTACTGCTTTCTATTTCATCGACGGTGGGTTCTGTTTCACCGGCTTCTTCGGCTTCCTTCTTGCTCGACATCACGTCAAACTTATGATTCTTCAATTCTGTAATAAGCACAGCTCTCTTTTTGTTCGAAACGACCAACTCTTTCTTGATGATCATTTGCACGAATCGAGCTTGATTGGTGAGCTTCCTCAATTGTTTGTTCAATTCTCCTAGTGCATAGTCCTAGGGATCATGGTTCGTTTAGTTATTTCCTGGCCACGAGGGGCTGGGAGGCGATTCACGTACCTTTCTGGACTGGTATAGTTTGAGTCGGACAAAGTAGAACTCCTTAAGGATATCCTCTGGAGTCTCATATCTTGTGAGTCTGCCCTGTGCGTCGAAGGCGACCATGTTGGTGGTACTTGCAGTCTTGGTGAGCTTGAAACGAGTTTCTAAACCTTCCTTCAGGGCGGCTTCCATAGCTGCCTTGGAATCCAATTCCACTATGAAATGGACCTTGAGGTCAGAGTTGTAATCGAAGCAGTCCTTGATCCACGACTTCTCAACCTTTGCAACTTTCTTTTCCTTGTCCTTGCTCTCTTTCTCTGGAGGCCTAATAATATCATCAAGCTTTTCTTTGAATTCTTGGGTCCACATTCGGACGGGAAGTTCGGTGATCTCGACGCTTGTGTCGTTGACTTGGCTGATAGTTCCTGAAAACTGAAATTTCTCTGGACTTAATCGCTCGGTTGTGCCTTTGAATCCACGATACCAAGGTTGCATAGGTTCGAGCTCTTCATCGTCAAGAAGACGACGGATATTCATTGCAACATCCTCAGGGTTGTAGTTTGGGATACTAGAGCTCCATCCGGTTCCAATGCCGTCCGAGCCGTTCAGCAAAATGAGTGGCAGCACCGGTGCATACCAATTTGGCTCAATCTTGTCACCGTCTTCGTAATTATAATCAAGAATGGCATCGTCTATAGCAGGGAAGAGCGCCCTAGCAAACGGTGAAAGCATTGTAGAAATATAACGTGCGCTTGCTGCATCTTTGCCACCAGCAAGCCTTGAGCCGAAGTTACCAATCGGTTCGAGCAGATTAACGTTGTTGCTTCCGACGAAATTTTGGGCGAGGGCGATGATAGTTTGGGAAAGGGATGTATCACCGTGTTGGTAATGCGTGTGATCTAAAACATAACCAGCGAGTGACTGGACTTTGACTTCTTTGGCGAGCTTCTTTTTGAAGCATCCAAACAAAACCTTTCTCTGACCCGGTTTCAGGCCGTCAATGACAGATGGGATGGATCGAATGTTGTCAGCCATTGAGAAGAGGATTAACTCCTTGTTTATGAAGTCATCATAACTGATTTTCTCCATCTTGTGGTCTAGGAAAACTCCAGGGCGATACTGTCGCAGCCATTCCTTTCGTTCCTCAACCTTCTTCTTGGAGAAAACCATATCAATGAGACCTCGCTCTTCAATCTGCATTCTGTGGAATTCCTTCAAATGTTTGTCCAAATCGGAGAAATATTCCTTTGCCTCAGCACTTGTCGATGTACCCAATCCCTTGTAGTACTTGGTATGCCACCCCTTTTCAGTATTTCTTTCTTGCCATTCTTCGTACTCAGGCATGGTGAAAAAAGCCTTAGATCTTGTGGGCTTGGTCACTAGTCCTTTGTAAATTTTAACAATTGGGGTGATAAACTCCAACAGGAAGCCATCGATTTTCAGCAAGCTAGGGAACTGGGCATCCAAAAAGTTGATCAACAATCCTTTGATATGACTTCCGTCATGATCTTGATCGGTCATGATCATGAGATGGCCGTAGCGGAGATCTTTGACATTCTTTTCATCGTATACTTTCTTGTGCTGCAACCCGAGAATCTGCTTGATATTTTGAATTTCTGCATTCTTCGCAATCTGATCTGCTGAGGCATCTCGAACGTTGAGCATCTTGCCGCGAAGAGGGAAGACACCGAAATGATCTCTTCCAACAACTTCCATACCAGACATTGCCAGTGCTTTGGCTGAGTCACCTTCTGTGAGAATGAGTGTACATTGCCAGCCATCTTTTGTTCCGGCTTTGTTGGCGTCTACGAGCTTTGAGTTAACGATACGGGCACGGCGGGAGCCATCTGTCTTCTTCAACAGCGCATCGGTTTTTGTTTGGGCAGTGTCGGTAAGGCTCTCCAAGATGCCGCTTTTGACGACCTTTTGTAGGAATTTATCTGAGGGATCACCCTTCCTGCCAAACTGACCCGGCCGAGTAGTCAGTTGTTCCTTCGTCTGGGAAGTGAAGGCGGGATTTTCAATCAAGCAATTTATAAATAGGAAGAAATGGCTTTTGATCTGACTTGGTTTTAATGCCGCAAAAGCTTTGTTCTTTTTCATGTGTACGGTGAGCTTTTCGACGATTTTGTCGGCGATATAGTTGACGTGCGTACCACCCGATGTGGTGGCAATCGAGTTGACATAGGATACCTGTTGAAATGTACCGTCTGAAATAGCAAACCCGATCTCCCACCTGTCGTTTACTTGTTCGTAGCATATTGGGGGAGGTTTGGCTTCGAGTTCCACAACATCTCCAGCTTCCTTCTTCTCCCGCTGGATGGCTTCAACGTGCATACGCATAAAAGCTTCAAAATTTTTTATCTTAATCTGGTCGCCGTTAAGGTAGACTTTGAGGTCCTTGCAACATCCTGCGATATCGTAAACTCTTCGCCGTATGAGCGACTCGAAATCGTCATCAATTTCCGTCATTCCAAACCTCTGTAGATCTGGCTTAAACGTGACCTTTGTATATTCGTCTGCCTTTCCAACCGTTTTGATCTCTGGTTTGCCGCATATCTTCATGTTGTTCTTCCAAACTTGCTTGTACTTCTTCTTGGTGCTCTTCTCTGCGGTCTCCACGGTGAACTCGGTAGAGAAGATGTTGCATAGTTTGGCACCATAACCGTTGCGGCCTCCGACAACTTTTTTCTCATCGTCATTATAGTTGCTTGACGTTAAAAGGTGGCCGAAGATCATCTCAGGGATGTATATCTTATTTGTTTCATGAATCTCGATTGGAATGCCTCGTCCGTTGTTATAAACGCTTATCACGCCATTTTCGCGATCAATCTCAACTTTAAGGGTGTTCATCTTCGGATCTCTGATTTTATTGTCCGCAGCATTGACAATGATTTCATCAAAAATCTTGTACAACCCTGGAACATACTTGATCTCTCTGTACACCATCCTATCTTCCTCTTTGTCGTGGACCCACATATTAGTTTTGAGCAGCTCGATAGAGCCTACGTAGGTATCTGGACGCTTAAGAACGTGCTCTTCTGGTGAAATCTACTCGAAAATCAGCGTGATTCATTGCCCATAGTAGTTGATGTGGGAACATACCATTTGATACGTCTCAGACGCTGTCTTGCCATTTACCTTCTTCTTGCCCGCTCCGGTCTCTAGCTCACCCACTACGTCTTGTTCCTCGTCCATATCGTCATTCAGGTTGTCTAATGTTTGTAGTGGGTTTGCGGGCTTCGTGGACCTCCCAGTTGTCGCTTTCTTTGAAGCGGCCGTTTTCTTTGCCTTTTTTGGAGGGGTTCCAGATAGGTTACCCTCGTCGTCATCGTCATCGGCAGGACGCTTCTTCCCAGCCGTTTTAGTCGCAGCCGCTTTCTTTGCCTTTGGTGCTGCTTTCGCGACGACTTTTTTCTTCTATCCATGTGAAGACTCTTGCGTTAGTAACAGCTCGACACTACTGATTAGAGGCGGTCTGTTTTACATACAGGGGCAGGCTCGTAGCCGTCTGAATCATCGGATATTCCGAATATAGAGTCATCCATGGTGGTTGTGTACGCTCTGGTCGCTGATGCTCTCTTTGGTGGTATTACTCGAGGTCGTTCTAGAGGCAAGCTTCCAGGCTCTAAATGTGTATGCGCGGCTTGGGGAGAGTTGGCTCGTTGCAAACACGTGTAGCTGCGTGCAAACTTGGTTGGTGAAAAATGTGGCTGTTGATGAGATAGGGGAACGATGTTGGGCGCGACCAAGTTAGCTTGCTGTGAGAGATGGTGGACCGGAAGGCGACGATGTAAATGGAGATTCGGCCGAGGGATTGCGGGGTGAACGGGATGGGAAGCTTTGCGAGTGAGCGGAGATGAGGACGATAATGATAATGATGGTGATAGCAATAGAAATGAAGAGAATTGGGTTTGAGTCTTTTTAATTTTGCTATCTTTGAATCTTGTCGATGTAATTGAAGTTGAGGGTGAAGAAGATGATGATGATGTCGCTATCCCGGTTGACTGATTGTCTGGGGTTGAGGTTGCTGCGACGTATGCTTGCGGTGTTATTGTTGCTAGTATTATTGTTGATATTTTTATTGTTGTTGTTTTATCTCGTGTTGTTGATGTTGATCCAAATATTGGTGTTATTTTCGTGTTGGCGGTGGAACCAGGCCAGAATCTATAACTGGAGGATGAGGAGCTAGAGCTGCCGGTGGCCAAGCAAAGGGAGATGAGCAGCGGTCGCACAAAGGCTGAAGCTGCTGCTGCTGCACGCAAGCTCCCGCAATTAAAGACGGCACCCACACCCCTCTTGACCCTCATCCCGCTCCCCCTCCCCGCTCTCACATTTGGTACATGTAACTAACTAAGTAAGCAGTTACCTACCTTACTTATCCTCTGACTCTGAATGCAGCCCCCTCCAACTGCTGCAGGCTGCCCTATGCGGGTAAGATAGGGTCTGCTAGAGATGGTACAAACAAACCTATATCATATGTGCACAATCATGAGCTTTCGAGACCTTTGCTGGTGTTTTACCAAGTCAGCATTTTCCAACAATCTCTCTCTATCAATAATACATACATCTTATCAATGAGTTTTTTTTTTTTTTTTCCAAGTGAAGTATACCGGACCTTCGCGAAAGCTTATTGTATATATATTTGACTGAAAAATGCAAAATTCTCTCTCCGTTCCTAGCAAATTTTTACCTAATGTTCAGAAGAAGAAAAAACAGGAAAAAGAAAGAAGGTTTGTCATGTGACCTGCATTTCGCTCTCCATTCTAACATCAAGTAGATTTGATAGTACGCTAAACTTGTCTACGAATGTATATTTCGTCAACTGTCGCCTCGGCTAAGTGCAAGTAGGCATGCTTCGGAACCAAAGGAACCAAGCCTGGTTGAGGAGATATCACACAACATTCATCCCAGCTTTGTATTTCCTCCAGCACCATTCTAGCGTTGGTATTCCTAACACCATTTAAAACAGGAAACACAACGCCCATGCGAAAAAGGGGGCGAGAGATATGACACATGTGCGGTCTAACATAACCAAACACAACTGACTTACAGATATCTATAATGCACTTCTCAAGTACTCAAATGTGCAGCTGGATTGATAGATACTTTATAATATTTTATCTCTCTTCTCCCGACAAGCTCCTGTGACTGAAAGGATGCATGCATGCACTACCGTTGGCAAACAACAGACCTCACTTGAAGATGAGAGGGCAAGTGGAATGAGCAAATCAGATTTAGCGCCATCCAAACATGGGGGCTGGTGAGCTTCAAGTTTAATTAGAGTCTCTGAAACTGCACTTGCGATTGGCTCGGTTAATGGAATTGCTTGCAAGCTATGCAGCTAGTTCGTTTGCGACCACTTTCCATCTTTGTGAGGTTCTCTCCCCCTTCATCTCCTTGCTGTTCTCTCCACTCCCATCCCCTTAAGTCAATGCTGGGAAATCCAAAATGTGGACCTTTTCAGCAGGAGGCAGTAATAATCATAGCCTGCGGCCCATAGCATCCTACCGCTCCTGTATCACGCTACTCGAGCTAGAATCGGATCATTCTCTTTCTGTTCCCTTTCTCTCCCATGCCAACTCGTGAACGAAAGCCCTAATACTTTCTTGCTCCGTCCTAGACTTCAGATCAGGCGAAGGAGGAGGAAACCAACGATTCTCGCGACTTACCCCTAAGCATTTTGTGTTTCTGCATTCACCAACGGACTCTTGCACAGCGGCGAGAAAGAACTCCCTGTGCCAAACTTGTTATACAGTATGTACCTGTTTTAGACCTCCAACAGCAGCAAATATCCTGCTAGTCCCTGGAAATAGAATGGGGGATTAGGCATATAGGCTTCTTTCCTTCCCAAGAACCTTCCACCTTTTGTGACAATTGCTTTGACATTCGAGGAACTTTTTCACTTGAGTCGTATTTGTTGAATATAATTTATTGTTCCCCTTTAATTCAGGCCATTCTCGGGTCAATTTATATCTAACGTCAATAGACCGAACCAGCACTAGACTCCCCAGCCATTTTTCTCCTATTATTTTTATTTTTTTGAAACGTCCGGATAAAGCTGCCCTCCATCCTGGCAGGTTGACGGCCTGGGAACTGATCGGCCGGCCTCGATACCTACCATTGCTCGATTATGTTCTCTTAACCCAAAGGATATGTGAAAGAGTACGACAGCCCCATTGACCAAATTACGCCTGATTCGAAAACGTTTACGGGTGTCGTCTTTCGTGAGGATCTGTCATCTTTCCTCAAAACCATCAAATTTCAACCCTCGCAAGCACGCGTCTGAAAAATGACGGAAAAGCTACATACCGATTCTCAAATATCGGCCGCCGCTTCCCCTGAGGAATCCCACAGAGCCCCGCATTCCACGGATAGTATGGTGACTGTCCGACTTTCTTCATCCGAGTCCCTTGCCCAAACTCAAAGAATGTCGCTCAAACTGGTCACCGATGACCAGGCCACAGGCCCAAGGGCGTTGACTGATCCTGTTGGAGGCATTGCGGCCCAGTCCCCAATATCAAGCATTGGGGCCTCTCGAAGAGATAGCTCGAGTTCCGAGAACGAAGACAATGCGGTGGATTGGGCCGAGTTGGAACGTTCAGAAGAGCAGGAACCGAGAGATGATACCGCTGACGAGGTTAGTCTTTAATTCTATCCAAAATAGCCCCATTGTGCCACCTATCACTCACATATTACATGATATTCTCCAGAGTACATCGTTCCTGCTCGCTCGTCTCGAAAAGGAGAATTCGAGAATAGTAAATGACCCCAAAGCAGCTCGCCCAGTAGTTGAACAGAAGCGACCGCCTTCACTGCACCAGCTACGGAAACTGATGGATAACCCTGACCCTGCAACTCTGAGATATTCAATGCTCCCTTCGCCCCCGCCTCTGACAGACCTCGATTTTTACGGCGCCTTAGTGAACGACTATACCAGGACAGCCATGAAACTACCATTTTTGCTCAGCAAGAAGATTCGAGCCGGGATACCGCCTCCCTTGCGTGGAGTAGTTTGGATCTCCATGTCTGGAGCCCGCGACTCGAGTCTCGAGACTACCTACGATCGTCTTCAAGGAGAATCTTCGCCTTACGAGCACCTTATCGGGAAAGATCTCGGAAGAACATTTCCAGGTGTTGATATCTTCTCAACAGCCGGGGGAGAAGGTCAAAGGATGCTGGGGAGAGTTTTAAGGGCCTTCAGTGTTTATGATACACAAATCGGATATTGTCAAGGGTGAGCACCTTGCATTATATGGTGTTTCCCTGTTTGAAACTTTAATAACTCCGAGTTGCTAACATTCCCTCCAGTCTTGGTTTTTTAGTAGGCCCCCTATTAATGCATATGGGTGAGCGGGAAGCCTTTTGTGTTCTTGTCAGGTATGCGATTAAATATCTTAACCTTAAAATCCGACTAGAAATGACGATCATCTAGCGCTTGGGTAGCTAATATGCGTTTAACAGACTCATGGAGAACTATGAACTACGCTCGTGCTTTTTGCCCAACATGTACGGGCTGCAGTTGCGACTATACCAATTATCCAACCTAATTAATACGCACCTCCCGGATCTCGCAAAGCATTTAGACGATTTGGGTATTCAGACTGAATATGCTACCCAGTGGTTTTTGTCTTTTTTCGCAGTCACCTGCCCTTTACCAATGCTCTTAAGGATATACGATGTGATTTTCCTGGAAGGAGCACCGGAAACTATCATGAGAGTCGCAATTTCTCTTTTGCGCCGCAATAAGGCCCGGCTGCTGGCAAGCGGCGAATTCGAAGAAGTCATGCAGATGCTTTTGGCTAGAGGATTATGGGACACCTACAAATGTTCCGCAGATGATTTAGTGAACGACTTCACAGGTCTGACTGGGATTGTCACAAGGGAGGGCTTGATGGAGCTTGAAAATAAATTCAAAAAAGACCACCCTGAGGATGGTAGTACAACATTTCAGTCAACAAAGGCACCGGAAAATAATGTTCAAGCTGTGGCTTCGAGATTTCTAGGAAGGTTTTGGACTATACAATCACCACGGGAAAGCACGCCGATGACTTTAAGTCCCTTGCCAGCTCCTTCCAGTTCCCGACCTGCCAGCACCGCCATCCGTAGGACCCCATCAAAGCAAAGTATCTCAACATTAAACTCATTTGACGCCGCAGGATCAGAATTGGGTAGCGTGCCAACAGATGCGACTACCATGTCGAGATCGTCAACCGAAGAACAAAGGAGCTCAAATAGATCAGCACTCTCATCCTCGACCCGCAAAAACAAAGAGAACGATCTACACAGCCAGATTGAAGAGCTCCTCATGGCTATGAGCGCACTACAGCGCGAGCATGCAGCCAAGGTCGATGAGCTCCAGACGCTACAACAAGAAAGAGAAGAAGAGAGAAGGCTTTCGAAACGGCTAGTGGCTCTGGTTGGCCAGGACCCCACCCCTGCTAGTGATAACAGCACCGAGATTACAGAAATTTGTAACCAGCTCTCACAAAATTTTGATGAGTTGGAGGACCAGAGCAAGCCTCGTCAATCGTATAAGGAGATTACAGAGGAGCTAGAGAGGGCGCGAGAGAGGTTGGTACAGGAAATTGCTAGAGCTAAAGATTACCAATCACAATTATCCGAGAAGGACGGTGAAGTCACCCGGTTGAAGAGCCAAGTTACAGAATCACGGTCCCGATGGCAGGATTCTCAGAAAGAAAAGCAGCGATTAGAAAAACAAATAAGTGAGCTAAAGGCTCGTAAGGATCCGCCAAAGCAATCGACTACAGATCACGACTACTACGACAGCTCTGGCACCGAAACCGAACAATCAAACGGCTTGCGATCCTTCAAGCTCAACCGTACTAACACCGGTGGCACCCGAGCAAATCAACAGCCGGCCGGTCAAGCGTATAATAAGCGTTCGAGCAGCTTAGGAATACAGCCGTTGCTCCAGAGTACCGAAAACCAGGCCCCGGCTTCTGCAGACGCCTTACTTGTAGAATTAGTTCAAGCTAAGACAGCAGAGGCAGTGGCGAGGCAAGAAGCCGAGGAAGCCAAAGCAAAACTTGAAGCATTACGAAGAGTACTTTCAAACAATACATCGCCTAGCAAGCTACCGGGCACTACATACACTCTAGGGCAAACTACAACCATAACATCTATGGGCGCGCCTCAGCCAGCTGCTAGCAAACCAGCAAATACGGGGCCTTTTGGGGGTTGGTCGCCGTGGGGAAGGCGATCCACTAGCACTGAATAGTTTACACTTAGTACTTCTTAGCTTAGCCTTCGCCTTCAGCTTAAAATTGCGTTCTCAACTTACCAATATCTTACAGCCGGCGTTTACTTCTACATAGTGGTATGGGATCTTTTTGCACCTTCATCGTCAATTGTTTCACACCTTCAAAATCATGTTTACATTATGAGGGACCTTAGCTTTCACATGCATTATATTTATTAGCTTAGTCTTTTCTTTTCTTTTTCTTTAGCATCGGGAGCATGAAATTATATTATGACTAGCCTGTACTATAGGTTCTCTGGTTTATTTGATAGATCACTTTTTTTTTCTTCGTTTCTTTCGGATTTCTCTTCACAGCAGCTGCTCATTCGGGACCAAGTTAACCTATGCTGGCAGTCGTGGGGCGGATAACCTTATGGCTCCTAATGGTTTTCTTCCTATGCTTCCTGTTCTTTGATTCAGATACCTACTTGCTTATATATTTGCGTATTTCAGTGGTATTTATATGCTCCTAGTGTTTAAGTACATATTATGCTATATATATATATTTTCTTTCCCCTTAAGAAAACCATTCGATTAGATACTTAGGAATAGAAGTCTTCATTATATCCCCAACTGCGCTGCATTTTAACATTAGAAGTTTTTGCAATCCCAGTAGAATCATATCTAGAATATTTAGCCTCCAATTGTGCCTTTCAATTTTTATTTATTACATATACTTACTTACTTACTTAAGTAGGGCATTTGTTATTTTACTTTACTTTATTATCTTATTTTACTATTTTTTGATTTCAACTTCTTATTATCAGAGAAACATGGTGGAACAGCCTGTATGGCCGCTGCCTTGGCTACCTGAAGGATTATCTTTATTTCGTTGCTCAGCTGTCCCGACCATGAAGACCCATCACGCCAATTCTAATTCTTACGCGCGTGCTACCCTCTCCCTCAATCATCACAGTCAACCACACACATCCGACCTATATCTGGAAGGAAGGAGTGTCGCCTCATCAGATAACATCGTAAAATATACGATATTATTATCATTTCATGAGGAGAGATGAATAACCCCGGTTCAGTGAATCGCCCAGGTGGACCTGTGGTTCTGCCCGCCTCCTTTCCCTCCGCACAGAACAACCCTTCCGCTACGGCCCCGTCGGTTCAGAACAGCAACCTAGCCGCCCAGCAACAGCAGCAATTGTTGATGCTGAAAGCCCAGGAAAACCAGAATCAGCTTCAGCTCGACAAATCCCGCGTCTCCTTACTGCTAGAAATCAATGCCGAACTTCTCAGGGAAACCGTAAATTCGCAGGCCGCTAAAACTGCCGCCGCCGAAGGTTCTGAAGAGCTTAAAACCGCTGAAAAGAACTATACAGAGTCAGATAAATTGTTCTTTCCAATAATTTTGGACAGCCGTTAACCCAGATATGGTTTTATAGATGTATGAAGCGACTACAAGTCAACCTTGCTTATCTTGCCGCAATGGCGGATCGAAGGACGGCGACCCTTCCCGCTTCCCCGGCCCTCCTAATCCCGCCTCCAAATATTGCATCGCTAGCCGAACCTTACAAGAAGCTCCAGGCTCTATTCCCAGGTATTAAAGCGGGGGGCGGAGGTGCAGGAACTCCACAGCACGCTAGAGGCGCCAGCCAAAATGTCCCAATGACTCCAGCGATGAAAGCTCCAGTGCAGAACCAAGCGCAACATCCACCTGCGCAGATTCCGCATACGCCACAGCAGCAGCAGCAACAACAGCAGCAGCAACAACCCCAACCTCAACAGACTCATATGAGCCAAGCGCCCCACCCGCAGAACCACCCGCACCCTTCTTCAATGCCAGCTGCTACCATGCAGAATCAGCCAGCGAACATCGCGCCCGCGATGATGCAGAACGCTATGCAGAGCGCTGCCCATGCGAGCATGCTACAGCACATGAATCATGCGCCACAGATGAACCAAATGAGTCCTCATCAGCAACAACAGCTACAGCATATCCAGCATGTGCAGCAGCAGCAGGCTCTTAGTCGACAGCAAGTACAGCAGAATCCTCAGATGGCCATGCATCAGCCCACTCCAGGTCAGATGGGTTTAAATGCTATGAACTTCAACCCTGCACTTTATGCTCAGATGCAGGCACAGGTGCAAGCTCAAATGATGCGGCCTCAGCAGAATCAACGGATGATGGCTATGGCGAATACTGCTGGGATGGGTTCGGCCGGTATGATGGCACCCACCATGAACCCATCAATGGCCGGTATAGACCCGGCGTTGTTTGGAACGGGAGAAATAAATTGGAACTTCGGCATGCCTAACAACTGGGGTGGTATGGGGAGCGGATAGTTGGAAAAGTGGCCAAGATATCGTCTTTCTCTGCGTCATAAACTCTAACCCTGGGCATTTATCTGTTGTGATTTTGATTTTGTTTCCCTCTAATTTGGTGAGTTCGCATTGCATATTTCAGCATGGATACCCGTCTACAAACGATTATATGTAATATACGATATGCTATGATCTGCCAGGCCTTTTTAAGTGAGAAAGGTAGCTGGTTTGTTCTGTCTTGTTTTTTTTTTTTTTTTT